>JAVXUP010000257.1:112500-598505 GCA_033070095.1 Escallonia herrerae | reverse complement strand
TGACTGACATCTACCGGGTGCATATCGAGAACCTACAGTTGAGGTCATGGGGACACCTCAAGGAGACAGCCCGCCGTACTTACGAGACGGTCGGTCCTATCAAGTCATGGAAGTCGCGACCGCAAAATGCACTACTGGCTTCGGCAGACGCGCCCACCACTCAGCGTAACAACAACAGCACCAACAACAGTAGCAGCAACAACTACACTGGCTTCAAGCGTCAGTTCCCAGATGAGGACCGACGCTCCGACAAGCGAAGGCAATAGGTGCTTGCACCCGACTACCCATGTGATTTGAATACAGTGAAGGAACTCTTGGCGGAGTGGGTGGCACATGACAAAAATTTCCAACTGCCACCAATGCGGAAAACATCACGGACGAAGAGAAGACCAGACCCAATTACTGTCCTTTCCATCAAGCCCTTGGCCATGCTCTCAAAAACTGCAATGCTTTGTGAACTATATTTGCAAGGATGGTCGCGTCAGGCGACCTATAGCTACGAAGAACAACGATGTGCGTAAGGAGCCTTACCCACACCATGGCAACAACAATCGGGAGCATCAGGTGCTCATGGCCGCTACTGACCACATCGAGTCTCTCGTCCCCGAAGCTTCTACGGAGGTCTTTCCCATGGTCCACCTTGTGTACCTTCCGCTCTTCAGCCAGCGTCCTCAGTCGGAAAATGTCAAAAATCAAAAGCTTTTTTGATGAAATGGGGTTTTCGCCCATGGCACGGACTTACCTCTCGAACTGTCTGATCGAGGTCACCACAGGCCTCGGTCCCGAATGCTTCGCTGCCCAAGCCGAACTCAGACACGTCCCTTCTACCGCATTCATTTTCTCAGACGAGGACTCTCCACCGATTGAACACCACAACCGACCGTTGTACCTTGAATGCACTGTTAATGGCACAGGCTTCCGTCGCGCCTTAGTAGACTGCGGTGCCTCAATCAACATCATACCACTCGTCACCTTGCAACGAGCCGGTATCCCCCCAAGAAAGATCATCCGCGACCCCATCAAGATTACTGGCTTCGGGCAAGGCCCCCAGTCCACCCTCGGCCATATCACTGTCGACCTCACTACTTTTCACGTGATAGACACTTGAGTCTTCCTTCACCACCTCCTACTTGGCCGACCTTGGATTCATGTCAACAAGGTCGTTCCCTTCAACGTACCACCAGTGTGTGAAACTGATGGCCGGTCCTGCGGGACATGAGGTAGCAATGACAATCCCCGCAACCAAAGCCCCTTTCGAATGTGCCGAATCTTACTTCGTCGAAGCCTCTTTCTTCACGGAGCTTGCCAAGGACGATGAGAATGCTACTCATATACATTCCACCAAGATGCCAAATTGGGACGAGCTATGTGGAAACAAACCTCCTAAGCCCAAAACCAAGAAAAGTACCAAGAACAAGGGATCGACCTCAATGCCTCCGCCTGCTGCCGCAACCAACTCCACCCCTTCATCCCCCAAATCCAAGAAGCAAAAGGCCGAACTGACCTTCCAACGCATCGTTAAAGACGGCAAGGTTATCTACCAACTATGACGGTGTGTGGGGGCGTCAGGTGGTCCGTCATCGAACCCCCCGACCCCGAACAGCCCATGGAAACTGAATGGTGTTGCGCGACCTAGCATTGCCCGCCAACCCTGAGCTTACCCCGGGCACTGCACCGCCTTGCTACGAAGACAGCCCTCGACCGCAGGCCGAAGATCTTGAAGAAATCAACCTGGCTGACCCGGGCGAGGAGCCGCGACTGACATACATTGGCACAAAGCTCGCCCCGGGCCGAAGAGAGGAATTGGTTACCCTCCTTCGCGAATATTGCGATGTATTGGCGTGGAGTTACAACGAGATGCCTGGATTAGATCCCGCCTTGGTGATGCACCATCTCAACATTGCTGCCGGGTTCAGCCCTGTTCGACAACATCCACGGTCCTTCTGCCCCGAGCTCGAATTGAAGATCAAGTTCGAGATTGAACGACTTCTACAAGCCGACTTCATTAAGCCCATCACTCATCCTATCTGGTTGGCTAATGTTGTCCCTGTGCAGAAGAAGAATGGTCAAGTCCGTGTTTGTATTGACTTTCGGGACTTGAACAAGGCATGCCCTAAAGACGAGTTCCCATTGCCCAACATCGACATGCTTACAGAGGCAGCCGCCGGACACGAAACCTTATCTTTCATGGATGGTTTCGCGGGCTACAATCAAATTTGGATGAGCCCCGATGACTGTGCCAAGACAGCCTTCCGCACTCCTATGGGTAACTTTTGTTGGAAAGTCATGCCCTTCGGCCTTAAGAACGCGGGTGCAACGTATCAAAGAGCAATGATAGCAATCTTCCACGACATGATCCACCGCACAGTAGAGGACTACGTTGATGATCTTATCATCAAATCCAAAAAGGAAAGTGATCATCTCACGGACCTTCAAGCAGTCTTCGATCGCTGTCGACAATACAACATGCGAATGAATCCATTGAAATGTGCCTTTGGAGTCTCTTCCGGTAAATTCCTCGGCTTTTTAGTCAGCCGACAGGGCATCGACGTTGACCCTTCCAAGGCCGCCTCCATCCAGGAAATGCCCCCGCCTAAGAGCACCAAACAGTTGAAGAGCTTCCTCGGCAAGGTTTCTTATCTCCGCCGATTCATCCCCGCCTTGGCCGAACTTATCACACCCTTTCAACATTTGACACGCAAGAGCCACCATGGAATTGGGGTGTGCCCCAACAACAAGCATTCGAACAGATCAAGGCGGTCCTCATGTCACCGCAGACCATGGTCATGCCACAACGAGGTATTCCTCTCTTGCTATACTTGACCTCCACGCCCAGGTCCATAGGGGCATTGCTTGCCCAAGAGGTAGATGGAGTGGAGCGCCCAGTTTATTATCTTAGTTGATCGATAAGGGGCCCCAAAGCCAATTACTCTGAGCTCGAGAAGCATTGCTTAGCCTTGGTCTACGCCTCGCAGAAATTCAGACACTACTTCTTGTCGCACCAGATCACACTTGTCACCAAGGCTGATCCACTCCGATACATGCTCACACGCCCTACCCTATCTGGTCGACTTACCCGTTGGTTGCTGCTATTGGCTGAGTTTGGCTTATCTATCAAGAATCCTACAGCTCTACGGAGCCAAGCACTCACAGACCTCTTGGCATTCTTCCCATGCCAACGATATGAACCAACCTCAGACCAATTGCCTGGGGAGGAGACCGCTCTGATCTCTGACATCGATGAATTGTGGACGCTCGAGTTTGATGGCTCAGCCACCACCAAAGGTCCCAATAGAGCTCCCCTCCGCCAAGGGGGTGCCGGTGTAGTCCTTCGCAATCCAGAGGGTGTTACCACATCCCTATCCTTCAAGCTTGCGTTCCCGGTATCTAACAACGAAGCCGAGTATGAGGCACTCGTCATTGGCCTTATGTTGACTACCAGCA
The DNA here is from genome assembly GCA_033070095.1 of Escallonia herrerae. NCBI lineage: Eukaryota > Viridiplantae > Streptophyta > Magnoliopsida > Escalloniales > Escalloniaceae > Escallonia > Escallonia herrerae. The sequence goes on along the minus strand of JAVXUP010000257.1, from coordinate 595,061 downwards.
TGGGGGCTAAGTCAGTATGCGTGAAAGAAGACTCGAACTTGATCATGAAGCAGGCTGATGGGGAGTTCGCGGTCAAGGAGCCCGCCTTGGCACCTTATCGTGCCTTGGTTCAACACTTGGAAGCAAGATTTGGCCATGTACAATATGAACATCACAACAGGTGCCACAACAGACATGCGGACAGCTTGGCCACAATCGCGTCAAAGATAGAAGTCGACGGTGAACAACGAATGCTAACCATCATCAAGAGGACCAAACCTTGCATAGCCATGAACTTAATCCCGAGGGACACTACCGCCGATGATTGGAGGCAGCCGATCATTGACCAACTTAAAGCACCATCCCTTACATTCGCATATACTCTCACAGACTACTTAATGCTAGGGGATGTCTTGTACAAGCGATGCCCCAGGGGCACTCTCGCTAGATGTTTGGCGTCGGAAGAAACGAAGCATAAGCTCAGACTTGGCCATCAGAAGTGTTGTGGCCTCGACGGTCCCCCTCTATACCGTCGCCTCCAGCGTATGGGCCTTTATTGGCCATCCATGGCCAAGGATGCCTCAGATATGCAAAGAGACTGTCCCGAGTGCTTGTATGCACCGGACAATGCGGAAGCTCTTGCCATTGACGTCGAAGGGGACTGGCGCCAACCTTTCATCCGGTAATTATCCCACGGAGTCCTACCTCCAGACCGCAGCTCAGCGCGATCTATCAAATGGAAGTCGGTCAAATACTTTGTAACGGAAGGAAAGTTATTTCGCAAGGGAATTTCGGGACGCACCCTGCGATGCTTGCAGGGTACCCAAGCAGTCGAGGTGGTTAACAAAGTGCACAACGGTGATTGTGGTGAGCATCAAGGCTCTCAGAAGCTGTATGCGGAGTTGCTGAGGTTGGGATACTACTGGCCGACTATGGAATCTGACGCGATCTCGCATGTCCGACACTGCCAACCCTGCCAGAGACACGCTGATAGAATGCACACACCAGCGTCCGACCTCCGCATGATCTTTAGCCCCATGGCCATTTCTCTCTTGGGCTCTCGACCTCATAGGCCCCATCCACCCCACATCACGAGGCCACGCTTGGATTATGGTCGCCACAGAACGTTTCACAAAGTGGGTTAAAGTGGTACCTCTACAACGAGCCACGGGGGGCGCCATTGCCAACTTCTTGCGCGATCACATTGTTTGCCGCTTTGGTATTTCCCAGTGCATCATATCTGACAACGGCACTCCATTCATCAACCGGGATGTCCGAGCTTTCATGGAAGGATACAACATCAACCAGGCTACATCCACCCCTTACTACCCACAAGGGAACGGTCAAGCCGAAGCTTCTAACAAGACCTTACTGCGGGTATTGTCATGCATGGTCCATGATGCAAGCGGTTCATGGTCTGAAAAACTAAGCCTTGCAATTTGGGCTTATAGGACCTCCAAGCACACAGCAACAAAGGCCACACCCTTTTCCCTTGTCTACGGGGACGAATGCATGGTCCCAGCTGAGATTGCAGTCGCATCAGCCAGACTCTCCCTAAGCAGTGGGCTTGAGGAAGAAGAAACCAGAATGACTGCCCTTGAAGGACTGGATGAAAGAAGAGCCAATGCCTTACGCCATATGAAGAAGTACCACAAGCAGCTCACTGAGGCATACGGAAAGATTGTGAAGCCACAGACATTTGTCGAGGGTGACCTTGTTCTCCAGGCCGCCAAACATGTGCGCGCCAACATGTCAGCCCCCAAGTTCACACCGAATTGGGAAGGACCACTTCAAGTACATGAAGCCAGAGATAACGGCTCCTACCTCCTGCTCAACATGGAAGATGGACAAACCACGGCCCCTATCAACGACCGCTATTTGAAGAAGTATTATGCATGACCAATGCGGCTTGTCCCCCCAGCCCCGCCCGCCAAAAGCTTAGAGCATTTACACACATAGCTTTCTTTTTGTATATGCACACCTGTTTATGACTTGTAACTTTTGCTGACTATTATAAGTGCTTACTTTACCCATGTAATGGCATTTTGGCCTAACTGCTATCAATGCAAAGATCCTCTACTCGACTCAATTATTGTATGTAATGCACTCTCTCATTTACACGTCGTTCACTAAGTCACTTGCTATGGGCGGGGAAGGGGGAACCACAACGAAAAGACACCACATGCCAGACGTACAAGCACATCAACGACTAAGCCTCATCTCACAACCAACACAGGTACAAAATAACCATATGACTGTCATATCAATATCAACAAAATGCGTACAGGTCACAGGTTTGCAGGCCACTACGGACCAACTACAAAAAAAATAATACAAAGTACACAACGTCTACTGTAAAGAAATAAGCAATGCACCAACAGGATCAGAAGTGTAAGCCTCCAAAGCCCGTCGCTGCATCTGTAAATCAGACCATCTATCATCCAGCTCAGCCTGCTGTCTCTCTATCTCTGTCTGTCGGGCCTCTGCCTCGACAAGTCGGACCCGTAACTCGGCCACCTCCCGGGTCACATCTGTCAATGCTGCGTCAAGCACTCGCCTACGACCCTGCCAAACCACCTCCTGAGCCCCTATAGCGGTCAGTCCAGCCATAGCCTCGGCACTCTGTCCCCTCGCTCTAATATAGTTGGCCAACCAGTCCAACTGGAAACCAAATGATACGAAAGGCTCGAGCTCCGACATAAAATCAGATATGACCTCTGGAGTCCAAGCTGAGGCTGGCATGCACCAAGTGTCACCAACCAATCCGGGAGCGCGGCGTGCAATGCCCTCGTCAATGCAGCGCCACGCATGGTCCTAGGCCCAGCAAACGTCTGCAGCTGTGTCACCCTGATCATCTCCAACCGACAGACTACCGCATCAGACAATCCGACACCGTCCCACGGTGCACCATCCACCTGTTCGATTGAAGACCCGCCACTAGCATCACCCGCTCCTGTCACCCCATCACCCACTGACCGCACGCCAACGGTAGCAGCATGCATTGCCAACAGAGCATCACCCACATCTACGGCTGATCCCGACAACGTATCCACCATAGGCCCCACGACATGCGAGCCAGGTACCTCCTATCCCTGTAACAAGTCTCTAACCATCCCATGTGTAGCCCACGACCCGTCGTGTGTTCCCGTCGGAACATCCAGCTCTCTACTAGTCCACCAATCATCCGCCTCGAACATATGACCCATCGGGCCACCGAACACCTCCTCAACTAAGACTGGCGATGGACTCGGATAACTGGCCAGCTCGACCGGCTCCACAATGTAGGCTGTTGCCCACTCCGCCGCTACGGCCTCCTCAATGGCCGCACTATCCATCGGCTCACACTCATCGGCCGCCTCGGCATCCATCTCCTCGACCTCGTCTGTCGCCTCAACATCTACCTCCTCGACTGCCTCAGCATCCATTTCCCCAGTATCATCAGTGACGGCCTCAGCATACCCCGCCATATTGTCGGACTCTACATCAATGGAATCTTTCGCATCATCAAGTCCCTATAAAAAAAAACAAGAGAAGAAGCTTAGAGTATACTCCACATGATAATCAGCAACTGTGCAATGAAAACAAACGATAGCACTAACCTCAGAGTCTGACTCCTCAAGCACCTCCCGCGGCCTCTTCGGCCTGTGTCTACCCCCTGCCGATGAACTCGCACCCGCCTGCAGTGCACTCTCCATCATACCCACCCTCAATGTTGAAATGGGACCCTTGCCTGCACCCGGCACCCGCAACGTGCGTGCTGGCACCGGCAAGTCTGATACACCTGTAAATAATATTGACATGCTTGACTACCTCACAACCTGTGCTGATATCAGCCCCAGTCCTCGATCACTGGCAAAGATGTCGACCTGCTGCCTGTCAGACGACACCTGCGACATCCACTCCGACCACGTCGACCACACTCGCGACCACCATCGTGCATACTCGACTGTCATCACCCCCGTCGACAATGTCCCGGGCCTCCTCCACTCCTCTGTCGGTATCGGCCACCTCCGTGCCTCCTCTAGGATGGTATACCCAAAGGCCCTCCTCACATCCCAAGCCTAGCATAGCCACATGGGGGCTTCAAATCATAACCAAAGCTCATGGATAGGCGGTCGGGGTTATACCTCGCCACGTAATACCGGTTGATAGCCGGCTTCCCGCCGTCATCAGTCAATACAGGCAGCCACCCCAAAAAATAGGCCACTAGCAAGGCCACCGCCATGTCTGTCAGCTCATATCGACTCTGCAGTCGCACAATACTGTCCTGCAGACCAATCCATGGAGGAATACCGTACGAGCTATGCATGTCGGTATATGGACAAAGAATGCACTCATCTCGATCGTCAAATATGTCCGCCAACTCACGCCCGGGCTTCTTCCCGCCTGCCCAAGCATATACCCGGCCACCCGCGTACCAGGCTGACACCTCACGCGACCTGCCCGGCCGTGTCACTATAGTCCTCATCGGTGACGGATGTACTAGAGGAAGCCCCATAGGCCGGTAATCCACATAGATCTCAAACAGATGCCGCTGTAAAAACATCCAATCTATGTATGTCACCACCTGATAGCGTCCAAATGACCTCTGCACGTCATTGGAAAACTGATCCAGACGCGAGTACAACGTGCCTAAGTAAATAGGGGCCAGCCCAATGCGACCGCCCCCAGCCATCCGGACGGCCAATTTGAATACCCTCGAGGAAACACCATCCTCCGGCGTACCCTCCAATACAAACCTACAGCTATAGAACATACAACATCTATTACCACTACCCGATCCTGTTTAAATAATAAAATGCGAGGCATGGCAGTATGACTACGTCAACTTTTTTTTTTCAAAGCAAAATTTTTTTTCTCTAAGTATAGGACTCGACTACAACACATCAAAGAGAAATTGAAGCACAACATGTAAGAGATACTGAAACAAAGACAATCAAAGCGCGTACCTCGACAAGAACATGGCAAGGAAACCCGCCAGCTTATATCTCTTGTCCTTGTAGTAAGGACCCATTCGAAAGCTACTCTCTGATACCGACTTCTGCCCGGGTAGTGCGGTCGCCATACCATAAAAGTGTTTGATCCACCCGCTATACGTCCCCTTACGATGGCTCTTTATCTCACTCGCAATCCCCTGCAGCCCCTTCACAGTCAACCGTTCCGATGCCGTCAACTGCAATGCACGAGCATCCTCTGTCCCGTGCATCGGTAACCCGGTCAACATCATCACGTCCAGAAGTGTCAGCCCAATCTCCCCAAACTCTGTGATAAATGTATGAGTCTCCGAGCTCCACCTCGAAAACAACAATGTCAAGCCCTTAAGATCTCTAACCGGATCAATCACCTTGAACGTCGCCTCTATCGCAGCCACCAATCCCAATGCCTCCAACCTCTCCACCCAAGACGAACGCTCTAGCATGTACATGCACCAAAAGTTCCACCCCACTGGCATATTGTTGTGGCCCTTGAACATCATCGGCGACCATGGTATATCTCGTCACTCTGCCAACAAACCAGGCACATACCTCGGCGATATCACAGGGGCAACCTCCCCACTCGGCGCGCGGACATATGGAGAGGGAACCATCGGACTCACCGCCATCGACGAAGCACTCCACCCCCTAGAAACACATCCGCAGCCACTCGCTGACTCAGCTCCTCCCATAGCTCCTTCGGCGGGCAACCGGGCACTGCTCCCTTCGCTGTCAACAACACATTGCTTTGACTTGGTACTGGATCAAAGCTCCCCACTCCACTATCAAAACTCAGCGGCACCCCCGACATCTCCACCGACCTGGCCTCATCGTCCTCAAACATGTCGCCATGCGATGCCCTCGATCGCCCGCTCACTCCACCGCGACGTCGCGCACTCTGCTTCTTCCTCATCTTTTTGGGCAATCCTCTGACATCTTCCCTCGCTTCGAGCACGCCAGCGCCATGCACCCGAGTGGCCTCGGCTTTGGCCTCGGCCTTTGCTGGCCGCCCCTCTTTTTCCTTCCTTATTCCCTCTCCCCTCTTCCCTCTTTCCCTCCCTCTTTCTCCTTCCCTTTTCCTTTTCCTCCTTCCCCCCCCCACACGCCAACACCACCCTCGGCCGAGGCCGCCCCTCCCCTTCCCTCTTCCCTTCCCCTTCCTTCCTCTCTTCTTTCCTCCCCCTTCCTTCCTCCCCCATCCCCTCCCCACTCCCCCTCCCCCCTTCCCCCACCTCGCCTCAGCCGGATGGCCACGGTAGGCCTCGGCCTCACAGCCTTGGTCAGCCTCGACCATCCGCGGCCTTGGCCTCCCTTCCCCAACTCCCCTTCCATCATTCCCCCTCCCCTCCTTCCCCCAAGCTCGGCCTAGGCCCTGCGGTATGCCTCGGCCACCGCCGTGGTTGGCCCTTGGCCACCCCTTCCCCCACTTCCTTCTCCTCTCTTACCTCCTTGCATCATCTTGGCCTCTTGTGAAGTCCTCAACCTCATGTGGTCTTCAAGCTTTCCTCTTCCTTCTCTTCCTCTCTTCTCCCTTTTTTCTTCTAAGTGTAAATCTCCCTTTCTTTCTCTAAAGTCTTGAAAATGCAAGACTTCCCCACTTCCCCCCCTTCTTCTCCAACAAGTCTTGCACTTTCCCCCCAAAACTCCCAACAACTCTTTTTTCAAACCGCTACACATTCTCTTGCTAGCTTAAGTTTTGTTGCGCTATCTTCGTCCTAATTAACGCTCCAACTTTTACATAATTAATTTTACCACTAATATATTTTTTTGCGAAAACCCACTTCGGGATAAATTCTTTTTTTCGGCTACCTTTCTTTTCACGCGAACACTAACGGATGCATACTCCATTTTCCGTCGCTCTACTTTTTCTCTCGTTCGATACCGTAATTACTTTGTTCGCGCTAACGCTTTTTCTTCGCAAAAAAAAAAATCAAAAATTCAAGGAAGCTTCCGCTCCACCACTTCGTTTGTTACTATCGTGCCCGTTCCTCAAGATTCGAGACCGGCACTTTTTTTCGAAGACTAACGTCTATACGTGTGGCGTTCGCTCGGGTTGCCCCTTCGCGCACACCACACGCAGGGGGCTTATGTTCCCAACCCATTCTGGTCACACCCAAGGGCCCACTAGGGTTCCCGCTTCGCACAAACACGTCGACAGATTCAATGGTCAAACTTCCAACACATCGAACCAGTCAGCGCTCGCACGCTCAAGTTACGTACATTTTACACTCTGCGCGCACCTTGTGCGCAACTTAGACAACTTATTTCGCAATAGAGAGACCCACGATAGCACGACCGTCACACCAAAACCACCCGAACACCTTTTCACCAAAACTTCGACTGCCGGCACAACCGGAGCAACGGGGTCAAGGGGCAAAGGCCTTGGCCAACCCCATGGGGTCGGCCTCGGCCTCCCCCAAGGTCATGGGGTAGGCCTCGGCCTCCCCAAGGTCATGGGGTTGGCCTTAACCTTCCCCCCCCCCAGTTCTCCACTTTTTGCGTAAAGTTCCTTTTGTACTTTGTTCTCCCCGTACGCTCTTTATGTGACTTTGGTACTTTGTTCGTCATGTGGACACGATTCTTGGCAACACGCTCGTCACGACATAACTTCCGGACTTGTCATCGCTCATCAAAACACATACCGTCGGTGCGTTTAAAGTTTGACAAAAGAGGAAACAGCCTTAGGCTCCAAAAATGGAAGACCATTTGGCCTTGGCCAACCCCAGGGGGTCGGCCTCGGCCTTCCCCAGTCCTAGGGAGTCGACCTCGGCCTCCAAGAGGGGTTGGCCTCGGCTACTTTCCCCCGGTTCCCCCCCTTCGTGCATACTCCTTTTTGCACTTTGTTTTTGCTTTGTACGTAACTTTGACATCTTGATCGTCACATAGATACGTTTCACGTCGATGCGCTCATCGCAATGCAACTTTCAAACTTGTCATTGCCCATCAAAACACCTTCCGTCGGCGCACCCAAAGTTCACCCAAAGGGAGAGTGGCCTTGGCCTCCCTTCACGGGAGTTGGCCATTGGCCTTGGCCACCCCCTAGGGTCGGTCTCGGCCTTCCCAAGGGGTCAGCCTCAGCCTCACCAAGGGGTTGGCCTCGGCCTCCCCAGGGGTGGTGGCCTTGGCCTTCCCAGAAATCCTTGGCCTATGGCCTCCCATCCAGCGCGCACTTGTTTTCTCAAATCTTTGCACCTCCGCGATGTTTACAAACGTTTGTGCACCAACCTTGCGACGTCCGTCGTGTATGAACTTTGCGACGTCCGTTGCGCATGAACCTCGCGACGTCTGTCGTGCATCAACCTCGCAGCGTCCGTCGTACATCAACCTCGCGACGTCCATCGTTCGCGACAGCGCACCGCTCCGACGATGCCCGTCGCCCAAAGTCGCTCACTACCACCGAATGACCCATCACTGACGACCGCGTACCATCACTTCCAACTTTGTCATTGCTACATGTTGCATTCATCATCTTGTTATGACAGGGACACTCAGCTCAAACCCCATCTTCGGGACACCCGACGGGTGCCCGTGCGCCGTCTCCGCGACGTTCGTCGCCGCGCCCATGTGCCATTCTTATGACATGTGCCCCGGCATCAAGTATATGCTTCGCGACATTCGTCGTCGCGCCCATGCACCATTCTTATGACATGTGCCCCGGCACCAAGTAATGCTCCGCGACGTTCGCCGCCGCGCCCATGCGCCATTCTTATGACATGTGCCCCGACACCAAGTATATGCTCCGCGACGTTCGACGCCGCACCACTTTCATAACACGTGCCCCGGCACCAAGCATATGCTCCGCGACGTTCACCGCTGCGCCCATGCGCCACAATCAACTACGGGATGGGCTCACAACCTTAAAGCAATCACCAGCACAATCAACTATGGAATGGGCTCATAACCTTAAAGCCATCGCCGCCACAATCAACTACGGGATGGGCTCACAACCTTAAAGCCATCGCCGCCACAATCAACTACGGGATGGGCTCACAACCTTAAGCCATCGCCGCCACAATCAACTACGGGATGGGCTCACAACCTTAAAGCCATCGTCGTAACAGTCACGGGGGGCTCCGGTACGAGAACCCCTCGCCACGGACCCTGAGCACTGAGTTGCGAGTATGTCCATTCATGTTACCATTGATCGTTGACACCACCAGGGCGATGACCCCCGGGTCACTCTGGGAGGGGAGCAGGTCCGTGGAGTGCATGGTGCCTAGTCCGCCTGATAGTTGGCTACATGGGCTACCCTCACTACTGTCAGGTTCTCCAGGCGTCTCTTGATGCACTTTCGTGGGATTCAGTAAGGGCTTGGATTAGTGGCTGGAGCAACGGGCTTACTCTGATAATGCCGTCATAGTGTGGTCAGTCTTCTCGGACAGGTAGAGCGACGCTATGCGAGGCAGGCAATGCAAATTTGGGAACCGGCAGTCCAACGAAGAATTAGTATTTTGGGACCCCCTGGTGACGTGTCACTCCCAGGGGATGACATGTGGCATTTTATGACATAAGCCCACTGTTTCCTATAAATAGTGAACTTTACAACTCAAAAAGGACTTTTGAACTCATTCTTACAAAATCACTTTCTCACTCTAGATTTGGGAGCTCTTGGATTCTAGTGAGAGAAACATAACTTTGGACCGTAACATTAGACCTCAACTCGGACCCTGACTTGGACTGTCGACTGTCGGCCCTGTTTGTCATGGCCTCGTCTTTGCAGCACTGCCACTCCTCAAGGCCTGTCTGGGATGCCTTGCTCTCAGCCCTTACTCTGTCCTTGCTGTCTCTCATTTTGTACACTTGGAAGCTGACTCGGACTGCAGCCTTTGTGGCACCTCCACATAGGTACGAACCCGCTTTCCTTGGCATCACCTATAAGAGGTACTTTTGGATAAATTCACATACGATAAGAATACTTTAGTGATTTTACTTGCGGGAGAGACATTATGGTGATTTCGATGTGAGAGGGTTGCTTTTGATAATTTTACACATGAGGGCTATGGTGCTAAGTTTACGTACCCGATGAGTGGGTCATTCTAGGAATATATACGTGAGTCCGTTTTGAGTTTATAGTATTGTAGTATAGACTGTATTCTGATTATTGGATTGTCTCGTTTAGGTTAAAGCAAAAAACTTTTCGATTAGAATAATTCGCTTTGGATCCAGATAAGGATTTCTATCGGAACCTTAAGTTCATCAACTTGTATTCTGAAGTAGTCTTTCAGTCTGGCTTATTGCTATTATCAGACTCTGAATTGATATCAGCATGATATTGCCAATGAAACCCTAATATAGAACATGAATCAGTTATTTGAGTTATTATCGATGCTCGCCTTTTATTGCTTGTCGAACATTGAATTATTTGTTGATTCAGTGACTGTTGTCTTCTGTATATTAACATAGGAATTTGTTCTGTGGGAGGCGTTATAAGGTCGACGGTCTATTTCTGCGTGGAACCCAGGTTAGTACCTTGATATAAAGGATTAGTTATTTTACATTATGCAAATGTAGTCAGTATTATGCATTGCCTGTGTGGATTGCCTCTACTCATGGTCAATATCTTCTAAATTTGTTACGTTGTATCTTGAAAGGATTGTTTTGAAAATGATCAGAAATGATTGTTTGAATATCTGATTGAAGGAGATTGAGTTGAGACTCTTCCTCAAATTGTTATCAAACTATGTGTCAGTGTTTGAAACCCCTCTCCATATTTTCTTTGAACTATCTTTACTCCTTTTGAAATCCTTTGAAAGATCAACATTCTATCATAAAATGACGGATTCGAAAATGATCTTCAAATGATTGTTTTGGTATCTAATCAAAGAGAATTGAGGTGAAACAGTTTCTCGTGTTGTTATCAAATTGTTTATGATTGTTTGAAACGTTTTGAACAATTATCATCAAATTGACTCTTGAATCGTTTTGGAATTCCTTTAGTTATTCCTTGAGCGACCTTACAGATGTCTCGAAAGCTCACTCTTTATTTGATTCTCTTCTGCAGGTAATGATTAACCCTAGATTACTTGAGAATGGGTCAAAGCCTGAGTGAGATTCTGAAGTGTCCACTATTATTTGGAGTAATAGGACCCATGCGTGGGTTAGCACTATTAGCTCGTTCTATAAAGAACTTAATTTTAAGTTTTAATTGTTTAAGTTTGAAGTTTCTTTTGTAGAACTTTATATTTTGGAGAATTTTGAGTTCATGTTAATTTTTGGAGGCACTAAAATTTGGAACAGACATCATCTGATGTGTTGTGATGTTACAGGTTAACGCTTCGAGGGTTCGGGAAGATAGAGCTCTAAATTTTTGGGTCATTACAAAAATAAAAAAAAATATCTATTTTAGTTCTATCATTAGCTATCTTCCTGGTTAATAGTGTGGCAAATTAAACGGTATACATGCCCTCTGTGTGTGTGTGTGGGGGGGGGGGGGGGCTGTGGGCCTTGTGTGAGCAGGAATTTAAAGTACCTATTCTAGTTCTATCATTAGCTATGGTCCTGGTTATGGTGTGGCACGGGTTGGTTCGGGAGTGTGTGCATGTATATATGTTGTGACAGAGAATCCCTATGAGTTCTATGCTACCAAACAATATACATACATACATACATACATACATACATACATACACATATCCAAAATCATGATATATGTATATATGAAATTAAAGAGTAATTTATATTCATAAATGCAGGGTTTACAATACGCATATGGTGTCAGCCATTTACACGTTCGGACATATAGATGTAGATCTGCGATATAGGCTTGATATAACTCAAATATATCTCCCAATAATTGGAGAATACCCGGCAATCCCAGTCAAATTGGGAGATCAATGATTATCTTGTTAGGGATTGTGACGTGATCCTCGAGGATCCTAACGCGATCCTAACACATCTAGCCCACGGCCCAGTCTTACTAGGAGTCTTCTCCTACAGCTATATAAAGGGGTCTACCCCTCCAGGTATGGGACAGCTACACAATTCATGCTTTTTCAGAGTTACTATCCTGTAGCTGCGCTCTGACTTAAGCATCGGAGAGTTCTCCGCCTGGAAGCCCACCCTTCGGTCACTCGTTTTCTGTCTTGCAAGTCATCGGTCTAGGCTCGGGTTCCACAATGTACGCGGAGCATGTTTTTAGCAACAACAGATTGGCACCATCCGTGGGACCCGACAGCCTGGCCGTTTGACCTCAAGAAAATTCAACAATTGTATCTACACCTCCGACGGTGTCGTGTTGGAACCACCGACAGAACCACCGTCGCCAAGGGTCTCCAAGATTGAATTGTAGTCAAAGGCAAAAAGAAAACAAAAACATTATTCAAAGAGAGTTCATGATTCCGACAGAGGTATTACAGCGAAGTGCAGCCGGCAGCCATATGGCAGAGCCACCAACGGCACGGCAGCTCCATCAAAAAGCCAAAAAGAAACAGCAGTAGCAGTGCCGTGGATGCAGGGTATGCTTCCCAAACACAGCCATCGCCACAACCTCCACAGAGCCACAATGCTACCGGTCACAACCTAGCGCTGCCACGAAAGGACCGGTTTTACTGCCTTTATCTCCAGCGGTGTGACCGAAACATCCCAAAAAAAAAAAAAGAACCATGGAGAAGCCATGCCACAGTGCCGTCGCACCATGGGTCAAAACCCTACCGATGGTGTCGCGCATAATCAGGCCACCCAACACCGTGGGCCTCCCCTTCTTTGACGGGGAGGCCCACGGTGTTTCTTCGCAAAAAAAAAAATCAAAAATTCAAGGAAGCTTCCTCTCCACCACTTCGTTTGTTACTATCGTGCCCGTTCCTCAAGATTCGAGACCGGCACTTTTTTTCGAAGACTAACGTCTATACGTGTGGCATTCGCTCGGGTTGCCCCTTCGCGCACACCACACGCAGGGGGCTTATGTTCCCAACCCATTCTGGTCACACCCAAGGGCCTACTAGGGTTCCCGCTTCGCACAAACACGTTGACAGATTCAATGGTCAAACTTCCAACACATCGAACCAGTCAGCGCTCGCACGCTCAAGTTACGTACATTTTACACTCTGCGCGCACCTTGTGCGCAACTTAGACAACTTATTTCGCAATAGAGAGACCCACGATAGCACGACCGTCACACCAAAACCACCCGAACACCTTTTCACCAAAACTTCGACTGCCGGCACAACCGGAGCAACGGGGTCAAGGGGCAAAGGCCTTGGCCAACCCCATGGGGTCGGCCTCGGCCTCCCCCAAGGTCATGGGGTAGGCCTCGGCCTCCCCAAGGTCATGGGGTTGGCCTTAACCTTCCCCCCCCCCCCCAGTTCTCCACTTTTTGCCTAAAGTTCCTTTTGTACTTTGTTCTCCCCGTACGCTCTTTATGTGACTTTGGTACTTTGTTCGTCATGTGGACACGATTCTTGGCAACACGCTCGTCACGACATAACTTCCGGACTTGTCATCGCTCATCAAAACACATACCGTCGGTGCATTTAAAGTTCGACAAAAGAGGAAACAGCCTCAGGCTCCAAAAATGGAAGACCATTTGGCCTTGGCCAACCCCAGGGGGTCGGCCTCGGCCTTCCCCAGTCCTAGGGAGTCGACCTCGGCCTCCAAGAGGGGTTGGCCTCGGCTACTTTCCCCCGGTGGTTCCCCCCCTTCGTGCATACTCCTTTTTGCACTTTGTTTTTGCTTTGTACGTAACTTTGACATCTTGATCGTCACATAGATACGTTTCACGTCGATGCGCTCATCGCAATGCAACTTTCAAACTTGTCATTGCCCATCAAAACACCTTCCGTCGACGCACCCAAAGTTCACCCAAAGGGAGAGTGGCCTTGGCCTCCCTTCACGGGAGTTGGCCATTGGCCTTGGCCACCCCCTAGGGTCGGTCTCGGCCTTCCCAAGGGGTCAGCCTCAGCCTCACCAAGGGGTTGGCCTCGGCCTCCCCAGGGGTGGTGGCCTTGGCCTTCCCAGAAATCCTTGGCCTATGGCCTCCCATCCAGCGCGCACTTGTTTTCTCAAATCTTTGCACCTCCGCGATGTTTACAAACGTTTGTGCACCAACCTTGCGACGTCCGTCGTGTATGAACTTTGCGACGTCCGTTGCGCATGAACCTCGCGACGTCTGTCGTGCATCAACCTCGCAGCGTCCATCGTACATCAACCTCGCGACGTCCATCGTTCGCGACAGCGCACCGCTCCGACGATGCCCGTCGCCCAAAGTCGCTCACTACCACCGAATGACCCATCACTGACGACCGCGTACCATCACTTCCAACTTTGTCATTGCTACATGTTGCATTCATCATCTTGTTATGACAGGGACACTCAGCTCAAACCCCATCTTCGGGACACCCGACGGGTGCCCGTGCGCCGTCTCCGCGACGTTCGTCGCCGCGCCCATGTGCCATTCTTATGACATGTGCCCCGGCATCAAGTATATGCTTCGCGACATTCGTCGTCGCGCCCATGCACCATTCTTATGACATGTGCCCCGGCACCAAGTAATGCTCCGCGACGTTCGCCGCCGCGCCCATGCGCCATTCTTATGACATGTGCCCTGACACCAAGTATATGCTCCGCGACGTTCGACGCCGCACCACTTTCATAACACGTGCCCCGGCACCAAGCATATGCTCCGCGACGTTCACCGCTGCGCCCATGCGCCACAATCAACTACGGGATGGGCTCACAACCTTAAAGCAATCACCAGCACAATCAACTATGGAATGGGCTCATAACCTTAAAGCCATCGCCGCCACAATCAACTACGGGATGGGCTCACAACCTTAAAGCCATCGCCGCCACAATCAACTACGGGATGGGCTCACAACCTTAAGCTATCGCCGCCACAATCAACTACGGGATGGGCTCACAACCTTAAAGCCATCGTCGTAACAGTCACGGGGGGCTCCGGTACGAGAACCCCTCGCCACGGACCCTGAGCACTGAGTTGCGAGTATGTCCATTCATGTTACCATTGATCGTTGATACCACCAGGGCGATGACCCCCGGGTCACTCTGGGAGGGGAGCAGGTCCGTGGAGTGCATGGTGCCTAGTCCGCCTGATAGTTGGCTACATGGGCTACCCTCACTACTGTCAGGTTCTCCAGGCGTCTCTTGATGCACTTTCGTGGGATTCAGTAAGGGCTTGGATTAGTGGCTGGAGCAACGGGCTTACTCTGATAATGTGGTCATAGTGTGGTCAGTCTTCTCGGACAGGTAGAGCGACGCTATGCGAGGCAGGCAATGCAAATTTGGGAACCGGCAGTCCAACGAAGAATTAGTATTTTGGGACCCCCCTGGTGACGTGTCACTCCCAGGGGATGACATGTGGCATCTTATGACATAAGCCCACTGTTTCCTATAAATAGTGAACTTTACAACTCAAAAAGGACTTTTGAACTCATTCTTACAAAATCACTTTCTCACTCTAGATTTGGGAGCTCTTGGATTCTAGTGAGAGAAACATAACTTTGGACCGTAACATTAGACCTCAACTCGGACCCTGACTTGGACTGTCGACTGTCGGCCCTGTTTGTCATGGCCTCGTCTTTGCAGCACTGCCACTCCTCAAGGCCTGTCTGGGATGCCTTGCTCTCAGCCCTTACTCTGTCCTTGCTGTCTCTCATTTTGTACACTTGGAAGCTGACTCGGACTGCAGCCTTTGTGGCACCTCCACATAGGTACGAACCCGCTTTCCTTGGCATCACCTATAAGAGGTACTTTTGGATAAATTCACATACGATAAGAATACTTTAGTGATTTTACTTGCGGGAGAGACATTATGGTGATTTCGATGTGAGAGGGTTGCTTTTGATAATTTTACACATGAGGGCTATGGTGCTAAGTTTACGTACCCGATGAGTGGGTCATTCTAGGAATATATACGTGAGTCCGTTTTGAGTTTATAGTATTGTAGTATAGACTGTATTCTGATTATTGGATTGTCTCGTTTAGGTTAAAGCAAAAAACTTTTCGATTAGAATAATTCGCTTTGGATCCAGATAAGGATTTCTATCGGAACCTTAAGTTCATCAACTTGTATTCTGAAGTAGTCTTTCAGTCTGGCTTATTGCTATTATCAGACTCTGAATTGATATCAGCATGATATTGCCAATGAAACCCTAATATAGAACATGAATCAGTTATTTGAGTTATTATCGATGCTCGCCTTTTATTGCTTGTCGAACATTGAATTATTTGTTGATTCAGTGACTGTTGTCTTCTGTATATTAACATAGGAATTTGTTCTGTGGGAGGCGTTATAAGGTCGACGGTCTATTTCTGCGTGGAACCCAGGTTAGTACCTTGATATAAAGGATTAGTTATTTTACATTATGCAAATGTAGTCAGTATTATGCATTGCCTGTGTGGATTGCCTCTACTCATGGTCAATATCTTCTAAATTTGTTACGTTGTATCTTGAAAGGATTGTTTTGAAAATGATCAGAAATGATTGTTTGAATATCTGATTGAAGGAGATTGAGTTGAGACTCTTCCTCAAATTGTTATCAAACTATGTGTCAGTGTTTGAAACCCCTCTCCATATTTTCTTTGAACTATCTTTACTCCTTTTGAAATCCTTTGAAAGATCAACATTCTATCATAAAATGACGGATTCGAAAATGATCTTCAAATGATTGTTTTGGTATCTAATCAAAGAGAATTGAGGTGAAACAGTTTCTCGTGTTGTTATCAAATTGTTTATGATTGTTTGAAACGTTTTGAACAATTATCATCAAATTGACTCTTGAATCGTTTTGGAATTCCTTTAGTTATTCCTTGAGCGACCTTACAGATGTCTCGAAAGCTCACTCTTTATTTGATTCTCTTCTGCAGGTAATGATTAACCCTAGATTACTTGAGAATGGGTCAAAGCCTGAGTGAGATTCTGAAGTGTCCACTATTATTTGGAGTAATAGGACCCATGCGTGGGTTAGCACTATTAGCTCGTTCTATAAAGAACTTAATTTTAAGTTTTAATTGTTTAAGTTTGAAGTTTCTTTTGTAGAACTTTATATTTTGGAGAATTTTGAGTTCATGTTAATTTTTGGAGGCACTAAAATTTGGAACAGACATCATCTGATGTGTTGTGATGTTACAGGTTAACGCTTCGAGGGTTCGGGAAGATAGAGCTCTAAATTTTTGGGTCATTACAAAAATAAAAAAAAATATCTATTTTAGTTCTATCATTAGCTATCTTCCTGGTTAATAGTGTGGCAAATTAAACGGTATACATGCCCTCTGTGTGTGTGTGTGGGGGGGGGGGGGCTGTGGGCCTTGTGTGAGCAGGAATTTAAAGTACCTATTCTAGTTCTATCATTAGCTATGGTCCTGGTTATGGTGTGGCACGGGTTGGTTCGGGAGTGTGTGCATGTATATATGTTGTGACAGAGAATCCCTATGAGTTCTATGCTACCAAACAATATACATACATACATACATACATACATACATACATACACATATCCAAAATCATGATATATGTATATATGAAATTAAAGAGTAATTTATATTCATAAATGCAGGGTTTACAATACGCATATGGTGTCAGCCATTTACACGTTCGGACATATAGATGTAGATCTGCGATATAGGCTTGATATAACTCAAATATATCTCCCAATAATTGGAGAATACCCGGCAATCCCAGTCAAATTGGGAGATCAATGATTATCTTGTTAGGGATTGTGACGTGATCCTCGAGGATCCTAACGCGATCCTAACACATCTAGCCCACGGCCCAGTCTTACTAGGAGTCTTCTCCTACAGCTATATAAAGGGGTCTACCCCTCCAGGTATGGGACAGCTACACAATTCATGCTTTTTCAGAGTTACTATCCTGTAGCTGCGCTCTGACTTAAGCATCGGAGAGTTCTCCGCCTGGAAGCCCACCCTTCGGTCACTCGTTTTCTGTCTTGCAAGTCATCGGTCTAGGCTCGGGTTCCACAATGTACGCGGAGCATGTTTTTAGCAACAACAGATTGGCACCATCCGTGGGACCCGACAGCCTGGCCGTTTGACCTCAAGAAAATTCAACAATTGTATCTACACCTCCGACGGTGTCGTGTTGGAACCACCGACAGAACCACCGTCGCCAAGGGTCTCCAAGATTGAATTGTAGTCAAAGGCAAAAAGAAAACAAAAACATTATTCAAAGAGAGTTCATGATTCCGACAGAGGTATTACAGCGAAGTGCAGCCGGCAGCCATATGGCAGAGCCACCAACGGCACGGCAGCTCCATCAAAAAGCCAAAAAGAAACAGCAGTAGCAGTGCCGTGGATGCAGGGTATGCTTCCCAAACACAGCCATCGCCACAACCTCCACAGAGCCACAATGCTACCGGTCACAACCTAGCGCTGCCACGAAAGGACCGGTTTTACTGCCTTTATCTCCAGCGGTGTGACCGAAACATCCCAAAAAAAAAAAAGAACCATGGAGAAGCCATGCCACAGTGCCGTCGCACCATGGGTCAAAACCCTACCGATGGTGTCGCGCATAATCAGGCCACCCAACACCGTGGGCCTCCCCTTCTTTGACGGGGAGGCCCACGGTGTTTCTTCGCAAAAAAAAAAATCAAAAATTCAAGGAAGCTTCCTCTCCACCACTTCGTTTGTTACTATCGTGCCCGTTCCTCAAGATTCGAGACCGGCACTTTTTTTCGAAGACTAACGTCTATACGTGTGGCATTCGCTCGGGTTGCCCCTTCGCGCACACCACACGCAGGGGGCTTATGTTCCCAACCCATTCTGGTCACACCCAAGGGCCTACTAGGGTTCCCGCTTCGCACAAACACGTTGACAGATTCAATGGTCAAACTTCCAACACATCGAACCAGTCAGCGCTCGCACGCTCAAGTTACGTACATTTTACACTCTGCGCGCACCTTGTGCGCAACTTAGACAACTTATTTCGCAATAGAGAGACCCACGATAGCACGACCGTCACACCAAAACCACCCGAACACCTTTTCACCAAAACTTCGACTGCCGGCACAACCGGAGCAACGGGGTCAAGGGGCAAAGGCCTTGGCCAACCCCATGGGGTCGGCCTCGGCCTCCCCCAAGGTCATGGGGTAGGCCTCGGCCTCCCCAAGGTCATGGGGTTGGCCTTAACCTTCCCCCCCCCCCCAGTTCTCCACTTTTTGCCTAAAGTTCCTTTTGTACTTTGTTCTCCCCGTACGCTCTTTATGTGACTTTGGTACTTTGTTCGTCATGTGGACACGATTCTTGGCAACACGCTCGTCACGACATAACTTCCGGACTTGTCATCGCTCATCAAAACACATACCGTCGGTGCATTTAAAGTTCGACAAAAGAGGAAACAGCCTCAGGCTCCAAAAATGGAAGACCATTTGGCCTTGGCCAACCCCAGGGGGTCGGCCTCGGCCTTCCCCAGTCCTAGGGAGTCGACCTCGGCCTCCAAGAGGGGTTGGCCTCGGCTACTTTCCCCCGGTGGTTCCCCCCCTTCGTGCATACTCCTTTTTGCACTTTGTTTTTGCTTTGTACGTAACTTTGACATCTTGATCGTCACATAGATACGTTTCACGTCGATGCGCTCATCGCAATGCAACTTTCAAACTTGTCATTGCCCATCAAAACACCTTCCGTCGACGCACCCAAAGTTCACCCAAAGGGAGAGTGGCCTTGGCCTCCCTTCACGGGAGTTGGCCATTGGCCTTGGCCACCCCCTAGGGTCGGTCTCGGCCTTCCCAAGGGGTCAGCCTCAGCCTCACCAAGGGGTTGGCCTCGGCCTCCCCAGGGGTGGTGGCCTTGGCCTTCCCAGAAATCCTTGGCCTATGGCCTCCCATCCAGCGCGCACTTGTTTTCTCAAATCTTTGCACCTCCGCGATGTTTACAAACGTTTGTGCACCAACCTTGCGACGTCCGTCGTGTATGAACTTTGCGACGTCCGTTGCGCATGAACCTCGCGACGTCTGTCGTGCATCAACCTCGCAGCGTCCATCGTACATCAACCTCGCGACGTCCATCGTTCGCGACAGCGCACCGCTCCGACGATGCCCGTCGCCCAAAGTCGCTCACTACCACCGAATGACCCATCACTGACGACCGCGTACCATCACTTCCAACTTTGTCATTGCTACATGTTGCATTCATCATCTTGTTATGACAGGGACACTCAGCTCAAACCCCATCTTCGGGACACCCGACGGGTGCCCGTGCGCCGTCTCCGCGACGTTCGTCGCCGCGCCCATGTGCCATTCTTATGACATGTGCCCCGGCATCAAGTATATGCTTCGCGACATTCGTCGTCGCGCCCATGCACCATTCTTATGACATGTGCCCCGGCACCAAGTAATGCTCCGCGACGTTCGCCGCCGCGCCCATGCGCCATTCTTATGACATGTGCCCTGACACCAAGTATATGCTCCGCGACGTTCGACGCCGCACCACTTT
Organism: Escallonia herrerae; assembly: GCA_033070095.1. Lineage (NCBI taxonomy): Eukaryota > Viridiplantae > Streptophyta > Magnoliopsida > Escalloniales > Escalloniaceae > Escallonia > Escallonia herrerae. The sequence continues at coordinate 574,710 of JAVXUP010000257.1, read as the reverse complement.
CATAACACGTGCCCCGGCACCAAGCATATGCTCCGCGACGTTCACCGCTGCGCCCATGCGCCACAATCAACTACGGGATGGGCTCACAACCTTAAAGCAATCACCAGCACAATCAACTATGGAATGGGCTCATAACCTTAAAGCCATCGCCGCCACAATCAACTACGGGATGGGCTCACAACCTTAAAGCCATCGCCGCCACAATCAACTACGGGATGGGCTCACAACCTTAAGCTATCGCCGCCACAATCAACTACGGGATGGGCTCACAACCTTAAAGCCATCGTCGTAACAGTCACGGGGGGCTCCGGTACGAGAACCCCTCGCCACGGACCCTGAGCACTGAGTTGCGAGTATGTCCATTCATGTTACCATTGATCGTTGATACCACCAGGGCGATGACCCCCGGGTCACTCTGGGAGGGGAGCAGGTCCGTGGAGTGCATGGTGCCTAGTCCGCCTGATAGTTGGCTACATGGGCTACCCTCACTACTGTCAGGTTCTCCAGGCGTCTCTTGATGCACTTTCGTGGGATTCAGTAAGGGCTTGGATTAGTGGCTGGAGCAACGGGCTTACTCTGATAATGTGGTCATAGTGTGGTCAGTCTTCTCGGACAGGTAGAGCGACGCTATGCGAGGCAGGCAATGCAAATTTGGGAACCGGCAGTCCAACGAAGAATTAGTATTTTGGGACCCCCCTGGTGACGTGTCACTCCCAGGGGATGACATGTGGCATCTTATGACATAAGCCCACTGTTTCCTATAAATAGTGAACTTTACAACTCAAAAAGGACTTTTGAACTCATTCTTACAAAATCACTTTCTCACTCTAGATTTGGGAGCTCTTGGATTCTAGTGAGAGAAACATAACTTTGGACCGTAACATTAGACCTCAACTCGGACCCTGACTTGGACTGTCGACTGTCGGCCCTGTTTGTCATGGCCTCGTCTTTGCAGCACTGCCACTCCTCAAGGCCTGTCTGGGATGCCTTGCTCTCAGCCCTTACTCTGTCCTTGCTGTCTCTCATTTTGTACACTTGGAAGCTGACTCGGACTGCAGCCTTTGTGGCACCTCCACATAGGTACGAACCCGCTTTCCTTGGCATCACCTATAAGAGGTACTTTTGGATAAATTCACATACGATAAGAATACTTTAGTGATTTTACTTGCGGGAGAGACATTATGGTGATTTCGATGTGAGAGGGTTGCTTTTGATAATTTTACACATGAGGGCTATGGTGCTAAGTTTACGTACCCGATGAGTGGGTCATTCTAGGAATATATACGTGAGTCCGTTTTGAGTTTATAGTATTGTAGTATAGACTGTATTCTGATTATTGGATTGTCTCGTTTAGGTTAAAGCAAAAAACTTTTCGATTAGAATAATTCGCTTTGGATCCAGATAAGGATTTCTATCGGAACCTTAAGTTCATCAACTTGTATTCTGAAGTAGTCTTTCAGTCTGGCTTATTGCTATTATCAGACTCTGAATTGATATCAGCATGATATTGCCAATGAAACCCTAATATAGAACATGAATCAGTTATTTGAGTTATTATCGATGCTCGCCTTTTATTGCTTGTCGAACATTGAATTATTTGTTGATTCAGTGACTGTTGTCTTCTGTATATTAACATAGGAATTTGTTCTGTGGGAGGCGTTATAAGGTCGACGGTCTATTTCTGCGTGGAACCCAGGTTAGTACCTTGATATAAAGGATTAGTTATTTTACATTATGCAAATGTAGTCAGTATTATGCATTGCCTGTGTGGATTGCCTCTACTCATGGTCAATATCTTCTAAATTTGTTACGTTGTATCTTGAAAGGATTGTTTTGAAAATGATCAGAAATGATTGTTTGAATATCTGATTGAAGGAGATTGAGTTGAGACTCTTCCTCAAATTGTTATCAAACTATGTGTCAGTGTTTGAAACCCCTCTCCATATTTTCTTTGAACTATCTTTACTCCTTTTGAAATCCTTTGAAAGATCAACATTCTATCATAAAATGACGGATTCGAAAATGATCTTCAAATGATTGTTTTGGTATCTAATCAAAGAGAATTGAGGTGAAACAGTTTCTCGTGTTGTTATCAAATTGTTTATGATTGTTTGAAACGTTTTGAACAATTATCATCAAATTGACTCTTGAATCGTTTTGGAATTCCTTTAGTTATTCCTTGAGCGACCTTACAGATGTCTCGAAAGCTCACTCTTTATTTGATTCTCTTCTGCAGGTAATGATTAACCCTAGATTACTTGAGAATGGGTCAAAGCCTGAGTGAGATTCTGAAGTGTCCACTATTATTTGGAGTAATAGGACCCATGCGTGGGTTAGCACTATTAGCTCGTTCTATAAAGAACTTAATTTTAAGTTTTAATTGTTTAAGTTTGAAGTTTCTTTTGTAGAACTTTATATTTTGGAGAATTTTGAGTTCATGTTAATTTTTGGAGGCACTAAAATTTGGAACAGACATCATCTGATGTGTTGTGATGTTACAGGTTAACGCTTCGAGGGTTCGGGAAGATAGAGCTCTAAATTTTTGGGTCATTACAAAAATAAAAAAAAATATCTATTTTAGTTCTATCATTAGCTATCTTCCTGGTTAATAGTGTGGCAAATTAAACGGTATACATGCCCTCTGTGTGTGTGTGTGGGGGGGGGGGGGCTGTGGGCCTTGTGTGAGCAGGAATTTAAAGTACCTATTCTAGTTCTATCATTAGCTATGGTCCTGGTTATGGTGTGGCACGGGTTGGTTCGGGAGTGTGTGCATGTATATATGTTGTGACAGAGAATCCCTATGAGTTCTATGCTACCAAACAATATACATACATACATACATACATACATACATACATACACATATCCAAAATCATGATATATGTATATATGAAATTAAAGAGTAATTTATATTCATAAATGCAGGGTTTACAATACGCATATGGTGTCAGCCATTTACACGTTCGGACATATAGATGTAGATCTGCGATATAGGCTTGATATAACTCAAATATATCTCCCAATAATTGGAGAATACCCGGCAATCCCAGTCAAATTGGGAGATCAATGATTATCTTGTTAGGGATTGTGACGTGATCCTCGAGGATCCTAACGCGATCCTAACACATCTAGCCCACGGCCCAGTCTTACTAGGAGTCTTCTCCTACAGCTATATAAAGGGGTCTACCCCTCCAGGTATGGGACAGCTACACAATTCATGCTTTTTCAGAGTTACTATCCTGTAGCTGCGCTCTGACTTAAGCATCGGAGAGTTCTCCGCCTGGAAGCCCACCCTTCGGTCACTCGTTTTCTGTCTTGCAAGTCATCGGTCTAGGCTCGGGTTCCACAATGTACGCGGAGCATGTTTTTAGCAACAACAGATTGGCACCATCCGTGGGACCCGACAGCCTGGCCGTTTGACCTCAAGAAAATTCAACAATTGTATCTACACCTCCGACGGTGTCGTGTTGGAACCACCGACAGAACCACCGTCGCCAAGGGTCTCCAAGATTGAATTGTAGTCAAAGGCAAAAAGAAAACAAAAACATTATTCAAAGAGAGTTCATGATTCCGACAGAGGTATTACAGCGAAGTGCAGCCGGCAGCCATATGGCAGAGCCACCAACGGCACGGCAGCTCCATCAAAAAGCCAAAAAGAAACAGCAGTAGCAGTGCCGTGGATGCAGGGTATGCTTCCCAAACACAGCCATCGCCACAACCTCCACAGAGCCACAATGCTACCGGTCACAACCTAGCGCTGCCACGAAAGGACCGGTTTTACTGCCTTTATCTCCAGCGGTGTGACCGAAACATCCCAAAAAAAAAAAAGAACCATGGAGAAGCCATGCCACAGTGCCGTCGCACCATGGGTCAAAACCCTACCGATGGTGTCGCGCATAATCAGGCCACCCAACACCGTGGGCCTCCCCTTCTTTGACGGGGAGGCCCACGGTGTTTCTTCGCAAAAAAAAAATCAAAAATTCAAGGAAGCTTCCTCTCCACCACTTCGTTTGTTACTATCGTGCCCGTTCCTCAAGATTCGAGACCGGCACTTTTTTTCGAAGACTAACGTCTATACGTGTGGCATTCGCTCGGGTTGCCCCTTCGCGCACACCACACGCAGGGGGCTTATGTTCCCAACCCATTCTGGTCACACCCAAGGGCCTACTAGGGTTCCCGCTTCGCACAAACACGTTGACAGATTCAATGGTCAAACTTCCAACACATCGAACCAGTCAGCGCTCGCACGCTCAAGTTACGTACATTTTACACTCTGCGCGCACCTTGTGCGCAACTTAGACAACTTATTTCGCAATAGAGAGACCCACGATAGCACGACCGTCACACCAAAACCACCCGAACACCTTTTCACCAAAACTTCGACTGCCGGCACAACCGGAGCAACGGGGTCAAGGGGCAAAGGCCTTGGCCAACCCCATGGGGTCGGCCTCGGCCTCCCCCAAGGTCATGGGGTAGGCCTCGGCCTCCCCAAGGTCATGGGGTTGGCCTTAACCTTCCCCCCCCCCAGTTCTCCACTTTTCACGTAAAGTTCCTTTTGTACTTTGTTCTCCCCGTACGCTCTTTATGTGACTTTGGTACTTTGTTCGTCATGTGGACACGATTCTTGGCAACACGCTCGTCACGACATAACTTCCGGACTTGTCATCGCTCATCAAAACACATACCGTCGGTGCATCCGAAGTTCGACAAAAGAGGAAACAGCCTCAGGCTCCAAAAATGGAAGACCATTTGGCCTTGGCCAACCCCAGGGGGTCGGCCTCGGCCTTCCCCAGTCCTAGGGAGTCGACCTCGGTCTCCAAGAGGGGTTGGCCTCGGCTACTTTCCCCCGGTGGTTCCCCCCTTCGTGCATACTCCTTTTTGCACTTTGTTTTTGCTTTGTACGTAACTTTGACATCTTGATCGTCACATAGATACGTTTCACGTCGATGCGCTCATCGCAATGCAACTTTCAAACTTGTCATTGCCCATCAAAACACCTTCCGTCGACGCACCCAAAGTTCACCCAAAGGGAGAGTGGCCTTGGCCTCCCTTCACGGGAGTTGGCCATTGGCCTTGGCCACCCCCTAGGGTCGGTCTCGGCCTTCCCAAGGGGTCAGCCTCAGCCTCACCAAGGGGTTGGCCTCGGCCTCCCCAGGGGTGGTGGCCTTGGCCTTCCCAGAAATCCTTGGCCTATGGCCTCCCATCCAGCGCGCACTTGTTTTCTCAAATCTTTGCACCTCCGCGATGTTTACAAACGTTTGTGCACCAACCTTGCGACGTCCGTCGTGTATGAACTTTGCGACGTCCGTTGCGCATGAACCTCGCGACGTCTGTCGTGCATCAACCTCGCAGCGTCCGTCGTACATCAACCTCGCGATGTCCGTCGTTCGCGACAGCGCACCGCTCCGGCGATGCCCGTCGCCCAAAGTCGCTCACTACCACCGAATGACCCATCACTGACGACCGCGTACCATCACTTCCAACTTTGTCATTGCTACATGTTGCATTCATCATCTTGTTATGACAGGGACACTCAGCTCAAACCCCATCTTCGGGACACCCGACGGGTGCCCGTGCGCCGTCTCCGCGACGTTCGTCGCCGCGCCCATGTGCCATTCTTATGACATGTGCCCCGGCATCAAGTATATGCTTCGCGACATTCGTCGTCGCGCCCATGCGCCATTCTTATGACATGTGCCCCGGCACCAAGTAATGCTCCGCGATGTTCGCCGCCGCGCCCATGCGCCATTCTTATGACATGTGCCCCGACACCAAGTATATGCTCCGCGACGTTCGACGCCGCACCACTTTCATAACACGTGCCCCGGCACCAAGCATATGCTCCGCGACGTTCACCGCTGCGCCCATGCGCCACAATCAACTACGGGATGGGCTCACAACCTTAAAGCAATCACCAGCACAATCAACTATGGAATGGGCTCATAACCTTAAAGCCATCGCCGCCACAATCAACTACGGGATGGGCTCACAACCTTAAAGCCATCGCCGCCACAATCAACTACGGGATGGGCTCACAACCTTAAGCCATCGCCGCCACAATCAACTACGGGATGGGCTCACAACCTTAAAGCCATCGTTGTAACAGTCACGGGGGGCTCCGGTACGAGAACCCCTCGCCACGGACCCTGAGCACTGAGTTGCGAGTATGTCTATTCATGTTACCATTGATCGTTGACACCACCAGGGCGATGACCCCCGGGTCACTCTGGGAGGGGAGCAGGTCCGTGGAGTGCATGGTGCCTAGTCCGCCTGATAGTTGGCTACATGGGCTACCCTCACTACTGTCAGGTTCTCCAGGCGTCTCTTGATGCACTTTCGTGGGATTCAGTAAGGGCTTGGATTAGTGGTTGGAGCAACGGGCTTACTCTGATAATGCCGTCATAGTGTGGTCAGTCTTCTCGGACAGGTAGAGCAACGCTATGCGAGGCAGGCAATGCAAATTTGGGAACCGGCAGTCCAACGGAGAATCAGTATTTTGGGACCCTCGTGACGTGTCACTCCCAGGGGATGACATGTGGCATTTTATGACATAAGCCCACTGTTTCCTATAAATAGTGAACTTTACAACTCAAAAAGGAATTTTGAACTCATTCTTACAAAATCACTTTCTCACTCTAGATTTGGGAGCTCTTGGATTCTAGTGAGAGAAACATAACTTTGGACCGTAACATTAGACCTCAACTCGGACCCTGACTTGGACTGTCGACTGTCGGCCCTGTTTGTCATGGCCTCGTCTTTGCAGCACTGCCACTTCTCAAGGCCTGTCTGGGATGCCTTGCTCTCAGCCCTTACTCTGTCCTTGCTGTCTCTCATTTTGTACACTTGGAAGCTGACTCAGACTGCAGCCTTTGTGGCACCTCCACATAGGTACAAACCCGCTTTCCTTGGCATCACCTATAAGAGGTACTTTTGGATAAATTCACATACGATAAGAATACTTTAGTGATTTTACTTGCGGGAAAGACATTATGGTGATTTCGATGTGAGAGGGTTGTTTTTGATAATTTTACACATGAGGGCTATGGTGCTAAGTTTACGTACCCGATGAGTGGATCATTCTAGGAATATATACGTGAGTCCGTTTTGAGTTTATAGTATTGTAGTATAGACTGTATTCTGATTATTGGATTGTCTCGTTTAGGTTAAAGCAAAAAACTTTTCTGATTAGAATAATTCGCTTTGGATCCAGATAAGGATTTCTATCGGAACCTTAAGTTCATCAACTTGTATTCTGAAGTAGTCTTTCAGTCTTGCTTATTGCTATTATCGGACTCTGAATTGATATCAGCATGATATTGCCAATGAAACCCTAATATAGAACATGAATCAGTTATTTGAGTTATTATCGATGCTCGCCTTTTATTGCTTGTCGAACATTGAATTATTTGTTGATTCAGTGACTGTTGTCTTCTGTATATTAACATAGGAATTTGTTCTGTGGGAGGCGTTATAAGGTCGACGGTCTATTTCTGCGTGGAACCCAGGTTAGTACCTTGATATAAGGGATTAGTTATTTTACATTATGCAACTGTAGTCAGTATTATGCATTGCCTGTGTGGATTGCCTCTACTCATGGTCAATATCTTCTAAATTTGTTACGTTGTATCTTGAAAGGATTGTTTTGAAAATGATCAGAAATGATTGTTTGAATATCTGATTGAAGGAGATTGAGTTGAGACTCTTCCTCAAATTGTTATCAAACTATGTGTCAGTGTTTGAAACCCCTCTCCATATTTTCTTTGAACTATCTTTACTCCTTTTGAAATCCTTTGAAAGATCAACATTCTATCATAAAATGACGGATTCGAAAATGATCTTCAAATGATTGTTTTGGTATCTAATCAAAGAGAATTGAGGTGAAACAGTTTCTCGTGTTGTTATCAAATTGTTTATGATTGTTTGAAACGTTTTGAACAATTATCATCAAATTGACTCTTGAATCGTTTTGGAATTCCTTTAGTTATTCCTTGAGCGACCTTACAGATGTCTCGAAAGCTCACTCTTTATTTGATTCTCTTCTGCAGGTAATGATTAACCCTAGATTACTTGAGAATGGGTCAAAGCCTGAGTGAGATTCTGAAGTGTCCACTATTATTTGGAGTAATAGGACCCATGCGTGGGTTAGCACTATTAGCTCGTTCTATAAAGAACTTAATTTTAAGTTTTAATTGTTTAAGTTTGAAGTTTCTTTTGTAGAACTTTATATTTTGGAGAATTTTGAGTTCATGTTAATTTTTGGAGGCACTAAAATTTGGAACAGACATCATCTGATGTGTTGTGATGTTACAGGTTAACGCTTCGAGGGTTCGGGAAGATAGAGCTCTAAATTTTTGGGTCATTACAAAAATAAAAAAAAATATCTATTTTAGTTCTATCATTAGCTATCTTCCTGGTTAATAGTGTGGCAAATTAAACGGTATACATGCCCTCTGTGTGTGTGTGTGGGGGGGGGGGGGGGGCTGTGGGCCTTGTGTGAGCAGGAATTTAAAGTACCTATTCTAGTTCTATCATTAGCTATGGTCCTGGTTATGGTGTGGCACGGGTTGGTTCGGGAGTGTGTGCATGTATATATGTTGTGACAGAGAATCCCTATGAGTTCTATGCTACCAAACAATATACATACATACATACATACATACATACATACATACATACATACACATATCCAAAATCATGATATATGTATATATGAAATTAAAGAGTAATTTATATTCATAAATGTAGGGTTTACAATACGCATATGGTGTCAGCCATTTACACGTTCGGACATATAGATGTAGATATAGGCCTGATATAACTCAAATATATCTCCCAATAATTGGATAATACCCGGCAATCCTAATCAAACTGGGAGATCAATGATTATCTTGTTAGGGATTGTGACGTGATCCTCGAGGATCCTAACGCGATCCTAACACATCTAGCCCACGGCCCAGTCTTACTAGGAGTCTTCTCCTACATCTATATAAAGGGGTCTACCCCTCCAGGTATGGGACAGCTACACAATTCATGCTTTTTCAGAGTTACTATCCTGTAGCTGCGCTCTGACTTAAGCATCGGAGAGTTCTCCGCCTGGAAGCCCACCCTGCGGTCACTCGTTTTCTGTCTTGCAAGTCATCGGTCCAGGCTCGGGTTCCACAATGTACGCGGAGCATGTTTTTAGCAACAACAGATTGGCACCATCCGTGGGACCCGACAGCCTGGCCGTTTGACCTCAAGAAAATTCAACAATTGTATCTACACCTCCGACGGTGTCGTGTTGGAACCACCGACAGAACCACCGTCGCCAAGGGTCTCCAAGATTGAATTGTAGTCAAAGGCAAAAAGAAAACAAAAACATTATTCAAAGAGAGTTCATGATTCCGACAGAGGTATTACAGCGAAGTGCAGCCGGCAGCCATATGGCAGAGCCACCAACGGCACGGCAGCTCCATCAAAAAGCCAAAAAGAAACAGCAGTAGCAGTGCCGTGGATGCAGGGTATGCTTCCCAAACACAGCCATCGCCACAACCTCCACAGAGCCACAAAGCTACCGGTCACAACCTAGCGCTGCCACGAAAGGACCGGTTTTACTGCCTTTATCTCCAGCGGTGTGATCGGAACATCCCAAAAAAAAAAAAAGAACCATGGAGAAGCCATGCCACAGCGCCGTCGCACCATGGGTCAAAACCCTACCGACGGTGTCGCGCATAATCAGGCCACCCACCACCGTGGGCCTCCCCTTCTTTGATGGCGCCACCTCGCCGCCGTTCTTTGGATCAACTCCACGGCAACCTATGACAATGGCAGCACTGCCAAGCACCGCCTCCGAAATTCGACGGCAACCAGGAAGACGCCGCCACAACAGCGTCACGACAAACACTTGGTTAGCAACTGCACCCTCACGCACGGCCAACAAGCTACGGCCAGAAAGGGTCAGAACCCCTTTGGTTAACATCCTTGGCTTCACAACGAACACCAACGGCAAGCCCTTTGTGTCTAAACGAACTAGAGCCAATCTGAATTGATCTCTCCGCCACCGTCGCTATCCTCCAAGATCTCTCCATCAGCCATCATCAGTGGTTACCAACAACCCGCGACGATCCACCAGGTAACATTGCAGGACCACCACGGCCACCACAATCGGCCGTGCAACCATCGAAAAGCTACCAGAGCAGCATCAACAATATCCCAAGATATTAAATAAAAAAAAGGGAAGAAGAAGAAGCTGATCGCGCCATCATCCTCCAGAGCAAGGCGTCGGCGCCGCACCAGGGCGGCTTCACCAGATGCCGCGCCATCCACGACGGTCAGTGGCAATCAATGACGGCCAACTCGCTATCTAAAACCACGGTAGGCCCTACGGGAAAGCACCGGCGCCATCGCCACCGGCGCTGTCGTCACTTTGCTATTTCACCGCTACCGGCTTTCAAATCTACATCACCGTTGCTCGCCAGATTTGCCAGATCCGCTCCACCGTGACGACAAGCAACGCGGAGCTACGCGCCACAGCATTGACGGCGGCAACCGAGTCAATGCCGTCACCAAACCCGAGTTTCCGGCACCACACCATCGAAGACCGTGACAATGCAGAGGGCATCGCCGAGCTACGTACTACTGTGGCCCCAACTTCTCCATCAGATTCCTCTTTTGGGCCTCTCTCTCACCACAACCGCCCCACCGCGGGCCGCCGTTGAGCTCCTGTTCCGCGCCACCGCAGCCACAGGAAAAGTACAACCGTCGTCACCATTCAAATGGTGGGCTACCGACGTAAATTCAAAGCTCTGGCCATCGGCCCCTCCAGATCGCCGTCATCGAGATGCGCACCACCGCGACGCCATCTTCCCCGTCACCACCGTGACCAGCATAGCTCTAAGCAGCGCCATCGCCGCCGTAGAGTCACCATCTCACCGTACCGGCTGCCTGATCTGCCTCACCGTCGTCCGGTGCTAACAGTGCGCCACCGCTTCTCCAAACCGTGGCCGTTCTTCTGTCAAGGGCCTGAAACAAAAACAGAGGTCCACTCTTCCTTTTTAGAAAATTCTACTTGACCCTGTAAAATTGCATATTTATATTTTAGACCCAAAAGGTCTTATTTATTCGACTTAGGCCACACGCTCTTAAGAGTATTTAGCTTTTAACCGTGAAAAAGTCTATTTAGATTAAAAGACCCCGAAGTCTTTCTTGTTAAAAGTATGCTGCACGTTCTTTAAATGGCGCATATTTGGTCACGTATCTGTTGCTAAAAAATTAAGCGACTACGAATTTTAGCACTAGCAAGCCTTCCGAAGGCTACTTCCAATGCACTTCTATAGCTAGACCTATTTAATTTTTTGGTCTAGCATTATGCAATTGCGTCAGTCGGTGCAGACACATTACATGTTGGGTCTTATGAGCTGATATAACTTTTTAAGCTCACCTGCGACACGCAGTGCAGCACATTAGTCACTTAACCAGCAAAACCCTAATGGGGTCGTGGTGTCTGAACATCGCTATTAATTTTGTGTTAAAAACGTAGTTACATTTTTATATGCTTTATTACTTCAAATGCTGTATTTTCAGTCACGTATTTTTATTTCTTGCAAGGTTTAAACTATGCCTGTGAACATCAACGGTAACGTATAAACCACTTTATAAGCAAGGAAAAAATTCACAGCACCCTGTGACTTGAAGTCGCGTTTAGGGTTTTCTGCTGCAGCATCTTGCCAACTCGGCATTTCTTCTTATTATCTTGTGATGTTCGGTCACACAGTGACCTCGATTAGTGAATCAGAGCATATCGTCAGCCTCTGCTAATAAGCATCACTAATATGCCGGTACAACTGCAAGCTCAAGCTCATGCGACCAGCAAACTAAATCTAGTTGCTTCTCAGTATATTGATGAACTGCGACAGCTACTCTACTGATCATCAGTGGCATCTTGCTCGGACGGACTACGCATCCTCAAGCTTTATATGCTCATCCAGTCGAGCAAGCAGATTATGGTCTTCTATATTGCTCCCACGGGTCTTCTTGCGACCGGACTCTACATATGGGCTTAAAAGTAGTCTTTATATATCTACGCCTTCTCAAAGGCCGGGGGGCTTTATATTTCATGAGATCATTCTTATACAAGCTTAATGCCTTGTGTCTTATCAGACAGGGAGGTTCGCCACAGTGACCATATTATGGGCTCCATGAACCGCGCCTTCTTATTTGGCACCGCGACAACAAGGACGAGAAACCCCTGAGGGCACAAATGACGAGAGTTCTAAGTTCCGTCAAACCCCCAAGGGAGCGTACAACGAGAAACTCTAAAGTTCTGCCCCCAAAGGTGCGTACAACGAGGACTCTAAAGTTCTGTTAAACCCCCGAGGGCGCGTACGACAAGAACTCCAAGTTCCGTTAAACCCCCGAGGGCGTGTAAGACGAGAACTCTTAAAATTCCATCGAACCCTTGAGGGTAATTGCATGAGCTCCGGCTCCATCCGCCCCCGAGGGCCCATAAGACGAGAACTCTTAAGTTCTGTCAAACCCCCGAGGGTATTTGCGTGAGCTCCGCTCTCCATCAGTCCCTCGAGGGACGAACACCCCCGAGGGTGATAGGATAGAGCTCGAGCTCTATCCGAACGGTTTAGCTACAGTTGTAACCCATGGACAAACCATAAAGCCTAAAAATATTCCAGAAGAAACCCCAAATGCACACTTTAGGGGGTTCATCTTTAACTAGTACTTTCTAAGCCTTTAAAAAATGACCCTCAAGTCTTTGAGATGGTTAAGACGAGTTTTGGACTTCACTACTAAGTCATCCACATAGCATTCTATGGTGTCATGGAGTATATCACCAAAGATGACTATGGCTCTCTGATATGTTGCTCTGGCATTTTTGAGCCCGAAAGGCATCACTTTATAGCAGAAGACCCCTTTGGGTGTTCAAAAAGCTGTAAGTGCTTCATCTTCCTGAGCCATGCAGATCTGATTGTATCCAGAATATCCATCCATAAAGGATAGGACCTCAAATCCCACACTGGCATCCACAAGGAGTTCTGTGATGGGGAGAGGAAATTCGTCTTTAGGGCAAGCTTGATTCAAGTCTCGAAAGTCAATGCACACCCTAATTTGACCATTCTTCTTTCTGACTGGTACGATATTTGCCAGCAAAGTGGGATACGGGACTTCCTTAATGAAGCATGCTTTAATGATCTTGGTAATCTCTGCTTCGATCTGAGATACCAATTCAGGTTGAAACTTCCTTTGTGGCTGTTTAACATGCCTCTTTCCATGACGAATGGCTAACCTATGAACAACAACCTTTGGGTCAAGTCCAGGCATCTCTGTAAATGACCAGGCAAATACATCCCGATATTCTTTGAGAAAATTGGTATACTGTTGGATTTCCTCTTCAGACATCAAGACGCTTACCATGGTTGGCCTCGGGTCTTCTTTGGTTCCAAGATTAACTTCCTTGAGCTAATCAATAGTGGCTTGACCCCCTCAATAGTGGCTTGACCCCCTTCTTCGTATTCTAATGGAGCCAGAGAAGAATCTTCACATCCGGTTGCGTAGGAAGTCATGTTCACTATTTTCTTGACAAAAGATTTAGAATCTTGATACCCTGGGCCTCTTCTAGGGTGCTTCAGTGTTCTTCCAGTGAGTAGAGCATCAGCTTGTTCTTCATTCATCATCGTCTCAAATGGAAAAGGATTGTGGGTTGAGGTGCAATCCAAGCCGACCTTTTGGAACATTTTCACCATCTTTGGACTATAAGTGGTCTTCTGAATAGTTCTTTTTAGCTTGAATTGCCTTCTCTGGGGTTGTGTTTGTGTATTGTGCAAATTCCCCAACCCATGAAACTTGATAGGATTTAATTCCTTTTTATATGGAGGGACAAAGAAGTGTTGATAACTCTCGACATACGAGCAATCCGTTTTCATTAAGGGCAACACAAGTTCTTCCTTGAATGCTTTCAACGTGCTTGAGGATCCTGATTCCTGCGCACTAGACCTTCTTTGTGATTTTGGGACATAGACAAGGGTTTTCTTTGGAGACTTTCTCTTTCTCTCTCTCTCTCTCTCTCTCTCTCTCTCTCTCTTTCCCTTTCTTTTCCCTTGCTTCCACCAATTGACACATGTTCATAAAATCTTACATCTGCATAATTGGCTTCCACGCCATGAAAAGGAGCTTTATCCGCTACGATGCACCCATCTTTTTCCTCATCATCTCCTAAGGCATATTTTAGGCACTGATGTAGGGTAGATGGGACAATGCCATCGGAGTGGACCCAGGGCCTTCCCAAAAGGACATTATATGAGGTGTCGGCATCTATCACCAAAAAATCGGTGTCATCTTTTATGTCTGCAAACCTGGTGCTCAATTTAATTTTTCCCACCGATCTTTTCTCGTTTTGATTAAAACCTTGGATTACTATCGTACTTGGCTGAAGTCTCGAAAGACGAACCCCCAAGATGGATAAGGTCCTTTTTGGTAGTAGATTCACCACCGATCCCCCATCTACTAACACCCGGGATATCATCGCCTCGTTTACTTTACCGGTTATATAGAGGGGTTTGTTGTGATTTCGATCATAAATTTGCATGTCTTCTTTTGTGAAAGTCACCATTATCGAGGCGTAGACTCTCTTTGCAGCAACCCGTTAATGTTTTGCTGGTGATTCCTGGGGACTCAAGTCATTACAAAAGTCCTCTGGTTTTGTCAAAGCAAGGACAAGAGACTTTCTCGTAGCTCATCAGATAAGAGAAGAGCATCGTATATAGAGATGTCAAATGGGCTGGGCTTGGGCCGGCCCAGCCCAAGCCCATCGAGCCTCCAACAAATCGAGCCGGGGCCAAGCCAAGGGGGCTGCCAACCGGGCAGGGCCGGGCCTGGTTCTGGGGATATCTGGGCCCGGTCCAAGCCCAGGCCCTAGGCCCAACATTTAAGGTCGGGCTTAGGCTGGGCCTGGGCCCAAAATTTTTTTTATTTTTTTTGGCATTTTCTTGTTATTCAAGGTAAGGGTTTTTTTTAATTATGGTAATTTGCTATTAGGGACGCTTTATTAAAGCGTCCCTAACAGCAATCAATGCTTTACTACAAATCTATAGCGACAAGAAGTAACTAATTCAGTATACTAAATCAACAAGTTTGGCTTCAAAAAGGTTCTCAATAATGATAAATTCTCAAAGGGACATGAAGTAACAAATATCATCATCATAAAGATAAAAGTCAAATTGTCAAGAAAAACTTTATCCTAAAAGAAGGGGGTGGGCACGCGATAGTGCTACCCCTCCCCTTCGCCACTAGCTTCAGGTTCATTGTGTGAGGCTATGCAATGCACATCCGTTGATGGAGCTTAAAAGTCGAGGATAAAGCCACTCTTCTTGGTAAAACTTACACTTAAAAGGAAATACCTTTTGAATCTTCTTTATGCAATCTCTCTTTTAAACCAAATTTTGGGCAATCCGAACACTAGAACTGGAATTAGGTTCGATTATCTGAAGCCCATGGTTGGGCACAGAACAATACCTGTGCTAAAATAGAGCAGATTCCAAGTTCCAGCTCACTCAAATTGTAACATAAATTGACAAAATACAGCAAATGTGGGGTACCCGATGCATTGGGGTCAGCAATTTCAATACATAAAGATGTTGGAAATTTACTCGATCCCATGACCACTATATTTATAAAGAAAAAAAAATCAAAGACTATAAGATGTGTTATTATTCTTCGCATTACTTAAATCTTCAATACTGTTTAGGGGAGAAAAGGAGAATAAATCCGTTGAGGGGAAAGGGGGGAAAAGTGAAATTTCAAAAGTAAAGAGGGGGGCTGAACCGGGCCTGACCTGGGCTGGGCCAAAATCGGGCCGGGCTTTTTTCTGGGAAATGTAGGCCTGGCCCAGGCCCTAGGCTTTAAAAGGCCGGGCCAGCACTGTTCATCAAAAGGGCCGGGTCGGGCCAACCCGCGGGCCACCCGGCCTATTTGACAACTCTAATCGTATATGCTCAACATCGAAGGGATCCTTTTTAAATGAGCTAGGACATCATATTTAACATAGTTTGATTTGTCTCCTGTCGTGGTGTCCTCTTGCACCGGGACATCAAATATAGAGGATCATTACGGTATATATTTTGCTCCCGTAAAAATATCTTTTCCATTTGATCCCATGAGGATATACACAATCCAGCCAAAGAACAATACCAGTCAAAGGCAATAGCTCCAAGAGAGAGGGGAAATTGCTTAAGACATAGGGCAGAGTTTCGAGCCGTTGGTCCACATTGTCGTAAGAACCAATCAACATGACTGCGAGGGGAATCAAAACCCTTATATTTAATGAAGTTAGGGAGCTTATATCCTTTAGGGAATTGGACTCACCTTACTTCAGGTGGGTACAAATCTCGAGGCAATGAGTCCCTCGTATCTTTGGCCTTAGAGAACTCCAATGTTACGTTAAGCAGATCTTTGGTCAAAATTTGTGAGAAGGAATAATTTTGCACTAAGACTTGGTCAATGTTTTCTATATCATCATACCCAATTTGTAATGGAGATGATAAATAAAACTTTCTATAGAACCTATCAGCCAGTGTATCCCAGTCAGGGATAGATTCTGGAAGGAGGTTCAAATACCAAGCGAGGGTGGTCTCCTCTAAAGACAAAGGGAACTGCCTTAACAAGAGTGCTTGACTTCGCGATGTGTCACCACATATAGCGAGAAACAAAACAAGGTGTTTCCTAGGGCAACCAGATCCTCTATATAGACGAACGTGAGGAATGATGTAGCCTAAAGGATACGCTACTTGATCTACCCAGGCTGGGTATGGTGCCCTTATTATCTTCCTCATCTGAATAATTGTTCTCTCTTGATTCATCAGGCTGTTGTCCATATCAATCGATATTCTTGTTCTAGCAAAGCCTGTCCTCTGTATATTTATAATTGATCTTGTCTGGTCACGAGCATTATGTGTGACTTCAGCATCTCTTGTACTGAAATCAACATCCAATATGATGATGTTGCATGCAAACCAATCATCAACGGAGAAATGGGAGCTTCCAATACTTTCCCCATCATACGTCCCTGCCTGAGGATAATATGAGCCATCAGACTTGCAAGCATAAGAACATGTCTCATCTTGCCCCATTAGCAAGGATCTTAACTTTTCCTCAATATCTTCCAGAGTTACATCTTGTCCATCAGACACAAGCATTGTATCTTTCTCTTCATTACCACTTAGTTCAGAATTTGACTGATATTCTTGGGGAAAGAACTCATGGAGAGTAACTGGTAGCCTAGGACGTTGGATCAACAACCCCTTAGTGGTTGGATCTCCTTTGTGACTTTTCTTAGAGATCTTCTTCTTTTTCTTCTTGTCCTTGAGGGCTTTCAATCTCTTGAATTTCTTCAAGACTCCTTGTCGTCTACTTG
This sequence comes from Escallonia herrerae, assembly GCA_033070095.1. NCBI lineage: Eukaryota > Viridiplantae > Streptophyta > Magnoliopsida > Escalloniales > Escalloniaceae > Escallonia > Escallonia herrerae. The sequence goes on along the minus strand of JAVXUP010000257.1, from coordinate 557,312 downwards.
CAACATGTGAGGCCTGCTTGGACAGCCATTGACGCCTTTTCTTAGTACCCCTGCTCTAAAAAAGGACCCATTCCTCCTTGTTATCAATAGAAAGGGAGTGAGGTACATCTGCTGAGTGAGGACTAGACGGTCTCAATATTTCTTCTGGTTCAAGTGCCAATGTAATAGGGTTGGCTGTGGTTTTCTCAATATGAGGGAGGCTTATGTCACCTGCATTGATGAGATTTTGTATCCATTCCTTTAGGACAAAACACTTTTCAATAGAATAAGTTACCGAACGATGATAAGGACAGTAATTGGGGTCATTGATTTTTCCTTCCTCGCTAGGTCTATTCACCTGAGGGAGGGTTATGAGGTCTTCTTTTAACAATTCCTTGAGAAGGTCCTTGATGATATCATCAGGAAAAGAATACTTTTTCTCCATCATTTCCTATAATGAAGGTCTTCTTTCACCCCACCATTTCCTTTCTCGACTGGGTTCTCAATTTCCTTTTTGTTTTTAGGAAGAACTACAAGCTGCTTTTTGTTTCCTCCACTGAAGAGGTTTCGACTTTATCAGTGGCTCTAGATCTCACTTTTCTTTGGCCCAAGTGCATTTCGAGGTCATGCGCTCTTATGGACAAGTCATTGAACCCGTTAAAGGTTTGTGATAACAGGTGTATTGAGAGTTCATGCTTAAAATTATGTAAGCACATTTGTAGCATTTCTCCTTGGCTAAAGTTGTGAGAACACCTAAAGGTGAGAGCTTGCCATCTTACAATGAAATCGGATGCTGACTCATTGTCACGCTGCTTTGTATTGATCAGCTTCGCTATACTCACTTGTCATTATGTATTACTGAACTGGTTGTGAAACTCCCTGATCATAGTGTCCTAGTCAGGAATCGACCTTTCTGGCAGATTGGAGTACCATATGAAAACAGGTCCCTCCAAGGATTGCACGAACAGTTGTAGCCATAAAAGCTTATTTTTGCCTAGATGGGCTAAACGAGCAATGAAATGAGCTACATGTTCTCTTGGATTTCCTTTCCCGTTAAATCTTCGGAAGTCTGGTTGAGTGAAAGTGGACGGAAAAGGGACTTGGTCTACCCAATATGGGTATGGTTTTGTTACCAAGCTAGTAGTGGGAGTGGTCCCATATTCAACTTTCCTTGTTTCCCTTTTGACTATACTGTCGATATATGATAAGAGGTTTGGGTCCAAACTTCCACTGGGTAGGTGATGTTGCTTAGGGCCCCCTCCAGCACAAAGGTTTTGGGTTTGACTTGTCTTGGCCTCTGCGTATGGCGTGCCGAAAGGTTGGGAGCTATGGTTGACATAACCATCACCTCTCATAAAGCTTTTCCTTTGATCATGACTCTTTGAATAGTCATGGCGAGATGATGACTTCCTTTTTGGTCGTGGCCTTTGCTAATTTTGCTGTTAGGCCTTCTATATGCGCCATCATCATAGCCATCTGATGGGCCATCTGGGCTTCTAGGCGAGCAACCTTGTCATCAGAAGAGAAGTTATCTTCACTTTTATCATTTGGTATTGAATGCTGATCTTGTTCAGTATTCTCACTAGAAGAAGGGGAAGAAGTCCGAATAGTTGAGGCACTTTCAGGAGATGCCAGCTTATCAGGCACTTCTTTGAACAATGGCTTAATAGCCCTCTCGATAGGTGCCCCTTTGGCTATCATAGAGAGAGTTACACGGATTGAGCAGTCCTCCTGAGGTATTATTTTCTTATCTTTCCTCAGGTTCTTCTTTCTTAAGTCTGCGCTGGATGCTGTGGAACTTTGACTATCAACCACACGCACCTCTTCCCTCACATTCCTTTTAGGTTTTGGATGGCAGTTTTGTCCTTTCCTTGCCTCATTCCCAAAGACTGGTGACTCCGTGGTTCTTATCTTACCTGTTTCAAGGGTCAACGTCTTATTTAGACTAGCAGCTATAGCGGCTGCATCCATCTGGAATGATTGGTTTTGAGAGATAGACCCGTCCTTATGCCCTATTGGTTTTGACCCTACTACCATCGTAGAAACAAACTCAACATGTTTACATGGCCAGACAGGTGGGATATATCTCCTGAAGTTTCCTGATGGCACATGCCTGTTTGACTCGACATTAGCTTCCAAAGTCTTGGCCCTATAGAGGACTTTAATTTCACCAATATTTCTTGGTTGATTTACTTGAATTTTAACCGATTCCCGTCCATGTTGATTATTTTCCAATGGACTCTTTTGGGACCCAATGTACTTTCTGGATAGGGCACCCCTTGGTAACCCAATCACCACTGGGCAGCGCACCTGAGAGGGCAAGAAACATCCTCGTGGATTATCCTGGCGAGGTCCAGGGGTTCTGACTGGATGCTGCCTTAGCATATGCCCCAGTGGCTTTACTACGTCGGACGCCTTTGCTTCATAGGCTATGGGATGTGGACCCTGAAGCCTTTGCTTTATAGGATAATGCCCCAATGGACCCTGAGGCCTATTTTCCACAAGTGGTGGACCCTTAAAAATTCGAGGTCGTAGCCTATGTTCCAAAAGGGGTGACCCTTGGGGAAACTGTGGCCCCTAGGAACTTGTGGCGCCTAGGAACCTGTGGCCTTGGCTTTTGTTCCTTAAGGACTGACCCCTTAGGGATTTGTGGTCGTAGCCTGTGTCCCCAGGGATATAAGCTTGTAGGTGGCCTATGTTCTGTAGGCGAGTGGCCTCTAAGAACTTGTGGCCTTGACCTTCGTTCTATAGATGGCATACCCCTATGAACTCGTGGCCTTGACCTTTGTTCAATATATGGTATGCCCCCAAGAAGTTGTGGCCTTGACCCTTGTTCCATAGATAGGAGACCCTTAGGAACCTGTGGCCTTAACCTTTGTTTCATAGGGGTTGACCCCTTGGGGACTTGTGGCCTTGACCTTTGTCCCAAGGGGTATGAGCCCGTAGGCTTAGTGATCTTTGGGGTAGTGGTTATAGTGTTGCATGATAGCAATGCATCTTTATATGTCATCGCTTCTTTCTTTTGAACCATGAGCGTGAATTTTGATCTTATGATTGTGATTTCATTCCTGCCAAACACTCAAAATATAAGTTAATGCTTGAAAAATGAATAATTAGATCAATAAATATATATTGCCCCCTTTTTTTTTTTTTGGAAAGAAACCTTTTTACGTATATATGCATATATATTTATTTTTGTTTTGTCAAAAATGACAAGTTTTTAACATAAGAATATATGGCAAAAAGAGCAAAGATATTGAAAATATTTTTCAGCCATGTACGGGCCAACCAGGTAAACCATTTTTTTTTTACTTTAGTTGATTTGGGCCATAGCGCCACAGCAGTTTATATTTTTGTTTTGTTATGTATAAGCAGAAGATGCAACGAGGCCCGCTGACAAGGCCCTCCATGAAGTCCAGGGTCAATACCCTTTGACAGCAGAACTACTGTGCCCCATTTTTTTTTTGCTTTTCTGCTGTAGCCATTTTATTTCTGCTTGAACAGTAACTTGACCAAATTGACACGGAAAATATGAACAGCAAATAAAGAAGCAGAAACATTTTTTTTTCAAAAATATGCATTTATATGTGTATATGTATAAAAAAAAATGCATTTCTAAATATAGGAGGAGGAACATGTCCCACCGGGCGTGCCAAAATTTGATGACACATTTTTCATCGCTATTGATTAGCGTCGAATCTTGCGTCACAAAATTCCGCCGTACATATATATAACGACGTTTACTATTTTATATAGCAGATTCATATTCCCGAATAACTAAAAATTCAACTGTTAATTACGTCCACAACGACCTCCGATTAAAGATATACAAATAAAATAATATAAAAATATAACCAAAACTGTTCATTTATGCATGAAAATTTTATGCATCATATATTCAAAATTTACATAACAATAAGATAAGAAAAATGAAAAAATGTAGAATTCACCTTAAACCATTTCTCTCTCTCTTTTTTTCCTTTTTTATTTCCTTTCTGCCGCAACAGTGGCTCCCTTTTCCTTTGCTTTGCTGAGTCTTCTCTCTTTTGTTTCTTCTTCGTCCTTTCTTCCTCCTTTCTCTTGAGTCTTTCTTTGATTCCCTTTTCCTTCCTCCTTTCTCTTGTCCTTCTTTGATCCCCCTTTTTCCTCTGTCGAGAGAACTCTTTAAATAGTTGAAGTCCCCTTTTCTTGAATGGCACTTTTCTTCAAGTTAACCATGTGTTGATAAAATTAAGTTTATCTTTATTAGTTACTATCTCTTATCTCCGAGTCTTTCAATAAAATCTGATTTTATCTAACTTTTGAGAAAATCTGACTTCATTCATGGATATGACCACATTTATCCCAATTGGGTCATAGCCAGCCCAATTCAATATTTATTGAATTTTTAAAAGCTGACCAAAATTTTGAGCTTTGTTTTAGCAACCTCCTTTCGTCAAAATTTTGGTGCCGACATAGGCACAAGGACCTTAGGGATTAAGGTAAGTGCGGTACTTTTGAAGATTTTGATAGGTTCACCGGCTGTGAAGAAGTACAAAACTGTTCTTTTGACATCAGAGCCAATCAAGTCCCAATTTTGATGATAGAACTCAGCACTACAACCATTAGGGCCTGGAGCTTTATTTGCTTTGAAACAGAAAATGGTATCTTTGACGTCATTCTCTGTAAATCTGCTCACCAAGAAATCTTGTTAACTTTGAGAGTTTTTTATTCATGATTTAGTGTAAGGTGGATCTTGTATTATTACTAGACGGTTGAGAAGATGCAAGAAAAGTAGACAAGTAACTAATAATTGTTTCTTCCTGGACTTCTTTCTCTCCAACAATAGAGCCCCTTCAATAGTATTGATGGAAAGAACCTTGTTATAAGCTGCATTTTGTTATGAAAATAAGCAGCATTCACATCCCCTAATTTTATGTCTTTGACCCTTGCTTTCTGGCCGATAAAAGCATTCCTCAGCTTTGAGCAAGTCATAACAGTGTGAACCAGAGTACATTTCCTGTTGGATAGCCTTCAACTCCTGAAATTTAGTAGCAATTCTGCTAGATATGTCACTGTAGTGCTCATGGTTCAGATTTCTGAGTTTTTGGTTGAGAGCACGCATCGCATCCCCACAGTTCTATCTCCCAAGACCATTTGAGAATATGCTTGAAGGAAGAATGATGCATAAAGGATTTTTACACGCACGGTTGGTTTTAGCATACCATGATGTGATAATGCAGGTTCACAAGCTTCAACCTCAGAGATAGGAAATCTTTCAAGCCACACAGTGTTAGATAGAACTCTATCAATTATGCTGAAAATTATTCCACCCTCCTCTCTCTTATTGCACCAAGTGTAGAAAATGCCTTTGGTAGCCATAAGGGTTATATATACTTTACTATTCAAGAAGTATCCCAAAATCTCACATAAGTTTCTAAATGTTTATTTTTTTTTACATAAAAGAGTTTGTAATTTCAAATTCATAGTAAGTAATGACTTCTGTACAAATTCTTTACGTTCTAGGCAAAACTGTCAGGGCAATTTTGTCAAGTCAGCTTTGTTTTTTTTCAAACACTCGATTAAAATTAATAAAATAAATTTAAATAGTCCCTACTCCACCCCTCCCCCTACACTAATAAGATTACGCCACCTACCAACCAGCTCACGACAGCCAAAGTGGTGCACCCGGTGATCGACACAAACGAACCAGCCCCTTCGGCACCTTCACCCTAGCCGAGTCTACGTCCGCCACTCGGTGACTCACTCCACCCACTACATCACCAACCCCAGAGGACTCTGGCTTTTCACCCAGTCTTGGACCCCGTTTCCCTCCCCATCCCCACCCCCGATATCCTCAGCATTGTCTCCGTCGTCCATGGCTACACCGGCGAGTCCAACTGGCTAGTTTAGCTCGCTGACGTCCACCTCGCCAAGTTCGATCCAAACGCTGCCCAAACAAACGACCGGCCAAATAAACCAACCAGCGGTCAGATCTTGGGTGGCTGGTGGCATTGCCGTTGACGGATCTGTGGGTTGGTGTGGTCGTGACAGCGGATCTGTAAGTTGGAGTGGTGGTCGGCGGCGTGACTTTTGAGGTTGGCGAGGTGGTCGGCGGCGTGACTTTTGAGGTTGGCGAGGTGGTCGGAGTTATGACTTTTCATTTGTAACGAGGTTGGCGAGGAGGTCGGCTGTGTGACTTTTGAGGTTGGCGAGGTGGTGGCGGATCTGGGGACGTTAGGGGTTGGCGAGGTCGCGACGGGGTTAGGATGTGGAGACGATAAAGGGTGACGACGGTTTCGATCGTTTTCTTGGCGCTGTCACGGCTCGTCGTCAGCGACCAATGCCTCTGTTTTTCGGCTGTGGGTGGGGCTGACTATGATTTGTATTGGGATTAAACTAGGTTTGAAAAAAAAAAACTGACTTGACAAAATTGTCCCTGACAGTTTTGCCGAAAACGTTAAGAATTTGGACAAAAGTCCTTACTTATTGTTAATTTAAAATTATAGACTCTATTGTGTAAAAAATGAACATTTAGACTCTCAGGTGAGATTTCAAGGTACATTCGTGATACTTAATTGAATTTAACCCTAGTCATAACTACTTGTAAGGGCATGTTTGGTTTCACAAGCTAAATTTAACTTAAAAGAATATTGACAATAAACACTTTCATGCTTATTGTTTAACAAATTTCATATTATTAATTTTATTTTGACACATCGCATGTACACGTTGATTAGTCTGTATTATATATAAAGGGAATACCCTTTTGGTTTAACATCTCTTTTGGTATTACATAACTACATATCTAAAATTGTGACATGTGGCATTCTAAGAAAATTTTTAAAAAGTGACACAAAATAGCTAGCTATAAGGATATATTTAGTCCTTACAATTTATAATTCATCCAAAAAAAATATAGTTATAATAAAATTTTAAAGTTAAGCTTGATATTATAACATATCATATTATTGATTTTATTTTTGTACAGGCATGCGTGTGCAATGATGATTAGTATATATAAAACAAATAGTCCTTTGGTGTAATATATTTTTTGCTATTACATGACAATCTATCTATAATAGTCATACTTGACACTAGGAGAAATTCTTAAAAAATAATACAAAACAAATAGTAAATAGCTACCTTAAGGACATATTTGATTTTTTATTTTGAAAAACTCATATATCATGCTTGATTTTTTTATCATATATCAAGGCGGCAAAAAATAAATGTTTACGTAACATACTATAAACAACGTTAGTTTACTGTTTCTGGAATTCCTTTTTGGTACACTGGTTTTCATACTTTAGGATGCATTACAACCAACAAAAGAGGGGGTCGACACCTGAGGAAGAAAACTTCATCGAGCCCTCTTTGTTTCACGAAAAAATGCTTCATGAGAAACGCTTTTCAGAATATGCTTTCCGAAAATAGCAGTTCCTCAAAATATTTTCATGAATTTTATTTTTTGTTGTTTACGTGTCGCACAATGATACAAATTTTTATATAAAAAAAAGATATTTTTTTCGCTGTTTCCACAGTTTGGGCATTATTCTGTTTGTGTGTGGGTGGGTGTGTAGGTAGTGGGTGGGTGGGTGGGTTGGGTATGTGGTGTGTGTGTGTGCGTTGGTGGGTGGGGCGCGTGTGCGGTGGTGGGGTGGGTGGGTGGGTGGGGTTTGAGGGGGGTTGTTTGTGTGTCGGGGTGTGTGTGTAGGGGGAAGAGGGGGTGAGCAGGCATGTGTGTGTGGATGGGTGACGGGTGTGTGTGTGTGTGGGGGGTGGGGGGGGGGGGGCGGGAGGGAGGGTCTGAATTGAGGGTTGTACGCGCGCGTGTGTGGGTTCAATAGTCCAGAAAATGACTTACAGAGTTTTAGTCGGTAAGTGGGGGTTCACCAAACATCGAAAAATGCGAAAAACCTTTTTTAGGAAAACGATTTCCATGCACCAAACATTGAAAAATGCGAAAAACCTTTTTCGGAAAATGATTTCGGTAAAATAAACAAGGCCCGAAACACAATAGTCCTGCACTCCCTTTGTCCGGTTACTAATTTTCCAATGGCAAAGCTTGGTGAAATCCCTACCTTCAAATTCTTACATGTTAACCCAAAGGGATGGTGGAGATGGCATGGGGCCTCGAGGTCCCGAGTTTGATTCCCCATAACGGCGAGTTATATATATAAATTGTAGTTCTAAACAAATTTCCCTATTTGGGAAATTTTCAAAATAAAAAAAATAAAAAAATCTTACATGTTACATCCACAATCGGCTTGGCATTCTTAGGCGGGGCGCGTCCTCTTGAAAGTCAACAAGCATCAAAACGTGGAGCAAAACCGCTCCATTAGGTTTTTTTGTCAATAATAATGTCGTTGATAGGCAATAGCCAGAGACTAGATGAGAAACGTCGCGTTTGTCTGCAGTTGGCTTTGCTTTTGTTGAGAAAATGGCACACCCGATGTTCGTGCTAGGAGTTCCTGCTTGTAGAGCAATGTTGTCACAATGGTGTGTAAAAGTTATTATGCTTATAAGGGTTCTCGATCGAGATATCGAGCATCCAGGAACTGGATACCCCCGAGTTAGAAACGGTGGAGGAGGAGAGCGACGAGTCGTCAACTCGAAACTTGAGCTGATGCCGGCCCTTCTGTTGCAGTTTAGTTAAGAAGTAAGCCACACCACCAACAGCACAGGCAGCCAGAAGAACTAGGATTAGGCCGCCAAGACTACAGAGCTTGCTTCTTAATTTTGGCCCTTTCGGCTTAGACGGTGGCGGTTGTTGAGCATCTGGGCTAGATTTCTCAGAAGCCATGAGAGGTTATGGGATAGATAGAGGACTGGTTCGTGCTTTTTAGGAGTCAAATACAATGTGAAATAATAGTCATTTTATATCTACCCATGAGCTTCCATTAATAGACTATATTGTGCGTACAAAACTCTTACTATCTAGATGCATATAGAGATGCTTTTGAGAGCAATATTTTCCGATTTCAAATGCATAGATCCCTCCATTTTTTATGTTCTCGTCACCGGTACAGTCAATGTCAAGCGTTAAGGCCAAATCTTTCTAAAGATTGGGAAGATTACACACAGCAAATTAATGGCTTAATAGTCGAATAATCAATGTCAGGACGAAAAGGACTCTCCTCTTATTCGAGAAAAATAATACAGAGAGAACGAAAGCAAAAGGGAAAATTTTCAAATGCTATTTGCCACTAAAAACTGCATTAGCGATATAAAGTGAACTTTTTAACAAAAATCAACGACGAATGAACATAAGCAAACTAAGATTTGGATTTGAAGTGTCCTTCACATTAAATATACCCGGAAGTATCCGTACAATTGGCTACTCAAGTAATTATTGTTTTCGGACGGTCAGTATGTACAACAAGCAGCTCTAAAGAATTACAATATGCGTAATGCAACGAAAAAAAATGAAAAAATGGAAAGCAACAAGGGCAAGGTCCAGTTGACTGTTTGGAAATTCGACAGTAGAACTCAAGTGAATAATAAGAAATGAACATGCTCGAGCCTTGGCAGTAAACAAGAAGTTAAAAGCACATTACAGGAGGATGATGGCTCATGAATTCCGTCCACAGTCATCCAGCATCATTCCCTTGAGACTTCTTGCCAACCAGATAGCAGTCTCTCTTGGGGACACCTTATCTTTACCAAAAGGTTTTAGTACCATTGCGAGCTCTTCAAATCTGTTATGTTGAAGCAAGTCAGCAGACAATTCTAATAGCCCTTCAAGTGCTTCAGCCCTCTGCCTAAAGGACTTGACATCTAAAGTTTCCTTCCCTGGTGGTGTTTCCTCCTGAGTTGCAGGAGAAACGGGCTTTGCAGGCTCAGAAGTATCAAACTGGACCACAGGTGTAGGTTTTCGTACATCCATTTCCTTAATGCCAGGGCTATCAGAAACATTACATTTCAAATGAATGGTCTCAGAGCAATTAGATGGTATCATAGCTGCAGAAGTGGCTAAGTTATTTATCTCCTCGTCCCTTACCACATTTATAAGTTTTCCTACATCTAGATTCCTGTCAAGAGTTTCTATCACGGGTTGTTCATTCCCGAACCGGAAACTACTGTGCCGTATAACATGAATAACGTCGTCAAAAGCTGATGGTAGCTGGTGGGCAGAAGATTTTTCAGTTGTTGGAGTTTGCAAGACAGCTTCCTTATCTGACAATGATTTGTGGCTTGAAGAAAAAGGAATGGCAGTAGTAGAGGTGGTGTCTGATACTGAGGACAGAAGTTCTTTTACAGTGAACTTGTCATCACCACTGGATGTAGAAGAGAGGTTCAGTTCGGACACTGCATCAGGCCTACTGCTAGGCCTACTTGTCGGAGCATCGTGTTTCTCGAAAGATATTTCTTCTGCTAAATTTAGACTTGAACTAACTTGCTCACTACCAGCACTAGCTTTCATACTCTGAGAATGGATGTGTACCTCTGAGGTCCCAACAGAGCATAGTGGGATAGATTTTACGTCATGTTCATTATTTACTCTAAACGCACTTTCCGGCATCTTAGAGTGCAAGGAAGAAGCCGCCAAGCATATAGATCGACGTGATTCTAGACTTTCAGTCTGTAATCGCTCATGATTGTGAACCTTCAGTTCTACCAAATTATTGACAGGAGTTGCTGCATCATCAGAAATCTCGAATCCTCGAATGGAAACTGAAGATGAGATGGAATTGCTGCTCTCTGTCAGCAATTCCTTGGAAGCCCCAACCGCTTCAGAATGCTGTACGGTCTCCTTTGAATAATGTGTATCCAAAGCCCTCTCGGGATCCTGACTTCTCTCACTTGGGCCTACCTTCATACTATTGTTTATAATACCAAGAGTATCCTCTCCAAACTGTTTCACACGTCCTGGAAATGATGGTCGTCTTGCTAGATTAGGAGGGGTTTTGAGTCTTGGCTTTGCAGAGAGTCCGTCATCAACAACATGCCTTGTCGGCCCAGAAGGAGGGATCCCCTCATGTCTAGGTTTTGTCTTTGGAGAGGAGTCAATGGCAGGTAACTGCAGGTACAGCTCATTAAAATCGATACATAGAGCAGCATACAATAAATGCACATAGAAATGATTTAGTAGTACTACCTGATGTTTCAAAGATGGCAGCCCCTGACTCCGTTTGGCAGATTCAAAGCCTGCCTTTGATGGTGGTAGGGGTGGTGTATCTGCATTGGCTTTCAAGCCAGGAGTAACCAAACTTACTTTAGGAACTCTGGGGGGTGCTTCTGTATTAGTTTTCTGGGTACAAACACCCCCAGCCCTCATACGGTTGCTTCTCATTGGGGAGCTATCTCTGACTTTTCCTTCTTTCAGAGCCATCATGATATTTTTAATAGTTTTCGGTTGCTTCAGTTCAATGTTCGATCTTGGTTCATCATGAAGGGGTTTCATAACCTCTTGCTCATCCATTTTGAGAGTGCAGATTTCAGTGCCATGTTTTTCATCACTTTGCCGAAGCTGCTCGAAACCAGTCTCGTGGTCAAGAGAAGCCAAATCTGTATCGGTGGCTTTATCGTCACTATCGCACGCCACAACCTGAATATTTTTTTCACTTGACAACAAACTCTCCCTGTCACTGCAAGAACTGTTACTACTTTGGCTTTCAGCCATATTCTTCCGGATAACCGGGGCAGTACGGAGATGCTTCCGTGGAGAAGATGCAACAGGAGGATTGAAAGATGGGCGGTACTGGTCAACATATGGTTGTAAATATGGGTGCTTCAGAATATCGGATGCCTGAACAAAGTTGAATCAGGTAATTAAGGAGATGACCTCATCGAAGTTCTGTTATGATGTAAAAGAATTTTCAAAGTGCTTACACTGGGTCGATGTTCAGGGTTCTTTCTTAGCATTCCTTTTATCAGTGTTTTCCTGTGAAGGAAGCACGAAAAGGACCAAGTTCGTCATATTAGGCAAGGTAAAATGGAAAGCAGGATATACTAATTCAAAAAATCTGAAACTTTATGTATGACAGGTTTCATGTTAATCAGCTCTGGGATTATGCTTTAGTCGAAATTATTGTTATTAAAAGAGCAAAAAGTCCCTGAAGCCTATGCGCAAGGGGCAAGGCGCAGGCAAGCCCCTTTTTGAAGCAAGACGCAAAATAAAAGTAACTAGATATTAGTGCATTAAACCAATAAAACCACGTAAAAAATTTCCTGAACATGTCAATATAATAATTCCAACACTAGGAGAAGTTTCAAATCCAATAAGAAGTATTTAATCCTAAGTGAACATGACAACATCATCCTCATCACCCTTGAGGGCCAAGGCAACAATGCTTTCTTCAAAGAGAATCATAGGCTCCAAGTCCGGTAAAGATTCCTCCTCAATTTTATCTTATTCGTCGACAAGGTGAACTGAAGGAGCAGCAGATCTACTTGAAAGGAGCAGCAGTGAGCAACGGGGCGGTAGCACAGTGAACAGCAGCAAGAGAATAGATGGATCAGGGATTTGAGGTTTTAGGTTTTTTTTTTATAGATATTGATGTACGATGTTATGAAAGAAAGAATTTTAAATAATGAATGATAGAGATGATGCCATAAATGATGAACGTTAGAGATGATGCCATAAATGATGAACGATAGAGATGATGCCACAAACGCAAAAATCAAAGACTTGATTTTGGGCATTTATTTGCACCTCCGCCCTCGCCCTGGGCACGCGCGCCTAGGCGCATGCCTCTTTGAAGGGGCTGCGCCTAGCCCTACGCAAAGCACCCTCCTTGCGCCTTGAGCCTAGGGGCGCTTTTGATAACACTAGTTGAGCTATAGCATTAATTCACTATATGAAGAAAGCATTTTAACACAATAATAGGAAAGTTAATAGAACTCCCCTTGCTGTATGCCAGTCCTATTAAAGTGAATATGAATCACTAGAAGTACATAACAAGCCAATTATGGAACTAACAGAGTAGTTATTAGAGGAAGTTTGGGGAATGCTTTGAGAGGAGAGATTGTAGATTGCTGTGGGGTGACACCCAATATGGCGGATGAATACGGTAGAAGAGAGGAGCGACTGGGAGCAAAGAGGAAAAGGCAAGTCAGAGAGAGAGAAGACCAGGTACAAAGCCAAAATCCCACTCATCTTCCTCCAAGTACCAGGTTCTTGTCATGGTTAAGAACAGTGAGTTGACTGATTAAGATCCAGTAAGGCATAACCGGATGAAATAGGACAGGGTAGTAAGAGTAGACTACACATTTTAAACCAGGGTATTTCTTTACTTTTACATGCGGCCCCTACGTGCCATTAGGTTTCTCATGTGCCAGCTTTTCACCAACATTCAGGTGGTACTTGCCCGATTTGGCAAGGAACTTAAGCCCAAGTAGAAGTATAAGGCTAACCGAAGTAATTTAGATAACAGAAAAAACATGATTGCCTAACTGCCATCACTCACCTAGACCCAAGTGCAAAAACCTGATGGCCAACTCCTAGCCATCAACCAGGTCGAGATTTAGACTATATTTGGATGCCCTTTTTGTTGTTATCATTTTTGCATGTACTGAAATTTGCGTTTTCCAACACTGTTTTCAGAAACAGCACATAGAGTTTTTCTCTTACACATTTAACTATTTCGTTGTTCAATAAAATCCAGCCTTGTTGGAAGTCAATCAAGAAATGTGTTAAAAAATGGTAAGCAGACAATTTAGGGATTTTCCACATTTCTCAATATGGTATAGCTAGATAGAAAATTCATATTTTTTAGAATGGTATCAGAACAATAGTCATACGCATTTTTATTTTTTTTTGGGTTCCGAAAAGGCATCTTTTTCATTTTTTGAGAACATGATAACGAAAAGAAGAAAACAGCCAAGCAAGCATGGGCTTAGGATTGTTGATGTCAAAGAATATATGCAGATATAACTCAATGAACAAGAATTGTTTATAGCAGGAATGCAACAACCATTTGACTTACAGGGATGGGGAGTAACAAGGAGGCAAAGGACCAATTGAGGATCTGTTTATCTTACTTATCAGTCCTGCCATGTCCTGACACCAAAGTTTAGACCCAAAAATTAAACGCTAAATAAATATTAGATCATCACAAAAAAGTAATCCACAAGTGTAATATGCAAGAGATTCAAATTACAAAAGCTTTGAAGGCAGGACGATGAGCAGCCATCTCATAGATGCAGCAACCTGATCAACAAAGAAGAGAAAATTTAATACATAAAAAGAAGGTTAAAATATCATGTTAGGCAGCTACTCTTTGCAGTTTATTGTCACCGAGACATGCACAGAATATCTACAACTCCCAGCACCGTTGAACTAACGTGGAAAACGGTAAATGGTAAAGGTCAATGGTCATGGCACCAAAGTAAGGTTCCATGACGCTCAAACATAGAGATAATTTCGGCATGACAGAGTGAGGTTACTCTCAACCTCAAAAGCAAAGAAACGAGATATAGCTGGGTGGGGTGTTGGGAGGGGGGCACATACCTAGGGACCAAATATCGGATTTAAAACCATAGGGAATATCTGCGAGAAGTTCAGGGCACATGTAATTGGGAGTCCCAACTACCTGCATGTAAAGTAAGGAAATGACCATTAATGCACTGCACTTGTACCAAAAGTATATGACGCTGTAGTTCTTGAAATACAGGGGTACTAAGAAATCTCCGTTCTATTGAAAAGGCTGTATGATTCAAGTCATCATAAGAGATAGATAAGAATAGCTACATAAACATGAAAAAAAGCTGATAAAATGTGAGAAAATTCTGTGTCTAATGTTTTCCTGGCTCCAAGATCATCCAATGCTTCTGTAGATTCTGTGTTCAGTTGGAGTCGAAGCGTAAGCTTTTCTGGTTCTGTCTAGAGCTCGTTCAGCTTTTAGTGTGTACTTGGGTCGCTCCCCCCCCCCCCCCCGGTGCCCTGGGGACCCTATTTACAATATGTTAATCATCAAGAAGAACAAAAAAATAGTGTCACGCACAACGTTGACATGCTTTCTTAAATTTTCTCTTTCTTGGTCGAGGACTGTGTTGAAGCTCGACAAAATGCCCAGCGCGTGCAGTGGAGGTGTGGTATAATCCGTCAAGAAAAAAACTCCTCCAATGTTACTTTTTTGTTGTAATTTGAGACCTCAATACTACAATGACTAATTCTAGCCTACATAAAAACATTCAATTGAAATGGAAAACCATCAGTCTGCAATGCTTCGTCTTATTTTATTTTACACAGGTACTTAACATTACCAATAAGTCTAAAAACAGTCGTTTAACCTTATGAAGTGTAAAATAAGAGATATTTTCCAGAACTAAAAATCATTCCAAATGACAAATAAAGATAATGACTCCATTTTTCAGATTGTTTAAATTTCCGCTATTGTTACTTTAATGACTTAGAATTTGTTTGTATTCAGAAAAAGAAAATAAGATTTGAAAATGTATTTTAAGTGTTGAACTAGATGGCAATATACTAAGTTTTTGCCGGTGCTATCATCTTAAGAAGATTTTCACTTGTACCAAAAACATTAAGAGTTTCGAGATTATATGATCACTTATTAGAAGGACAATCCTTCAATAACAGAATCCAACATGTAGTCCTATATTACCCCTAAACTATGTCATATCTGGTAGTAAATGATAAAGATTGTACATGCATAAACAACACACCGAAGAAGCCAAGTCATCTGCCTTCAGAGTTTTAGCGAGTCCAAAATCCCCTAAAATAGACCAGAGTTACACAGACGAAGTCAGTAAGGCCTGGATCAAAGGGACATCTATTTCAATGCCATAAAAATAAAGAGTAATTGTGTGTGCATGTATGTATGCCTTCATGGATAGACAAAGGAGAAAAAACTCACCTAGGCGAACATCTTGATCTTTGGTAAGAAAGATGTTGGAACACTGCAAATGAGGTGCCAAAAGCATCGGTGATCAGACGATCTTACTTTTATCGTGATAGAAAAACTTAAATCCAGTACCTCAAACAACATATACTACATACTTTTAGGTCTCGATGCAGAACGAACTTCGAATGCAAATATTCAACGGCCAACAATAGTTGAGTGAACCACTTGCAGAGTTTCTGTTGAATTACACAATCAAAGACAATGAAATAGAACAAGAACTCGAAGTCTGAAGGAATAATCATAAGAAATGACCGATCTTTTTTATACACAATATCGCCAGATCATTTACGGTTTATCTCCATGTTGGATTGGCAACTGATTATTGTTGATAGAAAAAGATTATACCTCCTCTGGAAAGTATTGCCCGTTTAATTTTTTCATCGTTTCAGCGCTGTTTAACATATACAGTATATCATCAATATCAACATCGAGATGGTCAAAATCTATGTAAAACTAATAACTGCACAAAGTAATTTCTGGTCCACTGACTTACATATCTCCACCTTCACAGTATCCGGTCACAATGCAAACATAACAACCCTACATCAAGATTCACACACCTACTTCAATACTAAAGCATAATCTTTTAGTATGTGAAGTAACGAGGGCACTAACCTTCTCTACCCACGCTTCCTTATATTCCACAATGTACGGATGCTGAATCCGTGCAATTAAAGCCATCTACACATCCAAATCCCAAAATGTACGTGAGCTCATACACGTCTAAATGCATTGTTTCATAGATACATGTACAATTTTAAAAGTACGTTTGCAATCCATTCGCTAAATCAACTACAATTGTGTGAAGCGCACACACACATAACAATCTGTAAAATGGAAGATCCACATGAATTAGGCACCTACCTCTTGGTGAGCGGATCTCCGGCAGCGCTCCGTCTGACGAGCGAGACGAATCTTCTTTAGAACATACCTATGTATCGCATAAACACAAAACTAGTTACTACTTAAAGCAAGTATGTAACGATAAAGAACAACTAGGATCCAAAAGAAACCAAGTATAGCGGTACTTTTTCTTCTCCAGCTTGTGATTGACGAGAATGGCGGCTCCGAAAGCCCCGCGGCCAATCTGCTCCAAGATTTCGTACTGATCCATTTTCGACTCCATTTCACCCTCTCGATTTCAATGCCACCTTTACAAACTCAAATGTGGAACCAAGCTGAATACTGCCCTCGCTCACATGATTCAGCACTGCAATACCACGCTACGCAGTGCCCTAATCTTTGGATCCCTTACAACTTGCTGTAACCATTGCCAGAACAATTTGCCGTTGAACAGGATTCTGGTTCAGATTTGAACCAAATTGGGCTTGTGTAATCTCCCAAAAATGTGCTGTTCCAGCCAAGGCCCAGCAAGACAGTGAAGATGCAACTGAATCCTAGTATTTCTTCAACTTCCTCTCTCATGTGCTCTTGTTTTCTTTTTTAATTTCCTGTAATAAAGAAAGGCAGTTTGGAGTGAAGAGGAAATGAAAGGTTAGATGTGGGTTTAGTTACAACTTACAACCAATCTTTCCCTCCCTTTCTCTCTCTTACTCAGTATAGTCCTCTATTTTATTTTATTTTATTTTATTTTATTTTGTACAACTTTGAAGTATTCAAAGACCATCCGGTTATTATTATTATTATTTAATCATGTTCATGGTGTTTTCATCCTTCCATATGTATTATGCCAATACGGTCCCATCGAGGCATTTTATTTGAAAGGTAATCATTGTCTTTAGAGGAACATCACAAAGAACGAGGGCATATTTAGTAGGATACTTTCAGTGTAATGATTACTTGATACAAATAAAGGGACGAGATTAGAAGATAACAAATAGTTTATCTACTTTTGTTTTGAAAAACCTGCACTCGTTAAATCTCCTCCTTCAGCTGTAACAAGTGTCATTATAACGGTTGCATTAAAACTTGTAAGCTAGTTGTAAGATAAGAAATGATTCATGCTGATAAATTTATGTGAAAACGTTGGATATTAAAGCCTGCTGCGGAGTATGAGCGAGACCAAACGAGTAAACCAAGTCATGCGAGTTTCCTCGCTTTTTTTGAAGTAGTCGAGTTCGTGTTATTAAAGAATGATGTACAACTTAAAAGCATGCTCAGAAGCAGAAAAATCCTGGTAGGTTTAAGAACCGAAATCATCCGCTATGTATAATGGATGCATATGAGACTTTTAACACTAGTTCTCATGCCTAAAGTGAGATATGAGGTCATATTGATCCGAGTAAACGGACCCTCATTCATAACGTGGAAGATGAGGTAGTGATGTAAAGATCATGGGACATGAACAGACTCTTCATATTAAACCATGGTGTTTGACCCAAAACTATGCTCAAAAAGAAGATGAGCCCACTACATATAAGAATTGAACTATAATCGATGTGAAAATTCAACACGTTTAATTAAAATGACATCAGAAATGCTTTACATAAGGGGTACATAAATTCATGATTGTCATGTCTCCCAAATATTTGTTAAGTCGGAATATTAATGGCATTCTAGAGTCTTTTTTATAAAAGCTCTTCCCGAAAACAACTTTTACACCTTCTTTTTCTACTTTTTACTCATTGATTAATCACAAAGCAACTTTCCACATTCTTTATCTCTAAATATAATGTAGCAAACAGGAAATTCTTTGGGTGTGTGTAGATTTGGTACCTTAGAATGAGAGGAAGGGGAGCACCATCTACAATGGGGGTACTGCTTTTGCCTAGCGCCGACAAAGACTGTTCTACTTGTAGGGCAAAGAGGCAGGTGCTCTAAGGTCCCATATACATTATAATTGGAGACAAATATACCATTGAAAGCCATTCATTGTTCCTCTCTTTTCTTATTATTCTTCTGTTTTTCTTTTTCTTTTGTGGCTTTTGAAAGTCCTTCAACACAACCTTTTTTATTTGTGAATGTTCATCTGGTAGTTTTTTTTTTTTTCCAGTCAAACAGAAATTTTTTATAGTATTGAGCAAAGATATATCTTCTTAATTACACGGATAGTTGGCTACTTTGTACGAAAACCGAGATAGATACATAAAAGTAAATTATTACAACCATATCGAAACTGCAATTAATCATACTCTTTGAGTCTTTCGCACCAAAATCAAGCTTGAACAGTTCTCCAAAGGAGATTCAACAATGCACTGAAATTCTTTAGTCGTCTAGCAAGGGAAAGAGCATTTTTTTTTCTTTTTTCTTTTTTTTTTTGATATCTTGAACCTCTTACTAAAAAATCTAGAACACTACATTATGCTAAGAAGATGATATAGCTAAATCGAGTAAAGTTACCTTGTTGGATCTAGATACGGAAACTTTTTTCTTCTCCTGTATAAACAAAGGCCTATTCTATGACCTCCCTTAAAGTCAAAAAGGGAAAACTTCTCTGCCCAAAGCACGGCCAGAACTTGGAGGATATTCCAAATGATCTTCCCTAGAACCACTGGCCTTAACATCGTCGCCGACTGAGAAGCCACTGCAAATTCCAAACTCCGGCAGTTATAACTTCAACAAAAGCACCACAAGAACGCACCAAAGATAGCATAAACACATCATCCTTCGTTAACAAAACTCAAAACCAATATATCTTACGAACAGATGAAACAGACTGGCATAGGAGAGAATAGACGAGCCACCGCCCATTGCCACTGCCTATCACCTGTCGCCGGCTACCACAGCCCCGTCGGCCTGCCACTGCCCACCACCCCGACCGGCCACTACCCATCGCCCGTGACCGGCCACCGCCAGGCCCCACCACCACCACCACCGTAACCGCAAATCACCATCAAAGAAAAAATTCAAAATAAAAACTGGGTAATCAAACACAAAAAAAAAACTCAAAATAAAAATTGTGTAATAAAATACCCATTTATTTTTGTAAAAACTAAAATAAATTGATTTTTATTTTATTTTTTTGAAAATAGAAAACCAAAACTGAAAGTGATTTTAAACACTACCTTAGTCACATGTCTCACCCCTTTATCCCCCACCCCCTCTCTCGGCACGGCACGGGGCTAACAAGCTTATAAATAAAGCATAAGAAACAAATATTCGGCCAAAACTAGCCCGAAACAAAAACCCACAAAGAACACGGAGATGGGATCTGCTTCTCAGGTTCTGCGAATAGGCGGGACATTAAGGAATATTCATAAAGGCATTTCAAGAATAAGTTTGATTCTATCTCGATTAATAAAAACACCCCCAAGGCAGTAAAGTGTTACCCACAAAAAAAAAAGCTAGAGAATTACATGGATCTCGTTAACCCTAAAGGTCTTCAATGAGAGAGATCGATCCAAATTGTTGGAACTTGTAACCATTTAATCGTTGAAAGTATTAGAGCCTAGAGGACAGTTTATGGCATTGGAAGGTGGTGGTTGTAAGATGGCGTTATAGAGAGGAAGGCAGGTGTAGCAGCGACTGAGAGTAGAAGGTGACGTGCCGACTGCGAAAAGGAAGTTCGCTGGCAGGAACTTAGGCCCTGTTTGTATCACTTAAAATGTTTTCCTAAAAACATTTTAAGCATTTTCAGGTGTTTGGTGTGTTTATTGGAAAACTGTTTTTCGGAAAATGTTTTACATACATGTAAAAACTAGACAAATTTTTAGGAAAACATTTTACCAAAATGAAAAGGGGAAGTCATTTTCCCCATCACTTCTCCTTTCCAACATTTAACGTCTGCCAAAAATGAGATCTTGTCCTTGACGTAGACTCGGGCTGGGAGGGAAGATCATGGTGTCGACGGAGAAGCGACTGAGGTGGCTGCAGATGGCGGCGCCGAGGTTGCAGAAGGAGGATAGTTTGAAGTGGAGAGGGTGGAGGCGGCAGCGCATGTAAATTAGAGCATCATATAGTGGTAGTTGAGGGCGGTGACTGAGAAGAGGGTGAGGAGGCTGACAAGCGAGCGGTGTGGCAGAAGGCATAGGGGAGGCCGAGCACGCTGGCATCGACAACAGCGATGAAGATGTTGGCGGAGGTCTTAAGCTGGGTGGTGGTTGGTTACAAGAGGGATGTATTCCGTGGGAAGGATTTGGGAGGACGGGGTTGCTTGGTCTTTCAAGAACACCTTGGTTACTTGATGACGGGTTTTGGCTTGAATTTGTGGTATAAGTGGAAGAATTGAGAGATTTTTTATTTGGCCAAACAATTGAGAGATTGATCAACTGTGTTGAAGAGAAGAGGGAGGAATTGGGGGAGAGATTGATCAATTGCATTGCTCTAACCTTGATGACACTTTATTACACAAATTATACTATTGTAGTGTTGTATTGCTTGGTATATTGCAGAGCAATACTCATCTACAACAATAATTTAATGTACTTATGAACACGTATTTAATTTAACTTGGACAAGGTTGTCGTATTGTAAACTGATGTTTTTGATGACTTTATTGTGTTTATATCGTTTCAATCTACATTTAAGTTTTGGTATAGGATTGTAGGTAGTTTTACCATTTTTCTTTGCATCGCCCAAACAACCGAAAATGAAATTCATAAAAATGTTTACAGGAGCCTGTTATTTTTCGTAAAATATTTTGCTCGCAAGCGTTTTCTGTGAAGCATTTTTACTGAAACAAACAAGCTGCACTCCCCCCACCCCAAGTTGCGCAGTGGCACATTAGGGTTTGTGTTGGTTGGTGTATAGAGTGAACTGTGGAGAAGTGAGAAAGAACTCAAGTGAGTTGGGTTACATGTTGCAGTTAACAACTTTGGTTAAACTTTGTTTCTTTTGTTCATCTTTCTGACCAACTACAATTACGAGAGTCGATGATGATTGTCTGTTGTACAACATCTCTACTGTAATAATAGTTTTAGTAATAAAAAATTCTTACATATATTTATTATTGTTGTTAAAATTTATATTTATAATCTTCAACCGCTGAAATACATTTAGCAATATTTCTTATTACAGCAATATAGAGCAAAGATTTGGATGTAGAGCAAAGATTCCAAATCTTAGCCCTTGAGAGTTTTTTTTTCACTTAAATATATTTAGTGATAATTTTTATTAGCATGTGTGTGTGTGTTATACTCCTCCATCTCACATAATTCGATGACTTTTTTTTTCACCTATATTAAGGATTTAAATTATATATTGTGTATTTTTTATTTTACCCTTTAAAAAGAGGATAGGAAGAAAGTGGATCAAGAGAAAAAAAATGAGTTAGAGAAGTTTTAAATATGTAGAGAGAAATAGAATAAAAAAGTGTAAGAAGGTGGGACATAGTGAGAAAATGACTTGATGGAGAGTTAAATATAGAGAAAAAATTAAATAAAAAAATAAAAATATAGAAAAAAAATTAGTAATTTTTTAAAAAATATATAACTAATTTATGTGGAACGAAAAGAGTAACAAAGACTACAAAAGGGAATTTACCGGGACTTCACCCAGACAGTTTTACATGCAGAAGAGTCAAAGCACTCTTTGGTGAATCCGTGTGCTTTGTTGGCATATCAAAATATGCTGCATCAATGAGAGTTATTGGTATCAGTCTGGAGTTTCAGTACCATGTGATTTGCATACACACCTTGCCCCTTTTCAGCCATATTCAATGCACGTGCCGCTTAATTTGGCTTTGGTTTCTTCCCTTTGCTCAACTCAACCCAGCAGAAAAGTGATTTCCAAGTTGGGTGCCCTTTTTTAAAGAAGAAATTTTAGCTGAAAGGTCATGAAATGAGCCTGTAATTTTTTGTGTAGCGATAATTTACCATTAACTATGATTAATAGCTTTTAATAAATGATACTAAAAAAGCATAGCTAAAAACTGACGCTGAAGAAGTTATAAGTATTTCGTTCTTTATGACCTCCTGGAATTAGTAAAGCAGGTAGTTTAAGACGATGAGTCTGATTTTGAAAAACTTTAGTAAGTACCAAATGTTCGTTAACACTATTTTAGAGATCAGAATCATAATTTGGGGATTGTTATCTCTATTTTTTATACGACCTCATATGTAGAGAGTTTTAGGAAGGAAAACAGAAGACGTGATCCAGTTGCGCAGCTAAAACACTTTATATAGATAGATAAACAAATATTTACAAACGAAAGTTGAGTATCAATGACTGTATATAAATGACCGATAACTTTAACAGTTTTGGTAAAAATGAAACCTTGCATTAACAGGTTTGCGAGACGCTCGCTCATGGTTTTGGAGGAAATTCAACTCAGTGCGAGCATAATAAAATTTTCTTCCCACACGTTGTGAGTGAGAACCTTCCTGATTGGGCAGCAGGCACGACATGCCAAGTGATGGGAAAAATAACATGGTAACGTGCCAATTGGCTGCATGTTGGTCTGGCAATGCCGGACTGCCGAGTTGGAAGATGGACATATACCGTTGGACCGAGTCTCCTCCTGCTCCAGCATCGTTGGATGGTCCAAATCATGCTCTCTGGACTCGCTGTTTGCGCACATGCGCTTGTGGCAACGACGTTGACGTCTTCGGATTTGGTCTTCGGCCTGGGGCTCCCACCTTTGTCACTTGAAGTTTCTCCTTTTTGGGGAGATAATTGTTGGTTGCTAAAATACGGCAAATCTATTTTTTTAGCAAAAATTGCAGAGCTTTAGCAACATTTTTTAAAATTATATATACAATGCAATTTTCTGAAGAGGATCCTGATTTCTTGAAAGAAACTAGTAGCACTGGAACTATTTTTCAACCTCTTGAGGCCGGTCTGTTTCGCCGTTTGAACCATCAAATGCATGGTCGCGATGATATTTGTAATCCAATTAATGATCATAGTTCGTATAATCGTAACGAGCCTGTTTGTTCATTGTTGGAGAGTTCATGTCAAGTGTAATCATGATTACCTTTCAATGTGCTTGGTTCAATCTATAACTGTTGTAATGCTTTAACATCTATGAACATGACCAAGATCAATACACATTACGTTGAGTTTTGTGATATGGTTCAGTCCCCAACAACCCTTTTTTTGAACTATTAAGGATCACGTGCTTTGCACGTTATATAATAATTTGAAATAAAAATATTAAAAATCTTGGTGAAAAGCACAATCGAAATTAATTAATGTGACTATTATAATTAAATTATAACAATAAATCAGTTGTTACTACTACTAATCAAATACTCGAAATATGAAAAGCTAATTAAACATGGTCTTACTTTCAAATCCGAATTTTTTACGGTAATTATCACTAATATTTTTTTATTATTTATCATATTTATTTCTTTCGTCACATTAAGTTACTACCGTTAAAGAGAATCCTGATTGTTTCAAATTATATCTATTTATTAAAGGTACACTGATATTGTAATTAGTCTCAAACATGTTCCACAAATATCTAACTCTCACGAAATACTACAAGATTGATCGTACAGTAATAAAAGTAAAGAAAATTTTTAGAGATAATTTCATGTAATATGTTTTGATGGCACATATGTAAGTCTAGGAAGTGAAATTAAGAAGAAGTTTGAATTATAGTAAAGTGATATTAATAAAAGTTCAAAAATTAACCTGAAAATGATTGTCGAAAGTAAAGTGTCTAACGGGAAAAAGTTATGACTATAAAACATGTTTGTACGACGAAATGTCTCAGGAGCTCAAATGTTGTATCTTTAAACCAAAAATCAAGCAAACTTAAGAGATTTAGCATGACACATATAAAAAACTGAACTTGTTAGGCAACAAATTTAGTAGCCTAACTTTCAATGATTTTTTCAAAGTTTTTCTATCTTTACTTTTAGGGTTTTGACACTTTTTTCCTACAAGCACCACTACTAAATTTCAAAATATCATCACTTAGAATTTTTAATATCATTTAGTATCCATCTTATTTCTTTCTATACAGTGATGGTCATTTCTTGTAGCGATGATTATTCAGGGTCAAAATATATCTTCCACTTTATTTGCTTTTGGTAATGATCTAGTCTATTACTCCTTCTGTCCTAATTAAATTTATCATATTTTATTTTTAGATTGTCCAAAAAAATTGATCAGTGTCTAAGTTAAAAAAGATTCTATAAGTGTTTTTACATGTTTACCCTTTGTATATTGTTTGTTATTCGACTTCTCTCTTTGCATATTTAATCCTCCATCAAACCACTTCTCTCTACTTAATCATTTTCTTTCCCCTCCCTTCTCTCGGGATAGAACATGAAACTTATATAATAAGACTCATATCCTAAATAAGCGTGCAATCAAATATGATTAAATAATTTGAGATGAAGGGAACATAATTTTCATGCATCTCTTATTTTAAGATCAAAATACATAGCAAGTCTTTTTTCAACTTTTTCTATTTCAAGTTTCAATGTTCAAATACAATTTGTCTAAAACTTGTTTAATCTTAATTGTACTTTCTTTTTTCTACTTTTTAATTAAATATCTGTAGTGTACTCTAAATTTCTATAGATAG
Source organism: Escallonia herrerae (assembly GCA_033070095.1). Taxonomy (NCBI): domain Eukaryota; kingdom Viridiplantae; phylum Streptophyta; class Magnoliopsida; order Escalloniales; family Escalloniaceae; genus Escallonia; species Escallonia herrerae. Next base: position 532,106 of record JAVXUP010000257.1, on the reverse strand, counting down.
TGTACTCAAAAATTCTTTTTTTTTATCTAACACGACCTTGTTCATCTTAGTAGTATAATAAGGACTTTTACTTTTAACACAGACTTATATGATAATACAAAACCTACTCATCTAAAAAGTATATATACATGTGTGCATGTGTGTGTCCTTGTCAAATCTATACATCAAAATAAATGTGTGAAATTGATATTAGATAATAGTAATGAATTAAGTAATTTCAACAATGTATACAAACCTACGTTTTTCACCAAATATTTATATATATGCATTACAGGTCTAATATAAATACAAACTTAATAAAAGTTTATCAAGAATAATTTCAGATCATTCATCAAAATCAAATAAAGACATGTATCATCAAAATGAAAAGAAAAAAAATATTACCCATGACATGAGGTTTCGAGAGTTAACAAAATCAAAGGCTTAATTTTACCCATGACCTTGAGATTAGGATAAAATTACATGTGTGTCCATTAAGTAAAATAATAGCACTCATGTCTGTTGATTGAATGAAAATACTGAAAGATGAAAAGACCAGAGTGCCCATCACATAAGAACACAATTCCTCAAACGTCATTTCTCGTCCCTCTCCGTCTCCCCATACAGCACTACCACCATCATCCCTTTACACTTTTTCAGCTTCAACATACATACACACGCTCCCCCACAATCACAGCCACAATCACGTCCCTCCATTATCGTGTTCTTCAGCTTTCTCACATTTCTTCAGCCTTCTCACCCTAATAAATTATCACAACTTTCTCACTCCAATCACTTGTAGCAAATCATCACGATTCAACAAATGAAAATGCAAATTCGGGGTTCCAAATCTAGAAGAAGGTGGACAAGATTGTTGTTTGGTGTAAACCCAACACTACGGTAGCCGCTGCCATTAACCACCACCACCAGAGCAGCCTTTCACCACCACCAATCAACCCACCACTGCCTCCAATCAGCCCACTATCGCTTGAAATCCACCCTCTACAAACCACAATGACCATCAATTAGCCTTTTACGACTCACCATACCTCTAGTTAACAGGCCTACACACACACTTAGTCAATGTTATAGACTTATGATTGATTTGGCAGCTTTAAAATTTGCATGTTCATGTTGCTGCCGATGATATTTACAGTAGTGAAGGCGTTTGGACGGGATGGGAAAATGTGGAGACCGACGTTCGCCGGCGCTGGGATAAGGCGAGTGAGGCTGAGCCAATTTGTCAACTTTCAGGCTGAGTGCTTACCGAGAAAAGTGAGATGGCAAGGTGGGGGGAGAATTTGGATTGAAAGCCTAATTTGAAAATTTAGGATTTGTAAATTTTTATATTTTATGTACCTTGTAGATTAAAATGAGGGCAATATTGACATTTAAAAAATATGTATTGATGACATAAGCAAAAAATAATTTTTAATAGATTAATACGGCTTTACCTTTTAAAACTCAGTGTCATTTATTGTAATTTTACCCTAACCTCAGGGACATGAGTTATTTTGAAGTTGATAATTTTTAAGATTATGTTTTGATATGGTTTTCTTCAAAAGTGAACAAAGTCTTAGCATCATATTTAGAAGAATGTAGTAAGTTCACTCCCACGTTTTTAATTAAAAAATGCATTAGTGAACTTTTAACCTCTTTAACAATAAATTATTTATATTGGGCCAAAAAATTCTTTTAGTCTCACTTTCTTAAAAGTAAAAAATACACTTAATTGTTGTAAACCTTTTATTTCTAAAAAGGGTATTTTTGATAAAAAAAAATGTTTAGCCATTTTATTCCCTTGAGATTATTTTATACAATGAAGCCAGATCTTTATCTGTTTTAGTTATATTCATATCCTTTTGTCACTAAAAGATATATTAGTGAACCTTTTTAGCATCAAGATGTTTAAAGTCAGCCAAAATGATAGTAATTTAGCATCACCTTTTAAAAAATCAAACTATCTAGAAAACTTAAAAAGAATAGTTTAAGAAAAAAATTTAGTTATTCAATCCCTTACATATCAAAACTTGAGAGTTTTTAAACTCAAAAAAATTATTAATCATTTGAGCCGAAATAAATTAGAGTATTTATCAATTGGATTTTATCTAATCCTATCACTTGTAAGAGTGAAATATACGAGGATAACAGCTTTATGAATAATATATAATCATGTAAATATATGATATATCGGGACACAGTAGATCATAGAAAGGCAATAACCATATGAAGGATATGTTGTCATGCAAATAAGCGTATTCCAATAACTCTAATATGAATATAAGATTATGTATTTGCCACGAACTGAAGCTATAGTGATCTCCAACGATTCATATGCATTTAAAATTTCTAAAGCTCTACTTTTACGATAATTTTCTTACACCAATATGTGTCTGCAATTGAATTTCAGAATTAAACTTCACTTATATAATAGTTTTAATATACGAATATGTTTGCATTGAAATACATATAGATGCAAAATTATTGAAATTTTTAGCGTACACATCATACAAAACTAAAAAAGGATTGAATTTTCTGACAAAATATTTAATTTCGTGTAAGTACATTATGTTTATTCGGTATTTAACTTTAACGCGAATGGAGGTCGTATGTTTTGATAAAAAAAAAAATAGTAATCAAAAAACATACAGGAGTTTAAGGGTGATTTTATAGGCTTTCATATATGTTTTTTTTTCCTTTTTACTAAAAGACAAAACTCTAACTAAAGTATAAATTCATGTAAGGGTATTCTAAGGAAAGATACTTGATATCCTAAAAGAAGCCAAATATACCCTTATTATTTTAATTTTTTTAACAAAACTCTAATTCAAAATGGGTATTTGATGGGAAAAACTTTTTGGTAAAAAACCACTTGTAATCAACACTAATTTTGGATGACGACTTTAGTTTTAAAAGGGCATCTTAAAAAAAATTGCCTTTTAACTCTATTTAGGATTACATATGAATTTAGAAAATCCTACAAAACTCCAATTTTACGACAGCTTCCTTATATCAATACGCGTGCATTCAAAATTTAGAGTTAAACTTCAGATTTACAATAGTTTCAATGTACTAATATGTTTGTATTAAAATCTATATACATGCAGAATAATTCAAATGTGTAGCATACGCATCAACATATAAATATGAAATAAAAAGTTAAAAAGAATTGAGTTTCTGATAAAATATTCAATTTAGTTAGGTATATATCATTTCTTGAAAAAGGTTATAGAAAACTCTGCAAGTTATTTTCTTTAATCAAATATGATGGAGAAAATATAATAACTCTAAGCTAATTTAGCTTTAACTTGAATGGAGGCAATAGGACTTGATAGGAATTTTTTTTTCAATAATTAGAAATAATTTGAGTTCAAGAGTGATTTTGTAAAATTTTCATCAGATTTCTTTTTTCTTTTTTTAAAATGAAAGTCAAAACAACTCTTTACTCTAATAAAAGCATATATTTCAATAAAGATATTTTAATAGAAGAGGCTTGTTACCATATGAGAAGTCAAAAACATCCTTATTTTTTAGTCGCACTCTTATTAAAAATAGGTATTTAATGGAAAAAAAAATTTTAAGTCAAAAGTCAAAGCAATCCTTAAATTCTAACCAAAACATATATCCCATTAAGAGTATTTTAAGGAAATAAGTTTTATATTTTATGAGAAGTAAAAAATACCCTCATATTCTAAATAATACTCTAACTTAATAAGGGTATTTAATGAAAAAAAAAAGGTTATAGGTAAAAAACACCATTACTTGCCCTTAATTTTTTATGAAAATATCAATTAAAAAAGGGTACTTTAAGGAAATAAAAGATTAGTCATTTAAACACATACGTGCTTTTATATATGTATAGATATAGGTATAGATAATTGAGTACTACATTGTTTGTAAAGTGAAATATAAGATAAAGATAGTAAATAGAATATAACAAGTAACGTAAACAGGTTTTCCAAGCAAACACTACGGTACAATTGTGGAGGCAATAAACTTTAATGTGCTAACTGTAATTTACAAAAGCAGGTAAATAATTAATAAGGTACTGATTTTCATTACGGGTTGGGCTTAAAGTGAAAAAAACAATACCTATAGGGAAGAAAGGGAAGAAATGAAGGTAAAACTCTTGACTTTGTCTGAAAGTATGCTATGATGACCCTTACGATTAAACACTAAACCAAACAATTTTTATAATTAGGAAGCCAATCACGTCCGTAATAGGCCCGTTTGACAGGATTTTTTTTTTTCAGTTTTGAAAAGTAAAAAAAATAGTTGCGTTTGATAACCATTTTTCTTTTTTTTTCTCCAGTTTAAAAAACTAATTTTTAAATCAAGGCTATTTTTTAAAACTCAAAAAATGAGTTTTTTTTAGACCACCACCACCTTCCCACTGTCAGCAGCCACCTCCAGCAACCACCACCGGCGATGGCAACCACCAGCCAAAGCCGGCCACCACCATCGTCGGCCATCGCCTTGCACCACCACCGCCACCACAAACCACCATAAAAAAAACTCAAAATAAATACTGGGTTATCAAACACCCACTTATTTTTGTTAAAAAAAAATAAACTGCTCTTTATTTTTTTTTTATTGGAAACTGAAAAAGAAAAAAAGTGTTGTAAAACAGAGCCGTATTTTCTACATCCACCCTGGCAGCCATACTAACGAGGATTATGAATTTAATCAGTTTTTAGCACATTGGAGCAGATTTTAATTAATTTATTTATTTTTTGCCAAAGCTTCAAAGCTGATTTAATTTGGATTGATCATTCTAAAACAAATCTCAAACTTCATCTAACTTAACGATGACTTGGAAAAGAAAGAAAATTATGTATTACTTTAAATGGTAAACGGATCTACTCTATTATTCATGTGAGAGAGTATAAAGAGAGAATACCATTTTCCAAAAGATAAATATGCACATAGAAACAATCAATTTGAAAAGTGAATGTAAATAAGGTAAACTTTGGTTGCAACATAAGCTACAACACCTCATATGGTGATAATTATTCGTGTCTAAATATGTTTAGTGATATTTTTAGGATAACTTCAGCAGAAAAATCTATTAGCACTTTATACTGTCAATAAGTAAATGACCTAAATCATATTCAACAATCATTAGTTATCGTTATATATTTTCTCCAGTGTTTGTGAATTCATAAATTGTTATCTTTACATATTTATACGTGTTTTCGTATTGTTTGCTTGTGAAACTCTTTGGCACGTGCCCTTAGACTCCAGGGCTGATTTGTGAATAATTTATAGTGTATTTGGGTGTGCTAAGTCGTGACAGGACTACGCGTAAATACACTCTCAAATAAACTAAATCGTTTGGCATTTGGGGAGTGTGCATCTTTGACTTCTTTCAAAATGATCTATGAGGACTTATGATTATACCCAGAGTTCTTTTGGCCTTATGCTTAGAACTTTTTCGGTGCTATTTTAGGTGCTGCTACTCCTACCTAATCTACTTCTACTCCTGATCAAATCAAGTGTATAAATTCATTATTCAACATAGGCAGTTTAGCTTTATCGTGTTTGCAATGATCGGCTATTTTAATTAAGCTGATAACATTTTTAGAGTACAAAAACTTCAATTCAAAGACTGAATATACTTTGGTGACTGTTTAAATGAGTTAAACATTGATTTAATGTACCTAAGATAGATCTGGTTACTTGGGATAAACTAAGGTGTGCTAACGTAAACTAGGAACTAGTTTGTATATGTTGTTGAAGACGACTAATTAGAACAACATTCATAGCTTTTATACTTGAGCTTTAGGTCAATTCAATCAATAGCTGCCACGTATTCAAGTGTACCTCCTTTATCCTTCAGTTCATCCAAAGCCTTCCCCATCTTAATACCAGATAGGGCATCAGTATACCTTCTTATCTAAGTTTTTCATCCGGTCTTTGCCATTTTTTTCTTGACTCTTCCCATGGCAACACGTTGGATGGTTAAAACTTTATGCTTTGTGCGAGTGAGTCATATGTCCTTCTTAAGCCCAGGACTCGCCATATGTCGTTTAACCACTGTTGCCAATCATTTGACAATTTAATAGACAGTCACCAATTTACTCTAGGACGAATCAGCATCTAGGAAAGGCTTGTCTTTAGGCCGATCCCTAACTATTTGCTGACGTGATATGTTGATGCCTTGGCCTTGACGAATCACCACATTTTACTTCGTGTAAACACCTAGAGATTATAAGCATGATCTTTCTGTTTGAAGGGGGGAATTTTTTTTTTTTGCCAAGACAGAGGGCAATGCTGTTGGTACTTGTCTGGTCGTTTATAATATTTTGTTGCAAAATGCCTTTGACCCGTTAAGAAGTTTTACCTAACACGGTACATGTCTGGTGTAGTTCTGTAGTACCCAAACATAGAAAAAATTGTAGATAAATGTTATTTTCACCCTAGTATATACTTTTTCACCTCATTTTTGTCATTATAAATGTACTTTACTGACAAGCGTTTGATGTTTTACTAACAAAGAAGGAAATTAGATTAAGTAGGGGATGGAACTTTTACATTTTACAATGAGTTACTGAAGCTTTGTTTATCACAAATGACTAAAATGAGAGAAGAAATGGAAGAAATAATTGTCATGGGGCTGCATACGGCCCATAATCAATTGTGCTTGATATTCAGCCCGTGACAACCCAATCAATCAATTGTCTATTAATAGCACTATAAGCAATAAAATGTTACGACTAATTATCTATACTACATATAAATAGTGGATTCTTGAAAATTATTTTTTGAACTACAATACTCTTCTTATATTTAAAAACCACTCATTTGCCATCCAAATATAATTAACATGCCTTGAAGCTAAATTTTTCTAACAAATCTATCTTTTCTACTATTCATAAATGGTACAATTAATACTAGATGTCTCTTTTCTTTTTCTAAATCTTATGAAGAAATATAATTAACATGCTTTGAATATAGATTCTTCTAACAAATATATCTTTTCTACTATTCATAAATATTACAAGTAAGTAAAAAAAGAAAAAGTATGTTGATGTTTTATATAGATTAGGACGTGCATGACCTTGATGATGATAACATCTTATGACATAAGTAGGGCATTTAACTTTTTTCAAATGATAATTAGATTGTAATGGTTTTCCATAAAGATAGATAAATAGTACTCTTATATTCTTTTATGGATAATTAATTCAACCTTTTATATTGGCAACAAAAAATTAATAATATGGTTCAATAAACAAATTAAGATTAAAACTAGACATGATTGATCTTTTCTTTCAGCTTTCGTATTTGGCTTTACGACATGATATTATACTTATGCTTAATTTTGTGTGTGTGTGTGTTATATAAATATTAGTAATTCTCTAAACCAGACTTCAAAATATTTGAACAAGTTAATGTTTCTTTTCTTACTTTAATTGTTATGGAGTACTCTCACTGTCTTCCTATATAATAATAGTTGTGACTATGATTGAAAATAAAGTTGTGAATTATTATGTCCTAGTAAAATATAGAAACTACTAATTTCACGTTACTTATTGATTAAGTATCGGCACAACCTTCTAATTAAGGGTGACTCTACCTCTTCCACTCTTCTAAAATTTGAATCTTAAAAATAAAGGTTAATCAAGATTACTACCATTCCTTTTATATAGGCATCCCATGGTGTGTTGATGAATACTTGGAAGCATATTCTGCCTTCATTACAAGAAAATAACACATTCTGCTTTTGGCTGTAGTAAGTTATTATGATTTTATTTTTTATTTATCTTGTGTACGCTACCATTAACTGCTTAGATAATCTCCAACTAGATACTACATGAATGGACGATTTTACGTCTTTGCAATTAGAAATTAACTTTATAATAAGACATTTTTTTCTCTATACTTTTAATGTTGACCTAACAAGAAGAGAACATATTAAATTGATTTAAATAGTGCAAGTCATTTTTTTTTTTTGCTATTGAGTTGTTTTATCTCTTGGTGTTGCATCTTTCTGTACCACACGTTACATTTACCACCATACGAGCAAGGGATTAGAGGATTCATCACTTGTCGATAACGGGTAACAAAAGCATTTAGAAGAATACCACTAAAGCGCTCTAGGTGACGAAACATTATAGTAATGGGATTGGAAGCATGATTGATGTTCAGTCTGCAACGCATAATCCCTTTTCTTTCAACAAGAGAATCCCTAGCAACAATATTAACTCAAGAAAGTTATCGTGTATTTACATATAGATAAGCACTTTTTTTTAATATTTTTTGGCTTAGAAGTTACTAACTTTTGTCCAACTTTATTAAAAGGTACATGTGTTAGATACTAATCTTATAGTAACATCTTTCTCAAATTAAATATGAATAATATTTTATGAAATAAGTAACTAAGGACGATTGTGATAAATTCATAACAACAATTGTGTTCGAAAAACCACGGCTATAAAGATGATGACACAAAGATAAATATTAAATTGGCGAAAGTTAAACTTAATACCTTTAAGTATAGACTAAGTGCACCAATTTAAAGTTATAATACCGTTAAAGCCGGTTTAACTACTTCGCCCAACTACTCCTTTTTTCTAAAGTATTTTTAACTTTGAAAGATTGATGAGTAAGACCATCATAGGGATATGAGATATCATTGGGACATTCTATAAAAGTTGTGTCAGATGAAGGTGGTTGAGAGACTATCAACATTCTTTAGATGGATGTGACATTTTTAGAACAATGCTTATGTATACACATACAATTTCAACTTGCAGTATTAAATATTATTAAATTACCATGTATATTTAAACCATAAAAATTGATTGTCATAGTCTAGGAAATACACGAGTTATAACTTTTTATACCATAATATAATTCCGTCACATGTTAATATTTATGTGCATCGCACGTGCATCCTGCTAGTTAAGAGTGAAGTATGGGAATGACCACTAGACTTTATCCTCAATGTCAATTTAGTCATTGAACTCAGATTTGTGTCAAAATAATCATTGAACTTATAAATTGACCTAAACGGCTCCTTTAGTGAGCAGTTGTGAATAATTTGCCTGTTAATGGATCTTATGTCTCCGACATGGCACTTAAATCACGAAACAAATCGTCAAACAAAAGATTGAGCACCATGCATTTTTATACTTTTTCCTCTTTCCTTCCTCATCCCACCAAAAGTAAAGCTCTGAACTTCGTAACATATTGACCATTGAGGATCCTCCACCACCGCCACACAATCAACATACTGCATTAGCATACCGGTAATTAACAAAGAAAATCAATCCCTGATCATTGATCCAAGCACAATTAAACACAATTTTCAAAACAGGCCACAGATCTCGAAGCATCTTCGCCGTTCCCAGTTGTTCATGGTTGCATCGATCTAATGGTTTAATAGTATGTTATAGTGATGGTGTAGCTATTTGTGGTGACTATGGTGGTATGATCACAGATGATTTAGTTTTATGATGGTGATAGTGTTTGTAGTCAATTGAAAATCCACAATCAATTTGTAGGCAAATATCTACATATGATTCAATGCATGGATTTTTCCCCTCTCTCTGAAGACTTCTCTGAAAGTATAAACTAGATCTAACTATGATTAATAACTGAAAGAAATTAAATGCACCCACAAAGATAAAGTGTTTTGATCTCATTGATGATGATTGTGTTTACTGAGTATAGAGTTTCACGAATAGAACCTAAATTCGCACTTGCAATTGATTGATAGCAAAATCAATACATATAGGAGAAAAAAGACTTAAATCTAAGTCATAATTTGTTTGGGGTGTGCAATTGTGTTCTTCTTTCTTCCAATTCTTCCTTTTTATCCTCTCCTTAAGGACAACTGACATGTGAAAATGGCATGTTGATATCAGTTGTAACCTGTCGATTATTTCTCCTCTATTGGCAGCTGTATGAAAAAAGTTTTTAAGTTTTTTTAGAAATAGGCTCCAATTTTACATGTTTTAACTGCTATTAACCCCTACTCACCATTAATAACCACCTGTCATAAATAACCATCATCATAAAACTCAAATTAGTTTAATCAATTTTAATTGGTAGCCAACATAAAGTCCTCTGAAAAAAGAGGGTGTGAGAACACCCCAACGGGTAAGTCTCAAATTAGCTACTCTGGAGACGAGGATGGGAAAGATTGGTCAGCCTGTAAATGGGTTGGGCTACATATGCTTAATACGGGTTGATAACTCCTCTCTGTCCTGCTTATTGATCAGTATCGTAGACCAATTGACATGTGACTTCAATCTCAGATTCTTTATTGCGCACAAGTGTCCACACTTATTGGTCAATTCTATACACTCTGTTCTACACGCTAACATTATTGACCACCTTGATTCAAGCGAGCCCAATAATCGTGTGAGTCAATAGGTTTTCTACCCAATATATAAATGTTTGAATTTAGGTTTAAGCGGTTACCAATTCATTCTCAGTCACTCGATATAATACGTAGATAGGTCAAATTAGGATTTTTCACCTAATCAATAACCTCTATCCTTTTCAGATTATATCTCCTTCACCTTTCAAGGTAGTTCATGACTTGTAATTCCTCTTATACTTAAATCATTTGGGAAGAAGAAACAACTATCCCCCAAAAGTAATGAAGGGGTGGTCTTCCCTTTTTTCCTAACCGTTGTTGGGGTTTAACCACTCTAATCAATCACACAACCATCATGGACAAAAACATCTTGATCCTACAAAGAAAAATCCTAAATCCCCGGGTCGTAACCTTGTAGGTCGTTCCTTTAAAAACGAGAATACTTAGTTTATCAGAGTACGCTATAAAACATGTGGAAGAACAGTTGTTGCTTCAAGAATCCAACTTATTTTAGAACGTCTAGTCAACTAATGTGATGCCAATTTGATACTGGCCCATTGTGCTAAATAAATACAAATCGATACCTTTAGACAATAGTTTGAGAGTAGCTTATGCAGAGATCAATGGAAAGAAAAAGGTATTTATGAACTCAGCCACATGTCAAAAAATCTCCCAACAATTGACAAATGATTATTAGGCTCGTCTTTTTGTTCTTGGTCTATTACCAGTAATGCTTTCGTGTTCAAAGCCAAAGATGATGTCCCTCACCATTTATGATATCTCTGCCCTTACTGGTTTGCTACCACTGGTGCATGTATCAATGTACTATCTAAACATAATCATGCGGGCATTTCTCTCAAGTCTTCATCTCTTCCATCTAATATACTAATGTTTTCAATTGATTGTTTAAAGACCCAAACACTAGAAAAAATCCCATGGAAACAAATCTATTTGAACCATCCGCTTTCTTATGGATTTGGTTATCTAAGTATGTCTTTTGTGTATCCAACTCATCTTTGGCTTAAGAGTACTTAAACTCGCCATTCCAGTGGCTTCAAGGAAAGTCTGCTCTAGCCCTATTTGTTTTGGATAGCTTGTAGAGGGCTATGTACGTCATGGTTACTAAGAAAATTCATTGGAGTGCTGGCAGCCTCATTTACTCATGCAACTTTGGTTGCAATCTTACTTTTCAGAATTCAGCCCTACCATTCCAAAAGACATTCATTTTTTTACCTATGACCATCGATTGACCTTATGTACTATTCGGTCCGATACTTTTACTTTTGTTTTGAGTTCACACAAAACGTGGAACACAACCCTTTACTGGCCAAATCGTTGGACCTTCTTGAGTTAGAGAACTGTCCGCCTTTGTTATCGAAAACATGCCTTTGCCCACAAAAAAAGTTTATTTGGAAAAACATGGGCAAACTTTCTTTGTGGCAAATTCTTGCACATGGGGGGTCAACTCAATGTGCTCACTGGTTTGGGTTGGTACAAAGAGTTCCTTTTCCTTTTATATCCCAAACGACATCCCAAACGACATTATCTATAGTTAGTAGAAGATTTTGTCATGAGGAATTTGAGAATGATATCTCTAATGGTGTCAAAGGGTTCACAGATTGGTACTGTATTCATTCTGATGTTCTCTAATGGACTGCACCTTTACCAATTGCCTGATCAACTTGAACATAGAGAATAGAAGCATGGATAAACCAAAGTTAACATAAGTCATGATATATAACCTTCTAATATTAGAATATTAACATGTTTATTTATGCCATCTCATAGTCATCATCTTCTAAATCGACTTCACCTATTGATGAAGGACCTAGTCTACCCACTTTTTATAAGGGCAAAAGGAAGTAGCATCTAGAAGCTGCCCTCATGGTTGTGAAAGTGACAAAAAAATGGGATGGTTGCCCAATAGGCTGGTACGGCTACTTTACTCACATGAGACAAATAAGGAGTAAAACTGCTCATATAGCTCCCTCATTTGCGCCAACTTAGCCTATGGCAAAACCAACCCAAATGAAAGCTCAAAAATGAGCTTTTAAGTTTGTTTCATGGCTATAGAACTGGATCAGAGAAAAATACCACCACGAGATCTTAGGGGGGTGAGAATGGTGTGGAAGAGGAGGAAGAAGAAGAAGATGTGCCTACAATTCATATAAGAAGAGGGATCCTACTAACCTTATCAATCCTGTGTACGACGAACCTCTAACATTAGAAGGCATAGATGGAAAATTTCCAACAATTCGAAGATACTCTTGACGCGTATTCGGAAGTAGAATTTTTAGGTTTTTGTCATTCCTCTTCCTTTTGGTGATCCCTTTAGTATAGCCGTTGATGTTGCTTTGTCCTCCTTTAAAGAATCCTTAGGAAAGCTTGTCCAAGATTTTCACAAATAAAGAAATGATATCCCAGTTGAATGGCCTAAATGAAACTTAGCCAATCACTCATTTAAGTTAACCGATTCCCAATGAGGGATTATGGTCACTCTAGAGTTCAAACTCCTCCTTATGACCTCTTCCTAGAAGAAAGGAATTAGCATCGAAGATGATATCAAGAGCATTGAAGAAGACATAAAAAAATTTGACTAGATGATTCAAGAAAAAAAGCCGTAAAGCTTGCAGATCTAAGAAGAAATCTAACGTATTATTTTTTAGATGAAAGTTTTGGAAGCAAGAATGAAAGAATTAAGGGAAAAAAAAAGGCAAGATTGCTCTAACAAAAGAATAATGCCTACAAAGATAGCCTTCATCAGTGATGTCATCTCATATGCTAAAGCCTTGTGGAAAAAAGTACAAGATTTACTTAGCAACAATTAAGTATTTTTTGGAATTCCCAAGAGCAATAGTCCTATGTTTTTCATGTTGTCTTAGACTCATTGATTTAAGAACAAATTCCTCGTGCTTAGATTTCTGCCCATTTTAAAGTTTATTTTGTTATAAAACAATCCATTTATCAAAAGTTTATCTTTCTTGCTACATTGACAATTTGGATATCACATCATTTGTGTCATGCCTTATAGCCAATAGTCAGGTGAATGCAATTTTTCCTTATTGATTGGCTTAACACCTTCCTACATGGAAGGAACTTATCTCTTCAAGTATCTACCATACATTGGGCTTTGGATGCAATTGATATTCCAGTGATTTTAACAAATATACATTTCCTTTTCACACTTTGTTCACCTCAAATGGTCCTTCCCAATTTTGAGAAACATCTACCATTTTTTGGATCTACGGGGAGAACTGTCTTCCATTCTAAGTCATTTTCACTAGATGACTTATAATGCAATTTTCCTGTTGCAAGATGTACTTATCTTACACTTTTGAACATGCAATCTATCCAGAGCATCCAGTCGATACTCATCTAAATCCTCTAACTCAATAACCTTGCTGTCATTGTAGTTTTCTATAGGAAGCTCATTTTCCATTATAACTTTGATGGACTTAATTGTCATCTTCATTGGTGAAACTTGATCATTCCCATAAGCTAAGGCATATAGGGTTTCTGTTGTGCTAATCTTAAGAGACGTCCTAATATGCCATAACACTTCTGGTAACAACTGATGCCAGTCATTTGGCATATTCTTAATTGCTTGTTTCATAACATGCTTAATGGACTCATTCATTGTTGATGCCTACCATTTTCTTAAGCATAATGAGTTGGATTTGCACTTATGAAGCCACATTCTTTAGCAAACTCAACAATTTTCTCCCGGTAAAGACTAATCCTATATTAACAGTAATGGTTTAATTTGGGGTAATCCAAATTGATGGAAAGTGATTTATAGCCACAATTAAACCATGTTTTCTAGTAGATGAGTATGAATCTGCCGATTAAATTCATAGCACAGCCACAAAATAGCCGTGGCTTCACTATATCGATTGTAGTTTAATACAAGGTATCTTATGAACTGCTCCATGTCTTTGACAAGCTTGGCATCCTTTAGCATTTTTTGTATAATCTTGCGTTATTGACAATGCTTCTGATTAACCATGTCATTTTATGCCTGATTGGTGTACTCCATAAATGTCGTTGTGTACTTCAGCCATTATCCGTATGGTGTCTTATTGTCCAAGGCATCTTAATGTTAAACCTTTGCTAGTCTTTCAAGAGTTCCTTAAAATAAGATACTGATGCCAAGGAAAGTGGGTTCGCAGTCGACGTGGAGGTGCCACAAGGAATGCAGTCCGAGTCAGATGCCAAGTGTGATGATGTAAGACACAGCAAGGCAGAGCAAGGGCAGATACCAAGGGATTCCCAGACAGAGCTTGAGGGTGATAGTGCTGCGAGGGCGATAGCACAGGATGAATATACGACGACAGTCACAGTCTGATGCTTAGGTCTAGAGTTAGTGTCCTGTATGTTTCTCTATCTAAGATTCTAGAGTGAGAAAGTGAAAGTGTTCTGAAAATGTCCAACTGTCCAAATGAATTCTCAAGACCACTATTTATAGAGGTTGAGATGATGATGTCATCACGCAACACGTGGGGCTCCCCAGGAGTGACACATCACCGAGGGGTCCACAGCTGCCGATGCTCCATGGACTGTCGAATCGCATATTCACCCTGGCCTACCCCGTACAACGTCGCTCTGTCTGTCTGGAAAGACTGGCTCCCACACCTTCGGTGTGGCCAGAGAACCCCTTGATCTAGCCTCCAAGCCCTTACAGAGTCCCACAGCCTGGCAGTGGTGGGGAAGACCCGATGCCCAACTGTCAGGCAGACTAGGTGCGATGCCTTCCAAAGACCTGCTCCCGTCTCAGAGTGACCCGGGGGTCATAGTCCATAGGGGTGCCGACGCAAGCCCCAGTGCCGTAGCACGTAGGCCAGTCACGCAGGCACCCTGACGGAGATAGTGTCCCAGAAGAGTCACCTATCCCATTGCGAAGGGTCCTCGGGCCGGAACACTATGAACGGAAACCCCCGGAATGAAGACAGCGATGACTTTGTGGTAATGAGCCCATCCCGTGGCGGCGATGAATTTATGGTAACGAGTTCATCCCGCTGTGAGGGGTCCTCGTGCCGGGGCACTATGAATGGAGCCCCTCATGATTGTGATGGCGAAGGCTTTGTGGTAACGAGCTCATCCTGCTGCGAGGGGTCCTCGTGCTGGAGCATTACGAACGGAGCCCCCGGAATGCTGCACACTCTAGAGAGTGGGTCGAAGCATGTTCCACGTCCATGGCAGGGGCGCATGGTGTCGTGAATAGTATGATGCCCGGAGGCGTATAACATGATTGTGGAGCATGGGCGCGACGACAACTGTCATGAGACCATACTTGGTGCAGGGGGCACATGTCATGGAAGTTGTGTATAGGCGCGGTGAAGTGTGTATGGTGCCCGGGGGCACAACATTGTGACAGAGAGCCTCGGGGCAGAGCCATATCAGCAGAGCAATGCATGGGCGTGGATGAGTGAGTGAGGTACTGGGGGCACGTCTGTATTAATGGCAAGGCGCATGGGCGCGACAAAGTGCATATGGTGCCGGGTGCACAAGTCATGGAAGTGGCGCATGGGCGATGCGACGAGTGTCGCGGAGACAACACTTGGTGCCACAGGTACGTATCATGAGAATGGCGCACGGGTGCGGTGATGAACATTGCGGAACAATACTTGGTGCCGGGCAGATGTCATGAGAATGACGCATGGGCGCGACAACGAACGTCACAGAGACAATACTTGGTGCCGGGGGCAAGTATCATGAGAATGGTGCACGGGCGCGGCGACGAACGTCGCGGAACAATACTTGGTGCCTGGGCACATGTCATGAGAATGGAACATGGGCACGGCGACGAACGTCACGGAGACAATACTTGGTGCTGGGGCGCATGTCATGAGAATGACGCATGGGCGCGGCGACGAACGTCACGAAGCTGGCACACGAGCACGCGTCGGGTGTCTCGAAGACTGTTTGTGAGCTAAGTGTACCTGTCATAACAAGATAATGAATGCAACATGTAGTAATGACAAAGTTAGGAGTGATGGTATGCGGTCGTCGGCGACGGGTCATTTGGTGGTAGTGCGCGACTTTGGGCAATGGGCATCGCGAGAGCGATATGCTGTCACGGACGATGGACGTCACGAGGTTGATGCACGATGGACGTTGCGAGGTTGATGGACGATGGATGTCATGAGGTTGACGGAAGACATCACGAGGTTGATGTACGACGGACATCACGAGGTTGATGCACGACTACGTCGCGAGGTTGAGGCACGACGAACATCGCGAGGTGATGCACGACGGACGTCGCGAGGTGATGGGTCGTCACAAGGTTGAGGCATGATAGACATCTTGAGGTTGATGCACAACGGACGTCATGAGGTTCATGCACGATGGACGTCGCGAGGTTCATGCACGAGCGTCCGTAAACATCGCGGAGGCCATAGGCCAATATTGGGTGAAGGTCAAGGTGACCACCCCTGGGGAGGCCGAGGCCGACCCCTTGGGAAGGCTGAGGCCGACCCTTGGGAAGGCCAAGGCCTACCCTAGGGGGTGGCCAAGGCCAATGGCCAACTCCCATGAAGGGAGGCCAATGCCACTACCTCTTTGGGTGAACTTCGGGCGTGCCGACGGAAGGTGTTTTGATGGGCAATGACAAATCCAAAAATTGTAGGGGAAAGTAGGGAATGACCCCCTCTACTTTATACGTTGTGCGATTTGCCCCCTCCACTTCAAAATTAACCACTAAACCCCCCCACACTTACAGAAATTGGGCACCTTAGACGGAAACCGTTAAATTTAACAGCGCGTGGTCAACACGCGCGTTGACTAACGATTTTTTTTTTGTAAATGACGTTTTTGCCCATTCTGTTAGGGGTAATTAACTAATGACCCCCTGTACTATAGACGGTGTGCGATTTCCCCCCTCTACTTCAAACATAACCACTAAACACCCCCCCCCCCCCCACACTTACAAAAATTGGGCACTTTAGACGGGTTCGTTATGAATATTCGTGAAATGACCAAAATACCCTTATTTCCTTACCCTATTTAAGTTTAATACCATTCTTTCAACTTCTTTTTCTCTCCTCTCAGACTTTTTACTCAATCCCACATACACACACTCCACGCACACCCAGCACGCACGCACGTGCACACACACACACACACACATACCCTAAATCCAGACACAGACGCGCACCCACTGCAAACATACACACACGCTACTCGCATGCGACTGTGGCGGCAACGTCATCGCGAATCTGGTGCAGCCCCAGCGGCGTGTAGCCAGTCACGGTGGTCATGTGACGCTGCTTGGCGCGATGTTGTGGATTTGGGGACGTGGTCGTCGATCGTGGTGGCAGGGATCTGGACGGATGTGCGGCAATCAGACGCCGATATCCTGTGTCTGTGGGGATTGATGTTACCGGTGTTGATTGTGTCGGTCGGTTGGTGGCCGATGAAGAAGCCCCACTGGCTTGCAGACGCAAGGTGGTGGGAAATGGCAGCGATGAGGCAACTCACGACGATGTGTAGCCAGACAATATAAAGTTGGGGGAGTTGGCCATAATGGTGGTTACTGTGACGCTGATCATGGTAGTTGTTGCGCAGGTGATATACCAATGGCAATCGTGGTTCCTTTTTTTTTTTTGTAACTCCCTAGTGGTCGGAGAAAAAGACTAGTGGTTGTGCTCAGTGAATCACCAATTGTAGCGGGGTTGACCAGAAGAGGAGGTGCAGATTGCAGCAATCCCTTGTTTGCAATGAATCTGGTAGCGCAGAATGGGGTGGGGGACTAGTCTAATGGGTGGGGGGTGGGGAATGAAGGGGGGCGGGGGGGAGGGTCATGGGCAAAATTGTCATTTAAATTTAACGGTTTCCATTTAATGTGCCCAATTTCTGTAAGTGTAAGGGGGTTTAGTGGTTAATTTTGAAGTTGAGGAGGGGAAATTGCACACCGTGTATAGTACAGGGGGTCATTAACTAATAAAGAAATAAGGGTATTTTGGTCATTTCACACTATTCATAACGGACCCGTCTAAGGTGCCCAATTTCTGTAAGTGTGGGGGGGTTTAGTGGTTAATGTTGAAGTGGAGGGGGGCAAATCGTACAACGTGTAAAGTAGAGGGGGTCATTCCCTTTTCCCCAAAATTGTATTGCTACGAGTGTGTCGACGTGAATTGTACCCACTTGACGAACAAGATGCCAAAGTTACATACAAAGTGTATGAAGCGAACAAAGTGTGGAAGGGACTTTGCGCGAAGAGTGAACAACCGGGGGGAAGGCCAAGGCCAACCCCCCATGGAGGCCGAGGATGACCCCCCATGGAAGCCGAGGCCAAAACCCCATGGAAGCCGAGGCCGAAACCCCATGAAGGCCGAGGCCGACCCCCCATGGAGGCTGAGGCCGGCCCCTTGGCCTTGGGGGAGGCCGAGGCCGACCCCATGGGGTTGGCCAAGGCCCATGCCCTTGACCCCGTCACTCCGGTTATGCCATCGGTCGATGTTTTTGGTGAAAAGGTGCTTGGGTGATCATGGCATGAAGAACGTGGTATCGTGAGTCATGCTAACTTAAAAAATTGGTGACTAAGGCGTGCGAAGCAAGAAATGCATGTGACATGAGCGTGCGCACTTTGACCGGTTCAATGTGCAAAGTGGGACCCCTAGTGGACCCATTGGGTGCGACCATAATAGGTTGGGAACATAAGCCCCCTGCGTGTGGTGTGCGCAGAGGGGCAACCCGAGCCGGCACCGCGCGCATAGTCGCAAGTTTACACTTAGAAGAATTTCTTATGTTCTTTGGCCGAAGAGTAGCTAGTTTAATCTCTGAATGACGAAGGTGAAGAGTAGGTAGCTCGAGCCACCTCATGCACCACCTATTGAGACGTTGGAATGCTTGGGGGTTGAGACAAAGGCACGATGATAGGATGCAGGGGTGCGAGATGACAAACATCATGGAGATGTCACCCATGTGATGGGCGATAAGTGTCGCGAAGACGATGCATGAGCGCTGGCGACGGGTGTCGCGGGGTGATGTCCTGGCGACAGGGGTGGCGGAGATGATGTCTAGGCGACAGGTGTCACAGAAATGATATCCGGGGGACGGTCGTCGCAGAGATGATGTTAGGGCGATGGGCGTCGCAGAGTGCTGTTCGGGCGACGGGGGTCGTGGAGTGACGTCTAGTGACGGGGGTCGTGAAAATGACGTCCGGGCTACGGGCGTCGCGGAGATGACTTCTGAGAGATGGGGGTCGTAGAGTGACTTTCAGGCGACGGTTGTCGCGGAGTGACGTCTGGGCGACTGGGTCGCCAAATGATGTCAGGGCGAAGCGATGCCTGGGTATGGCGACGAACATGTGAACAATGAATAGAATTTGGTGGTTCAAGCTGCCTCGCGCACCACCTACCAAGGACGTTAATGTCATGGACGTCGTGATGAGGGGCGTGACAAAGGCACGGTCGGGCATTGCGATGCGGGGGCAGTACACGACGGGCGCAGGGGCACGGGCAATGCAAGGGGGTCAATGTTGCAAAAAAATCTAAGTATGGAAAAGTGCAAAAATGGGTAACGGCAGGAGTGACATAAAGGTTGGACGTGAGGCGAGCGTTGGTTGTCATGATAAGTTTTTTTTTAACAGTACTCATGAGAATGGTGGCGATGATGGACTGTGTGAGGTGTTGGTGTTCGGCCTAGGTGGGTAGAAGAGACCAAAGGAGTGCGCCAAAGGGTAAGTCAAAGTAAGAAAGTTGGGGTTGGAGTGGTTGTGATTGTGTTGTGGTCCAAGTGTGAAGGAAATGACGGCCAAAGTGAGGGGCCGATGACATTGTTGAGGGTGTGGAGGGTCGTCATGCGTTAGTATTGAAGGTTGGCCGCGGGTGAAGAAAAGAAGATGAAGGTTGAAGGTGGTGGCCTTTGTGTGAGGGAGGCCAAAATGGTGAAGGGATGGAGGGGTTTGTGGGGCTGAGGCCAAGGGTGGGAAGAGATGGGTGGCCGAGGCCGAGCTTGGGGAGAAGGAGAGAGGGGAAGTGGGAAGAAGGTGAAGAAGGGGGAGAAATGGGGATGGCAGCGGCGGCAGGGTGTCGCGGTCAGTTGTGGGGGCGGGGGAGAGGAGGGAGGTAAGGAGGGGAAGGGGAGGGGAGGGCCCAGGCCAGCTGACCAAGGGGCTGAGGCAGACCAAGGCCCGGGGCCGGGTGATGGGCGAGGGGGAAGATGGAGGGGAGAGAGGAAGGGGTTGGGGATTGATGAAAATTTTTGTTGAAAAAATTTTGAAGTGTTGGAGAGAGCACCAGAGGGTGAAAAATTTTGTGAAATTTTTTCTAAGTGTAGAATGAGGATGAGAAGGTGATGACTCGACCGCGAGCAGGTAGGGTGAGAGGGAGGTTCGAAAAAATTTCTAAGTGCTGAATTTTATTTTTTTTCAAAATGTTGAAAAGTTTGCTAAATGTTGAGCTAGAGCAAGGGTGCCGAAGGAAGTTGCAAGGGGTGGTGACCCGACCACAAAAACAGAACAAAATTTTCTAAGTGTTGAAGAGTGAAGAGGGTGCCGAGTGAAGCCGTGGGGGTGATGGCCCGACTGCAAAAAACGAAGAAATTTTTCTAGGTGTTGAAGAGTGAAGAGGGTGTCGACTGCAAAAAATGAAGAAATTTAAGTGTTGAAGAGTGAAGATGGTGCCGAGTGAAGCCGCGGGGGAGATGGCTTGACTGCGAAAAATGAAGAAATTTTTCTAAGTGTTGAAGAGTGAAAAGGGTGCCGAGTGAAGCCGCGGAGGTGATGCCCGGCCGCGAAAAATGAAGAAATTTTTCACAGTGTTGAAGAGTGAAGAGGGTGCCGAGGGAAGTCGCGGGGGTGATAACCCGACTGCGAAAAATGAAGAAATTTTTCTAAGTGTTGAAGAGTGAAGAGGGTGCGAAGGTGATGACCCGACAGCAAAAAATGAAGAAATTTTTCTAAGTGTTGAAGAGTGAAGAGGGTGCCGAGTGAAGCCGCACGCGTGATGACCCGACCGCGAAAAATGAAGAAATTTTTCTAAGTGTTGAAGAGTGAAGAGGGTGCCGAGGGAAGTCGCGGGGGTGATGACCCGACCGCAAAAAATGAAGAAATTTTTTTAAGTGTTGAAGAGTGAAGAGGGTGCTGAGGGAAGTCGCGGGGGTGATGACCCAACCGTGAAAAATAAAGAAATTTTTCGAAGTGTTGAAAAGTTAAGGAGTGAAGAAGGTGCGAGTGAAGCCGTGGGGGTGATGACCCGATCGCGAAAAATAAAGAAATTTTTCTAAGGGTTGAAGAGTGAAGAGGGTGCTGAGTGAAGCCGCGGGGGTGATGACCCAACCGCGAAAAATGAAGAAATTTTTCTAAGTGTTGAAGAGTGAAGAGTGAAGAGGGTGCCAAGGGAAGTCGCGGGGGTGATGACTCGACCGCGAAAAATGAAGAAATTTTTCTAAGTGTCAAGAAATATTTTTTTTTATAAAGGGGTGGTCATGCGACCGCAAGCACGAGAGGTTAAGATGAGTGGGATGGGGGACTCAGGGTGATGGGCTGGCATAGATGACAGACTGAGTGACGGAGGTAGGGAGGGTTGGTGAGGCGTGTTGCTTGCATACCTGGCAGAGGTGGTCACGAGACCTGGGGGGTGTCAACTAACAGAGTTGAGACTTTGGCTCGAGCCACCTCATGCACCACGTACCAAGTCGTTGCAATGTGAGGCCGAAGGGGTTGGGAAGGGGTGAATCCCCCAAGAGAGTGGGTGATGGTATCAAGAGTGGTGTCAGTAGACTTGTGCAAGAGTAATGTAGCTTGAAAATTTTCTAATTCTAGAAATTACAACTTCATGGATGGCTGGGTTGGGGCAGTGATTGGTAGTCCTGGTAGCCTTACGTTGCTGAGGCATGGTTGCTTGGATGTGTCAGGCGTGGAACAAACTGCACTACGATGCTCACCTCCCCAGCGGAGTGGCCAAAATGATGCCAAGGAAAGTGGGTTCGCAGTCGACGTGGAGGTGCCACAAGGAATGCAGTCCGAGTCAGATGCCAAGTGTGATGATGTAGGATACCTCAAGGGCGGAGCAAGGGTAGAGACCAAGGGCTTTCCAGACAGAGCTTGTTGCTGGCAGTGCTGCGAGGGCGATAGCACATGATGAATATACGACAACAGTCACAGTCTGATGCTTAGGTCCAGAGTTAGGGTCCTGTATGTTTCTCTATCTAGGATTCTAGAGTGAGAAAGTGAAAGTGTTCTGAAAATGTCCAACTGTCCAAATGAATTCTCAAGACCACTATTTATAGAGGTTGAGATGATGATGTCATCACGCGACACGTGGCGCTCCCCGAGAGTGACACGTCATCGAGGGGTCCACAGCTGCCAGTGCTGCAAGAACTGTCGAATCACATATTCACCCCGCCTGCCCCGCACAACGTCGCTATGTCTATCTAGAAAGACTGGCTCCCACAGCTTCAGTGTGGCCAGAGAACCCCCTTGATCTAGCCTCCAAGCCCTTGCAGAGTCCCACAAGCCTGGCAGCGGTGGGGAAACTCGACGCCCAACTGCCAGGAGGATTAGGTGTGATGCCCTCCGAAGACCTACTCCCGTCTCGGAGTGACCCGGGGGTCATAGTCCATAGGGGTGCCGACGCAAGCCCCCAGTGCCATGGCACGTAGGCCAGTCACGCAGGCACCCTGGCGGAGACAGCGTCCCGGAGGAGTCACCTATCCCACTACGAAGGGTCCTTGTGCCAGAGCACTACGAACGGAAACCCCTAGAATGAAGACGACGATGGCTTTGTGGTAATGACCCCATCCCGTGGCTACGATGACTTTGTGGTAATGAGTACATCCCGCTGCGAGGGGTCCTCGTACCGGAGCACTACGAATGGAGCCCCCGTAATTATGACGGCGATGGCTTTGTGGTAACGAGCTCATCCAGTGGCGGCGATGACTTTGTGGTAACGAGTCCATCTCACTACAAGGGGTCCTCGTGCTGGAGCACTACGAACGGAGCCCCCCGGAATGAAGACGGCGATGGCTTTGTGGTAACGAGCCCATCCCGTGGCGGCGATGACTTTGTGGTAACGAGTCCATTTCGCTGCGAGGGGTCCTCATGCCGGAGCACTACGAACGGAGCCCCCTAAAATGCTGCACACTCCAGAGAGTGGGTCGAAGCATGTTCCACGTCCATGGCAGGGGCACATGGTGTGGTGAATAAGTGTGATGCCCGGAGGCCTGTAACATGATTGTGGCACATGGGCGCGGCAACAACTTTCACGAGACCATACCTGGTGCTAGGGGCACATGTCGTGGAAGTTGCGAACAGGCGCGGTGAAGTGTGTATGGTGCCCGGGGGCACAACATTGTGACAGAGAGACTCGGGGCAGGGCAGTATCAGCAGAGCGACGCATGGGCGTGGAGGAGTGAGTAAGGTGCCGGGGGCACGTCTGTGTCAGTGGCGCGGCGCATGGGCACGAAAGAGTGCGTATGGTGCCGGGGGCAAATGTCATGGAAGTGGTGCATGGGCGCGGCGACGAGTGGCGCATGGGCGGGGCAAAGAGTGTCACGGAGACAACACTTGGTGCCGGGGGCATGTATCATGAAAATGGCACACGGGCGCTGCGACGAACGTCGTGGAACAATACTTGGTGCCGGGGTACATGTCATGAGAATGGCGCATGGGCACGGTGACGAACATCGCAGAGACAATACTTAGTGCCGGGGCACATGTTATGAAAGTGGTGTGGTGACGAACGTCGCAAAGCCATACTTGGTGCTGGGGGTAGATATCATTATGATGGCGCACGGGTGCGGCGACAAACGTTGTAGAGCAAAATACTTGGTGCTGGGGGCACGGATCATGAGAATGGCGCATGGGCATGGCGACGAACGTCGTGGAGACTATACTTGGTGCCGGGGGCACGTATCATGAGAAGGGCGCATCGGCACTGCGATGAACATTACGGAACAATACTTGGTTCCGGGGCACATGTCATGAGAATGGCGCATGGGCACGGCAACGAACGTCGCGGAGACAATACTTGGTGCCGGGGCATATGTCATGAGAATGGCGCATGGGAGCCGGTGCACGAGCGCGCGTCGGGTGTCCCCAAGATGGTATGTGAGCTGAGTGTACCTATCATAAGAAGATAATGAATGCAACATGTAGTAATGACAAAGATTGGAGTGATGGTATGCGGTCGTCGGCGACGGGTCATTTGGTGGTAGTGCACCACTTTGGCGATGGGCATCGCGGGAGCGGTATGCTATCACGGACGACAGATGTCATGAGGTTGATGCACGACAGATGTCGTGAGGTTGATGGACGATGGATGTCGCGAAGTGGACGACGGACGTCACGAGGTTGATGCACGACGGACGTCGCCAGGTTGAGGCACGAAGGACGTAGCGAGGTTGATGCACGACGGATGTCTTGAGGTTGATGCACGACGGACGTTGCGAGGTTGATGCACGATGGACGTCGTGAGGTTGATGCATAATAGACGTCGTGAGGTTAATGCCCGACGGATGTCGTGAGGTTGATGCACGATGGAAGTCGCGAGGTTCATGCATGAACGTCCGTAAACATCGCGAAGGTGCAAAGACTTGAGAAAACGAGTGCGCGAGGGAGCGAAGGCCATAGGCCAAAATTGGGTAAAGGTCAAGGCCACCACCCCTGGGGAGGCCAAGGCAGACCCCTTGGGAAGGCTGAGGCCAACCCTAGGGGGTGGCCAAGACCAACGGCCAACTCCCATGAAGGGAGGCCAAGGCCACTACCCCTTTGGGTGAATTTCGGGCGCGTCGATGGAAGGTGTTTTGATGGGCAATGACAAATCCAAAAGTTACATTGCGACGAGCATGTCTACGTGAATCGTATCCACATGATGACCAAGGTGCCAAAGTCACATACAAAGTGTATGAAGCGAACAAAGCGCGAAAGGGACTTTGCGCGAAGAGTGAACAACCGGGGGGAAGGCCAATGCCAACCCCCCATGAAGGCCGAGGCCGACCCCCCATAGAGGCTGAGGCCGACCCCCCATGGAGGCCGAGGCCGGCCCCATGGCCTTGGGGGAGGCCGAGGCGACCCCATGGGGTTGGCCAAGGTCCATGCCCTTGACCCCGTCGTTCCGGTTGCGCCTTCGGTCAATGTTTTTGGTGAAAATGTGCTTAGGTGGTCGCGGCAAGACGAACGTGGTACCGTGAATCATGCTAACGTAAAAAATTGGTGACTAAGGAATGCGAAGCAAGAAATGCACATGACATGAGCGTGCGCACTTTGACCGGTTCAATGTGCAAAGCGGGACCCCTAGTGGGCCCTTTGGGTGCGACCAGAATAGGTTGGGAACAGATACTCAACGGCCTAATATTTAATTATTATCCACCTCATGTTATGTATACCCAAAAAACTACCTAATTAGACTTTTCCTGTCATCTTAGAGTGAATCAATTGGAGCCACTATTTCAATTGTCGATATTTGTTATAGATCGACAACAACTACTACGTTATTATAACCAATTGTTCATAAATTCCATTAGGGATTTTCAAACAAAGTGCTAACTATGCCTTAGCATTAGCATCCCCATTTCTATTCTAAAGACATGTGTCATAGCAATATCATAAAATTTGTCAAGCAAGTGTAATGGAAGACTAAGATATAGCTCCAAGCTATGGCACAAGACCTAAATTCACCACTTATCTAATGTTATGGTGAACAGAGAATCTCCAAAATTTTGCACAGTTGCTACTTTCATTTCTAGTAGCATTTCTATACATATTCCTAAAGCTTCATATTCAACTTAATTATTTGAACAATTCTGATCAATTTGAAAAGCACACTGATGTATATTCCCAACAACGGAGATTAGGATTGTTCTAGCGTCTGCTCCACTGACAGTTTTATCCATTAAACATAGTTTCTAAGGACCTATGCATAAATTCATTACCTCATTCTCTGCAGCTTTATTTGGATGATCTGCCAAAAAGTTAGCCCATACTTGACCTTTTATAGCTTTTTGTGGGACATATATTAAACTATACTTAGTCAAAGCCACAATCCATTGCCTTTTTTACCTCTTAATTCTGGTCAGCATATACTTTAGCCAATCAATTTGCGCTACTACAAGCACATCAAGGCAACATGTAATGTCTTAGTTTATTAGCAGTAGAATACAAAGTTAAACACAAATTTTCTATAAAGGTGTAATTCCGCTCTGTTGTAATCAAACTACTAATAAAGTACTAAACTAATTGCTCGTAGCCTTGATCATTTTCCTATGAAAGCAAACTACCAAGTGATTGCTCTGTGACAATCATATAACTTCAATAGCTTACCTACTCTTGGCGGCATCATGTTTGCAAGCTTGAGTAATCCTTGATTGCCTAAAAAGCCTGTTGATGCTTTGGCTGCCATCTATATTCAGTATTCGCTTTCAGTCGCGACAAAACTATGTAAGAAATTAACTTGGACAAGAAAACACTATGGCTCTGTTTGACACATTTTTTTTTATTTTCAGTTTTCAAAAAATAAAATTAAATTAAAGAGCAGTTAATTTTTTTTTTTACAAAAACAAGTGGGTGTTTGATAACCTAGTTTTTTTTTTTATAGTTTTTCTTTGGGTGTTTAATAACCTAGTTTTTTTTTTTGTGGTGGTTTGAGGTGGCGGTGGCCGGCGGTGGCTGTTAGCGGTTTGCAGTGGCCGCCGGTCGCTAGCGGTGGCCGCCGGTCTCCAGCGGTGGTTGCGGCCAGAGGCAATCGCCGGTACGGTGGGAGGGTGGTGGTGGTCTAAAAAAAAAACAACACTGAAAAAAATCAGTTTTTGGACCTTTTAAAAACAGCCTTGATTTAAAAACTGAGTTTTTAAACTGAAGGAAAAAAAAAAAGGAAAATGGTTATCAAACACATTATTTTTTTTCAGTTTCCAAAACTGAAAAAATAACGTGTGTCAAACAGGGCCTATATCTCTTTCTTATTAGAAGGGTGTTTAACATTGATTATGGCATTGGTTTTATTCTTCAATCCATGATGCCTCATTCTTACAAACGCATCTTCTAAGTGGTGCAAATGCATTTGGTAGTCACCCTGACTTAACAATACATAAATAGTATGAACTTCCATAACCTTTCCAGTCATATTGTGAAAAACTAAATTCGTTGCCCTTTGGTATGTCGCTCACAATAATTTTCAGACCAAAGTGCATTACAACCCATTAAAAGTTCCAATAGACCTTGGACATCGATATGCAGTTTTATGCACATCTTCTTGATAAATAAAAATTTGATTATAACAAGCATTTTCAACCATGATTAGAATTATAGCATGATTAGATGCTGAATGAATAAGTAAATCTACTACGAGCATTGTATATTATATTTAGGAGTACTAGAATTCAAATGCCGAAAATCTATGCTATCTCTTAATTTCTCATTTTTCTTTAACACCAGAGCTACATTAGACAACACCTCAACATACCAGGCATTCCTGATAAACTTTTTTTTATAACCTTTTGATTTCCTCCTTACATAATGAGGTGACTTTTGTTTACATCTTTCTTGGTGCCTGTATAAAAGGTCTGAAGCCCTGCTTGGTTGGAAAGTTTATGTTCCAACAATTTTCTGTCTAAACCTGGCTTTTCATCATTGCTCCAAGTAAAACACTTTTTATACTTTGTCACTAAATCATCAACTTGTAATGCATCACTTCATCCAAGCAAGTACTAACAAAAATAGGTTGTGGATCAGCCTCAGTTCCTAAATTCACTTCTAAGAGATGGTCTAGAACCTTAGCTTTAATCATCCAATTTTGCTTGAGTTCATCTCAAATCCCCTAAACGAACTCCTTCTAACTCAACTGGGTTTTCATCTACCAGACATTCTACCCAAGATAACTTTATTATCCTTTTTTCAACTGCATAGACCAACAACTTTGGGAAACTTACAACTACAGTAGTCTGTCTTGGCTTGCTTTTATTCTTAGTTATGCCTACTTTCTTGTTCTCTTCTTGCAAGACAATCGTTTTTGGCTGCATCTAAACAATTTCTCCAATTCTAAGCTTATCTCATTAACTTTGTGATGTAACTCTTCATCTAGAGCTTGAAGTTTCAACTTTCCTTACTCTAATTCAATGTCTCTCTTTTTTATTATTATCACTATTCATCACAAAAGCTCTTTGTTTTGACAAACAAACGGTTAATGTAGTTGATTTGGAATATGGTTTTGTTAGAATCACTCTGTTTACTTGATCGATAATAACTCGCATAACCCTCGACTCACTTTTTTTTATAGCACTATCCTTCATAACCAAAGAAGCAAAACTGTTTGAAGCTGAAGCTTTGTTCTCCTCCATATCTGCCTCAACTTGTGAAGTCTGCCCTTCTCTAGCCTTGAACATCATGTTTACCAAAGAAAAATCTCCTCTTATCTTCAAGTTTCTGACCTTTTTCAACCATCTTGACATATGACTTTTGGGTCTTGAAGGCCCTACAATTGATTTGGTCTCTTAAACTACCTGGTGTTGTTTACTTACCTCATTATGATCTACTACTCTTACAGAAGTTCATTTCTTCCAAGTGATGTGAACCTTTTTTTCCTTGTAGTTTTTTTTTCTTGTTGCCACATATTTTCTCTGAACTCTTATTTTCTAAGTCCCATTTAAATTTTGATAAGCCCCTGGATGGAAATTTATTAAGAAAGACCATTTTCTCTTGGCCAACTAAGAGCCAATGATCATCTGTGATGCTTTTGGCTTAATCATCCTTGGTTCCCATTAAAAAAATTTTGGGACTTACACCGAACATACCTAGTACTAATTCATATGCCTCGAACAAAATTTACTTGCCCCTATATTATTTTGATATTGTCTTACCGCTCCTAATGCAAAATTACTCGGCTCCACGCCATTTTGATGCACTGCCTGCCTAATCATATTCACTTGATTGAAGTGACTTTTCTGCACTTGTTTTTCCTCAATATATTTTCATTCAATCATTTCTTTTTCTCTCAGTTTTCTACTTTTCTCTTCTTCTGCCACATTTGTCTAGACCATGTAGCAGAGGAGCCACAATTTTGACAAACTGGCTTCCAATTTGGTCAAAGCTTTGACACTGAGGTACCATGCCTCAAGAGCACACTATTTTTCTTTGAACTTAATTCTTCATCACTCTAATTTTTTTTTCATTTTCCCCATCTTTCTGATTAATTTTCTCTCCAAAGGCCTCCTCTCTTTAAAAATTTACCCTAATTATAATCATTATCATTGCTAACATCCTCATCTGGACAAGAAACAAATTTGATTTCCAACGCCATCTTTGGATAAGGATCACTATTAACTTCCATTACCTCGTTCCCCTTGTGAGCAAACCTCAACATGCCAGCTCTAATTTGGTCCTGCACAATATTACGAAAAGCAACACAATCATTAGTACTCTAACTAATGGTGTTGTGCCTTTTACAACACTTAGAATCTTTATCCTTTGGGAATCTGGAGAGAACCTTGGACTTGAATCAATTGATCTCAACGAGTAATCAAATATCTGGTTTGCTTGATTGATATCAAAAGAGTACTTTCTTAAAGAGGGTGAATTACTTGTTTTATTTGGTTGTTTTGAAGGCAAACTAACTGGATGTCTCATCTTAACCAATCATTCATACACTACTGGTTTCTTTTCAATTATTTCTACATTCCACTGATTCAGCAGAATCTTGGAAGTACGTTCCCATTTATGAATTTCATCTTGTTTGCTCTTTATTTAACAACATTTCATATTTTGCTATCCTAGAGGAAAGTTTAAAAACATTCTTAACTCCATGCCTCCAAACTTTTTTCAAACTTCCAAATCTAAGCCACTTAAGGCTCAATTTGCCAATTCTTCCTATGGCATTTGGAAATGGCACTTGTTCTTTGATGCTTTAGACTTTCCACAAATTTTTCAGCATCCTCCCTTACAAATTGCTTTAGTGTAGCCAAATATGCTAAAGAGGTTTTAGCTCCATGTAAAGAACTGTGCATGAAACAAGTCATCCATATCTCTCCACGAGTACACATAATTTGGTGGCAAACTAGTAAACCAATAAAGTCCACTACGGTCAGTGAATGTTGAAATCACTTTAATTTTATCCACTCATTTTGACCAAGTTCATCAAACTAAAAAGACAACCCGACAATGTGTTCAATAGTTGAGTGATTTACTTTACCATGAGAGGCTAAATTCTGGAATTTTCATTTCCCTTAATGCCAGCAGGAAGACTTTCGATAGTTGGTCTATTGATTGATCTATAATCTTGACCTGCCTCTACTTGATTGAACTCATGATGTGGCTGGACCACCATCTTTTGTCCTATCATATCCCTATCTCTAAGACATTCTTGCCTAGAAAACTAATTAGCCTCTTTAAACATATCGTCATCCATCACGAGGGAGAGTATAAGCATTTTCACTTCGTTGGTTATGGTAATTCTATCCATTACCCTTTTTTGGTAATCGAGTATTGTTAGGCCAAGTTACATGTAATATCCTGAAAATTTTCGGAATGTTAACACTCACTCGATCATTCACGCTAAGACAAAAATATCCTCAAACTCAACAAATGAATGACTATTATCGGAGCAGCTAAACCATTAAGTAATGTAATACACTCAGTGTACAATCATACTTGGAAACTAAATTTAAATCTGAATAATAAACTAGCAAAGTTCACCCACGCAGGGGTTGTAATAAGTAGTACTAATTTAAACCAATTTCCTTCGCACGTCTCTAATCCATACTCAGATAACGTAATGTTTGTTATCACCTGCGAAAAGAAAGTCAAGCGAGAGTGAGCTTTTTGAGAGCTTAGTAAGGTCGCTCAAACGAAGGAATTACAAAATGATTCATAGATGCAATTCAATGATGGTTTGTTCAAGAGTTTCAAAACGATTATAACTAGTTCGATCAAATATCAATATGATTTTCAGATACAATACAAACAATCACATATACTTCATGGAGGTTGGTTCTTGGTTTATATGGTGGGGGAGGCAGTCCAACATTGATGAAAATGGTTAGCACTTTAATGTTTAATGTTGGTAGTGGCGATGACATTGGTGGTCGGAAATGTGGTGATATTGGTGATTCTGATGCAGACTTGTGAGACTCAAAGGGAGAGAGAGATGGAAACTGATCTGTGTGAGGAAGGGCAACGTGGGGAAAATTGCTTAAATTCCTAACCGCCTCTCTTTTGGTTCGTTAGGCAAAAAGTGATAAAAATTATGGCATCACAGTCGTCCACACTGTTACGTGGACGACTGGATGAGAGTTGGAGAAATAAGGATTTCTCCACCGGTAGATAAGGATTGGTCCCCCCGCGCGGACAAAATAGGATAAGTTGCCCGCACGATCTACAGTCGTCCACGCTATTACGTGGACAACCGAATGACAGTTGGAGAAATAAGGATTTCTCCACCGGTAGATAGGGATTGGTCACACCGCGCGGGCGAAATGGAATAAGTTGCATGCGCGATCAGCCGTCCACGCGAGATGTGGACTGTCCAGATTTATTTTTTGTCCTTTTTTTCGTCGTCCGTTACATAATGTAGCGGACGATGAAATATGGCCCGTCTATCAGGGTAGATGGACATGCAGATCGTGCGGACGTGTATATATATATGGTAGCCAGCTATAGGCTGGCTGGAGATAGGCTGGCGATCGAGCAATATGTATGAAGCGGTATATATATGTATATATTAAAGACTTCAAGGTGCCAATAAACATAAAAATATATTTTTTTAATCCCAAAACGACGTAGTTTTGGCCGCTTGCCTTAGGCTAGTCCAGATTTATTTTTTGCCTTTTTTTCGTCGTCCGTTACATAATATAGCGGACGACAAAATCTGGCCCCGTCTATCAGGGCAGATGGACAGCCAGATCGTGCCAATATATATATATATATATATATATATATATATATATATATATATATATATATATATATATATATATATATATATATATATATATATATATATATATATATATGGATCGTGATTCATTTTTAGCACTGTTGCTAGCGCTGTTTGGTCGTCCGTTACATAATGTAGCGGACGAAAATCTGGCCGTCCGTCTATATAACGGACGGTGCTAGCGCTGCTAGCGCTAGCAATGGATACGGTATATATATATATATATATATATATATATATATATATATACGCACCCTTTCAAGGGTGGCTGCTTTTATAAATATATATATATATATATATCCTTTATATAGCGGTATGGGAAAAGTGAATATAATGTTAGTCTTAGGCAACTTGCCTAAGGCAAGTGGCCAAAACTACGTCGTTTTGGGATTAAATCTCATTTTTTTCCCTGTTTTATTGGCACCTTAAAGTCTTTAATGGAGGATACAGAACCCCACTGCCGCCCCCTTCGCCGCTTCATAAAACTAACCACCATGTTGCTCGATCGCCAGCCTCTCCAGCCAGCCTTCATAACTGGCTACCATCACAAATCACTGCCGCATACTGCCCACCACCCTCACCTTTAAAAACTAGCCACCATATCAAAACCTAACCACCACCACCTCCTTAATAAAAGGAGCCAGCCTTTATCATCGACGACAATAAAAGTTGGCGATGGAGGACGACGATGGGGCATGAGAGAGAATTCAATGCAAAACCCATTTCCTTTTTTGTTAAAATGAAGTGAAAGTTCAAGCTTTCGAATCATTCCAACACAAACCCAGCAATTCAGACCTTTTCGAATCAATCCAACACAAAACCCAGCAATTCAGTCCCTTTCAAATTATTATTCGTTAGAGTTTTATCAAATTGAACTTATAATTTTAACAATTTAATTGCACTAATTTGGATAGTTTTGAAATGCGGTGGGGGGAGAGAGCACGGGCAGTGACCAATTTTTGCATAGTGGCGGTGGTGCTTTCTCCGACGAAGAAGGATTGCCGGCGACGGAGCAGTGGTGGGTGCTCTGCGGCACCAGTAAGTGGTCTCGCTGGCGACGGAGCAGTGGTAGCAAGAGGAGAGATGGTAGGCAGTGGTGGGTCCGGCGGCTGTGTGAGATGGTGATTTGCTGCTAGTTTATGGTGCGGGTGCTGGGTATTGAGCGTCCCCGGCGATGGGGCTGCGACGGGCTGAAGATCGGATTTAGGGCGGGTGTGTTGTGTCCGGCGAAAAAGCACGGCCGGCAAAGGAGACAGGCAAGGGGACGAGGCGGCAGTTGCCGATCTCGCGGGAGAAGAGAGGCTTGCCAGTGGTGGGTTACAGCGATCACGGAGATTCGGCCGGCAATGGTGGCCGGCGACGGGGGTTGTCTGTTTGGATGATCCGCTTGGAAAGAGAGATAATTACGAGGACAGAGAAAATAAAAGGGAGGGAGGAAAATACATAATATATATAGGTTTGACCAAAACGATGTAATTTTGACCGCCTTAGACAACTTATCTAAACTTAGCATTATATTCGGTATTTATATATATATATATATATATGTATATATATATATGGGGCTGAACTGGCTTGTAAAAGTAAATGCATGTCCATATTTCTACGGACCGCGCGACTTGTCCATGGTTGCCCAATCGAAATTGCACATCTGACTGCGTAAACCATTTGATAAAAAATACAACTACTAACAGCTGTTCCTGGTTTCTTCTTCCCTGGGCCAAAGTCTCCTGTTTCCCGTGTTCCTCTGTCTTTCTCTCTGCGCCAAAAGTCTCCTGTCTCCGTTTGTCCTCCGTCTCTCTCTCTCTCTCTCTCTCTGCATGTAAATATGTATGCAAGGAATTCATAAGAAAGTAGCACAGGGAGCTGAAGAAGGAATTCTATGGAGACCCAACAAGGAGGAAAGAAGGTGGTCGTGATAGGGGGTGGAGTTGCTGGTTCCCTCATTGCCAAATCACTCCAATTCAATTCAGATCTTACTCTCATCGATCCGTAAGCTCCCACTTTCTTCCTCTTTTACCATTTTATGATGGAATTATATCTTTTTTCTTACTTACATCACTCTTGTGCTTCCTTTCGAAAGAAGCACGATGCTAAAATTGAAATGGGTGGATTGGTATTAGTTAGCGTAAAACTCAATTTAATGAATGCTTGCCTACTTTCTGCTTATCCTTCTTTCCAATGGGTTTCGGAGGTCAAAGTAAATACGACTTGAATTAACTTATGTTCGTTAACTATGCTGATTGTAATTACTAGAAGATTCAAATTTATTATGTGAAAGACAATAGATTTTTCAACTTTGTTTTGTCATGTTAAGTGTCCAAAATATGTTCATCACAAAAGCATATACAGCCCACAGGTGCACCATAAGGCAGACTTATTTTGACTGCAGCAAAAGGTGCTTATGAACAGGTGCAATCTAAGCCATCAAACCATGAAAAGGGCTCCAAGCATGCGAAGCGCAAAGTGCGCTATAAGTGGCAATAGAGCCGTTACGCCGGCGCGTCTGCGGTGCGCCGAAGACGTGAGCCCATGTACATGCCCACTTTTTGTTACTAGAACAATATAACCTCTCACATGGGTAAAAAACTTCCAAGTACAACCGTGACTCCACATTACATATTGATATGGTTTCACGTTCTAATTATACCTAAGCAAATTAACACACGGACACATCTCAGATCTTTAACTCCACACTGATGTGAACGGTGATTAACAACAACACAGTGAAGACAGCAAGTTGAACACCACCTCTGCGAGTCGACGGGATCAATAGCCATGGCGAGTTGGATCGAGTTCCTCTGTCAAACACAGGATCAATGGCCATGGTTAGTCGATGAGGAACGACGACATGTCATGTTAATGGATCATGGTGACGGTGAGTGGACCGAAGGACGATGATACGCGTCCATGGATCTCGGCCGGCTTTACCGAAAACGATGTCTAGCCGGCAAGTGCTAATCTCAAGAACATCCCCCCTAGTTGCTCTCGCCCCCGTCGAATTTCGTCTCCACTGGCCCGGTTCATCACCATCATACGACCGTCACTTATTGGGAAGGGGGACGAGTTGCCTTCGGGATTTGCTGTCACTTTCAGATTGGGTGGAGCTAACGAGGATCTCATTGTTGACGTGGACGCTGATGAGGGTGTCTAACTGGCAAATTGCTAAAATTTTATTGGGTGGTGATACCACGTCAGTGTTGATGACATGATATCATTATCACAATGAAGTTTTTCTGCTCACATGGGGATGGGGTTATAAAACCCATTTACTTCTCCTTTTCCAAATAATGCAGGATTGCCACATTTTGACTTGTGAATTTCCTCTTATTTTTGAACTTTGAGGTCTTCGATCTCCTAAACCATTTGGTGAAATGGTGTGATTCTTGTTGGTCCTTTTACCTTATAGTTTATGCTTTGAAATCCAAGTCCACTTACTGAAAAATTCTGAACACCAAACGACCATTCACTTGTTTGTCTTGAGCTGGAAAAAAGGGTTGAAATCATGTCAATGAGTTTCTTGTGCGCTTTTGGTAAAACATGAGTATGACTTCTTTTAACATACCTCATGTTATGGGCATGTAGACTATGCTCCCTCAGCAGTGTGAAACTTTTTTTTAATGATAAGTAAATAATTATACTTTAAATGCCAAGGCAAACCCATAAACACTAAAGAGAGCTATCAATAAGCTATACAACCAGTAAAGTTGCCTACAAATCCCAGAAAAGCATCAAAGGGGCTATACACTCATGTTCAGACCACATAAATTAAATATTCCGAACAGAGGACTTAATTTCCGAAATAGACATCTCTTTTGATTCAAAAGTTCTATTGTTCAGGGTAGTCCTATGTCATTGAACAATCTTACTAACCACAAAGCAGATGTACGACCGACTTAGGCATAACCCATGATACCCCAAAAAGTGCAAAAGCCTTGTCCCGAATAAATTTGGCCACTTGGCATTGAATTAAAAAGATGCTCCACAATCTCCACATTATTGTAGATCTTCTGGCGCTTCCGCAAATTGTGACCTGTTAGCACACCAATTAATGCTACTTCCAGTGAAAAGGCACACCAGGAGTGGAACCTAAGCTGCAACCTTCCATGGGGAAAGGAGGATATTAGCTGCGGTCATCAGTTCATAGTAGATCTCAGCGAGAAAAGACCTGCAGAACTGCCTATTCATACCACCTTGTACTCTGATCCTATGTCACACTAGACCCAGTAACGGCAATTTGGAAAACAGTCGCCTTATTAATCTCCCAGTCTCAAAAGTTTCTATGGTACATCGGGTTCCACATAGCCATGCTTCCACTTACTGTTAGAACGCTTCTTCTTGTTATTACTTATTCTACTATATGTTGATCATTAGGCAACTTTGGAAATTAAAGTTCAAGATTTTGTCCAAGTATCAAACTTGGGTTGTTTTTGATTATTCAGCTACTTCTCTCGTTTTAAGTTCTACAATTAAGTTGTAGACCAATGGCATTTCATGAAAATGATGGTTGCGAAATTTGCACACAACTGGTTGATAAAGAATTGATTTAAATGCTCAGCTCGGTGACACAGAGAGCATGTTCTTTGTATCAGAATTTAGAAAGGTCTGCAATATATTGCTGAAGCTTGATGATGTTTGATTGTCTATGCTGGTGTACTATCAATAGCTGCATTCAAAGGCCAAACCTCTGCAACCTTAATCTATAGCGAAATCTCTTTGTCCATCAGAGTACGGTTTGGCTTTCCCTCCGGAGCCTTCATATGCTCAAATCTCTCTCATTATTAAGACCAGTATCTCCACCAAAAATAAGTAGGCTGGAGGCAATTTTTCTTATGGATAAGGCCTGCTGTCGAAAAGCCATCGATAGTCATACTTCAGGGGCTCTTACGTTCACGTTACTCTTGGCCTAGGCCTGTGGTGTCTCATCCCTAGTGAACTTGGATCCTTTCATGTATGGCGAATCTTTGTTCCAAACAAGCCCAATGTTTCCGAGTGTTTATTCCAGTCGAATTTAACTTGGACAAAAAGGTAAAAGTATATGGCCTTTGGATCATCCACCCCTTAGAACCTAGAAGATTTCGTCCCATATTAAATGCCTCATTTGCCTAGGGCTAGGACAGGAACCCCAAGCCAAAAAGGTCTAGTACTAGAGCGATGAGATACCGGAGAATTAGATGTTAAACTGCCATAGTTCTGGTAGAGAAAGAGCGGACACGCAAAAAAGTGTTTTGAGGCTTGAAAAGGACAGCATTGGTCACTTTTAGTTTTAGGGATCAGTCAACAAACAAAGCTGTCAAATATGCTAGTGACTATATACATTGGTCCTCGAAAGCAATGATAGGGGCAAAAAGACGTAAAAAGAATTGGAGAGGATCAGAAAGAATCAATAGCCAAGCCGAGCTGTAGGCGAAATCTCAAGCACAATACCAAGAAGGATGCATGTGCAGATGTATGGTTTTTCTTTTTGACAGTTAATATATAGGCAAATAATAAAGTCGTAACTTGAAATTGATAAACAACAACTGGCTTCCCCAAGCAACCTACTTGAACACCTATAAATTTATTTATAGTTATCAGGGGCAGCACCAAAGAGTTATTAGAAGTTATCTCAGGGAAAGGACACTGAAGCAAGTTCAAAGCCAGCAGAGGGCCAACAGGCATGGGATGTATAAGTATACTAGACTTCGAGTTATCTCTGCCCTTTGGGGCAAGTTGGTCATCACATCCAGTTTCTTGAGCCTAACATGCTTACTGTGCAAAACTACTGTCACCCTACATAATGCTTCATGTAAGAGTGAGGCTGATGTGGGGGTTGTGGTTGTTAGCTACGTTCTTGGGGTCTTCAAATTGCTGAAAGTGTCAGTGTCGGACTATCTTATGTATCACAGTTTAGAGCTTTATTCTAAATATGTTCTGGTTCAATTTACATTTTAAGCACTGTATGTGACTTAATCAATAAATTCTTGAAATCTGCGGTGGTGAACAGCCTTAAGTGGCGCCTTTGGTAACAGGAAAGCATGCACTTCCTGTTCCCTAGTTAGGGAAAGGCCTATTGTCTCTCCTCTTTCTATGGGCAAACTTTCATATGTTGTTGACTAAACTCGAGGGTTTCAAAGCTCTTCATCAATTTAGGTCATAAATTGCTTTCTTCTTTGTCTGTCCAATGCTTACTTGAAAGAATGACATGCAATTTTGCCTGCAATTGCCTCATTCTTTCCTGTACTGGATGTTTTTCCTTTGAAAACGTGTTTACCTTCATCCTTACTGTGATCATCGCGAGTATCTTTTTCTTTTGAAGAAGGCGGTGGCTATATTCATTAAAAAATTTACATCCAAAGCTTCCTGATAAGAGTACCGTTTTTGTTTAATTCTATACTTGTATTCAGTCTGATATTATATTGAAACTGTAAGCAGGAAGGAGTACTATGAGATCCCATGGGCAAACTTAAGAGCAATGGTGGAGCCTTCATTTGCAGAGAGATCACTGATCCATCACAAGGATTACCTCAGTAATGGCCGTCTCATGTTTTCTAGAGCTATTAACATCAGCAACTCGGAAGTCCTGACAGCTGATGGCCACTCGGTTGCCTATGACTTTCTTGTCATTGCCACTGGTCACAATGATCCTATTCCGCGTACCAAAACTGAGAGACTGAAGCAATACCAAGCAGGTAACAATGCGTAAGAGAGTCAATTACTTTCCTCATTCTTATGAACCACATATGTGAGCTGTTGAAGACAGCGAGAATTGGGAAATCAAGCATTGTGGTGGGTGATATTAGGTTTTTAGAATTAATTCTAATAGATACTTGTTTCTAAGTTGAGATTTGAACAAGAAAATTGGGAGCCAATGTTTGATATCAACAAGTTCAAGTTAATCACAAAACAATTTGGTTATCATTCGAGTAAAAATTTTGACAGTGCGGATTCTTATTCTAATAGGAATTTTGGCAGGACTTGTCTGTAGCACGTTAAAAGGAGAACCCCCTATAGAAAGAAAAGGGAGAATATTTCATCCTGCTGTGATATTATTCTCTGCTTGAACGTAATACAATGTCTTCCATGGCAGAAAATGAGAAAATAATATCTGCTTCTTCCATTTTGATTGTTGGGGGTGGACCTACTGGTGTTGAACTGGCTGGTGAAATTGCTTTTGATTTCCCTGAGAAGAGGGTTACTCTGGTGCATAATGGACCCAGGTTACTGGAATTCCTTGGTCCAAAAGCTTCCAACAAGACTCTGAATTGGTTGAAGTCACGGAAAGTGGAAGTGAAGTTGGACCAGAGAGTCAATTTGAAGGATATTTCAGAAGGAAACAAAACATATCTAACTTCAGCTGGAGAAACAATCAAAGCAGATTGCCATTTCCTGTGCACAGGGAAACCACTGGGTTCTGCATGGCTGAGAGAAACTGTATTGAAGGATAGTTTGGATGATTTTGGGATGTTGAAGGTTGACGAGAACCTGAGAATCAAGGATCGCAGGAATATCTTTGCGATTGGAGATATTACGGATGTTAAGGCGAGTTTTGACTTTCCCCCATTTTTAAAATCTCATTCATTTAGTTTGTTGCATATAGATAAGAGATGTAGCCCATCACTGACGTATACAAGGTATCTGAGATTACTTTTGACTCTAGTCAAAAAATTGAAGATAACTTCTTGTGTACTTTGGTGGATCCTTAAAATGGATTTTTCCTGTAAAGGTTTTGATCGACTTAACTCAACATTGGTTACTATAATTTTCTGATTGTTAACAGGAAAATCCAATTTAAGCTAGACGAGGTAATTGGTAGTTAAGAATTTATAAGAGTACTTATGGTACTCGTCACTTTGTGGCAGCAATCTTCCTTTATGATTGTAAACAAGATAAAAAGGGGTAAACGATTCCGCAAGGCGGAATTGGCGGTCCATTGGCTTGTTTTAGTACAAGGTGGGGTGATTAGCCAAGTTTGCGAGGTGAACATAATAACAATGAGGTAATGACCGTGTCATCTGAACACCTTGAGGTTGTTTCATATAATCGTAACCAAAGGAAAATGTTAGTTTATGTTGCAAGGGATAGTTCGAAAAGATTTTGGTTTGGTTTGTGCTTTAACATGACAGTGGGCATTGAAGACTTGTGAAAGTAAA
The DNA here is from genome assembly GCA_033070095.1 of Escallonia herrerae. Lineage (NCBI taxonomy): Eukaryota > Viridiplantae > Streptophyta > Magnoliopsida > Escalloniales > Escalloniaceae > Escallonia > Escallonia herrerae. Next base: position 491,802 of record JAVXUP010000257.1, on the reverse strand, counting down.
CTCAAAAGATAGGGTTCCTATGTTATCCTAGAGACTTCGATCAAGTGGGTGGCATCAAACAGTTTCAGTCATGATTTTTGTAATAGTTCCGGTTTAGATTTTTGTTTGCAAAATCTGAATATTGGACTCTCCTTAATTACTTAATTGATATCTAGTTTTTCCGATAATTGCCTCCAAAAGAATCTCATAATTTCTTCACCAATCTAATATCCGATACGTGTATGAAAAATGATTGCCACAACAGGAAATAAAGCAAGGATATTTGGCACAAAAGCATGCTTTAGTTGCTGCAAAGAACATAAAATTGTTGTTGAGCGGAGGAAACGAAAGCAAAATGGCTACTTACGGCACTTCTTCAATAAAAGCTATTGTTTCACTGGGGAGACAAGATGCAGTGGCACAGTTTCCTTTCACAACGATGATCGGACTAATCCCTGGATTAATCAAGTCCAAAGATTTATTTGTGGGAAAAACAAGGAAGACAATGGGTCTTGACCCTCATATCGTGTCTTCTTGAGGTATTTACTCAATACTTTCTCTTTTGTTCATGTTGCTGCCGGTCCACTGCATATGTGCAATTAAATATTTGAGATTTGTAGATCAATGTAACTACTAGTAGTTAGCTGCTAGAATTTTCAACTTTTGGTGTGTTCTGCGTATAACTTTACAATGATGGTATGACTATCTCTTTTTCTGTCAATAAAGAATTCAGTAAGAATATATCTTCTGTTTAAGATGCTGCTTTCTTGAATGTATAGAGCTGGAATTTTGATAAGAACACTTGGCATTGGGTTACAGTTATGTTTCTGAGTATCTCCAACACCTACCTAGTTGCTTTCCAGTTTATCCAAGCTGTAGGTGCTCCGTTTGGTTACCATATCTCTGTATTCATTTTTTTCTTAACTCTTCGCGAATATGTCACTGGAATCCACCCTACTGGTTTTCGTGTATATATGTAATGGTATTCAAACAGTGTACATGGCGGAGTTTCATATCACTTAACGTGGTATTCAGATAACGCTCATTATTTTCGTGATTCTGAAAATAAAATCCAAACAAGTTCACAGATGTTGGAAATGCATGGTTCTTAAATTTTCAGTAACATGAAAATGAAAAAAAAAATTGCTAACCAGTCGGGAGTTCAGCGTTAAGAAAAGCGCTTTCGTTGGGTATAAAAAACGTTTGGTTAAAGCACAAACCTACTTTTGGATTACACGAATGCAGTCTCACAATTGCACTTAGTCGAGTTACAATTCTGCTTCAATTCTGGTGCTGTCAAACTTTTAAGCACTTCCTAAGTTCTTCAAGTGCAGAAGTAAAGCAAGAAGCCCGAAACGTGTACTCTATAGTTTTGTCTCTCAGAAGACACTTGGGCCTGTACTGCCTAGGGCGCAATTTAGACGGGTTGGATTGAGTTTCAAATCACTCAGGAAAGCTCAATCTCTTAAAAGTCCATTTCAATCCGACTCAACAACTCATCCCAACCCAAGTAAAAGTGTTATAGTTTGGGTTCTAATCCAACACAACCCATTGCGAGTAACATCTATTTTTAGTCTTTCGTCTTTCATTTGTGAATGAATAATTTTCTTTAACGCGTCTCATCATAAAAAAGAACACACTTTGACTCTTATCCGGGTTGTAGAAGCAAATTTATAAAACCCGGTGGGCGAATTTTCCATCTCTAAGGAAAAACACTCTTATCCCCTATCAGAAAAATTCACAATTCTCCCTTTGTAGCTTCGACTCTCACATAAAGTTCTTGCTTTGACAATTCAAAAGTAGGAGAGGGTTTTTTTTTACTAATAAATCGATAGTCAAAATCAGTCAATTCAGGATCCTTTAATTTGTCAAAGCGCCGGATTTCTAAATTCTCATAGAGCGCCCTTGGAATTCCTTCTAGAGCCTGTTGAATAATTTTTATGGATTCTATCATTTCAATGATTCGTACTAAATAACGAGATAATGAATCTCCCTCTTTTTGCCATTGAACTTTCCAATCAAATTCGTCGTAACACTCATAATGATCAACTTTGCGAATATTCCATTGTATTTCGGAAGCTAGTAACGTTGGTCTCGATAAACCCCAATTTATTGCTTCGTCTCCGCTAATAATGCCCACTCCCTCAACCTGTTTTAAAAAAATAAGAATTTTCTTCCACCTCCATGTATAGTAACAATTAATAGTCGTGAAATGTTTCTAGTAACTCTTTTAACACTTTCAGCGACAATTATTTACAGCAGCGTCATTAAATAAAAGTAACTAAAAAATTTAAAGACGAACTATATAGGAGGTAAAAGGAATATTCCTCCGACCTAGGCAGCAATCAAAATTTTTTCCGTAAAAAAACTACCATGACTTGCCATTTGACTTATTAATACTACTTTAGTCTTTGATAAACGAAAAGTTTCATTTATCGAGTCAAAAGATAAAATACAATTATAAAGATATCTTTCGAGATTAATCACTAAACAAGCACAGAGGTCAGAGACAATAAAGACAACTAATAAATTCCATCCAATTGGCCCCGTTTGACAAAAAAAATTTCCCTCTTTTTTTTTCAGTTTTAAAAACTGAAAAAAAAAGCGTTTGGTAACCATTTTTTTTTCAATTAAAAAACTAGTTTTAAACTGCAGAGTAAAAAAAAAACTCCAAAAACTGGTTTTTTTTTTCACTTTTGGTTTTTTTTTTTCGACCACCACCACCACCCTCCCACCGCCGGCAGCCACCTCAGGCGACCACCGCCGGAGACTGCCGACAACCACCTCCGGCCGCCAGCGACCACCGGCAGCCACCTCCGGCCGCCGGCAACCACCGCCGGAGACTGTCGGCAGCCATCTCCGGCCGCCGGCGACCACCGCCGGAGACTGCCGGCAGCCACCTCCGGCCGCCGGCGACCACCGCCGGAGACGGCCGGCAGCCACCTCCGGCCGCCGGCGACCACCGCCGGTGACTGCCGGCAGCCACCTCCGGCCGCCGGCGACCACCGCCGGAGACTGCCGGCAGCCACCTCCGGCCGCCGGCGACCAACGCCGAGACGGCCGGCAGCCACCTCCGGCCGCCGGCGACCACCGCCGGTGACGGCCGGCAGCCACCTCCGGCCGCCGGCGACCACCGCCGGTGACTGCCGGCAGCCGGCGACCACCGCCGGAGACTGCCGGCAGCTACCTCCGGCCGCCGGCCACCACCGCCGGTGACTGGTGGCAGCCACCCGGCCGTCGGCCACCACCACCACCACCGTCGACCACCGCTACGCCCCACCACCGCCACCGCAAACCACCAAAAAAAAAAAGTCAAAATAAAAAGGGTTACCAAACACCAAAAAAAAAAACCTCAAAAAAAAAAGGGGTTATCAAACACCCACTTGTTTTTATAAAAAAAAAAATTAAGCTGCTCTTTAAAAAACTGCTCTTTAAAAACTGAAAACCAAAAAAAAAAATTTGTCAAACGAAAAATAATCTTCTTCAAACTAGCAAGATAAAAAGACATCAACATGTGTACGGGAGAAAGAAGTTATAAGCTATAAGACTTAATACCGAAGATTCCTTCCTAGTTCAGCTCATCCATATCTTTAAACAAGATGAGAAGTAAAAAATTATTAACAAAAGGTTCTAATATTATAAAAGCAGAAGAAAAATCCCAAGCTACCTTGTGAAGACACTAAACCTTGTGGACTCTTTGACCTAGTTGATCACTTTCTTTGCTGACAATAGCCAATATTGACTCTTTAGTTTCCATTTGTAAAGAAAATAGACCTGCTGACAAAGAAAATTAGAACTAGCAGAAAGACCCTGAAGTGTAATAAAACGGTAGATCTTACGGTTGGTGATATGATTCTTGAGATTTTCTTTGGGATGACAGGGCATCTTATGATTAAGGCTATGTTTGACAACATTTTTTTTTTCAGTTTTCAAAAAAATAAAATAAAATTAAATTAAAGAGCGGTTTAATTTATTTTTATTTTTTTACAAAAATAAGTGGGTGTTTGATAACTCAGTTTTTATTTTGAGTTTTTTTTGGGTGTTTGATTACCTAATTTTTATTTTAAATTTTTTTTGTGCTAGTTTTCGGTGGGGTGGGGCGTAGCGGTGGCTGACGATGGTGGTGGCCGCCGGCAGTCGCTGCTGGCGATGGGAGGGCGGTGGTGGTCTAAAAAAAAATCAAAATTAAAAATCGAAATTCATTTTTTGAGTTTTCAAAAGCAGTCTTGATTTAAAAACTGATTTTTTAAACTGAAGGGAAAAAAAAGAAAAATAGTTAAACGTAACAATTTTTTTCAATTTTAAAAACTGAAAAAACCTGTCAAATGGGACCTAAGAGTTACTTTTTTTGTAGACAAAACAAGTTAATGCATTCCTAGCCCACAAGAACTCTTTTAAAGATGATCAATGTTCTAAATACAATGAAAAAGTCTCCTTGGCCTTTCTAGTTTCTGCATATGGATCAGCCTTTCTCATTGTTCTTATCTGTATCTATATGCAATAAAAGGAGTACAAGCGAGCAACCCTTTTCCCTCCATTCTCTCTCTAGTCTCCGCACTGATCCAGACCTACATACATACATTGCATAAACACACAGAAAGCAAAGCAATCCCAGTTTTCCATATGTTCATCTCCTGCTCCCAAAATGCATATAATCACACTTGTTAAGGTGCAAAGCTGGGACCTTGAGGACAATCCCTCTCCCACCAAGCTCACAACATTGCGTTCTCACTCCAATTCCATTTCCTTTGCTCCTGATATCGCCACTTGAATACAGTCTACACTTTTTCCTTAAAAGAATATATGCACACATACATGTCTGTGGTCAGTGTTAGCTAGAGCCAGACAGAGGAGGCCGGGTAAAACTAGTTCACGTAAAGAATGAGAATAAGCACACACTACACGATGAGATGAGATCTAGGTCTCGTCTACCCTTCTCTAGATGCTAATAAATGCATAATTTCTGCCGTTTGATTTCTTTAACTTACATGTTTCTATCCATCAGTACACACCCAAATAATGAAAAGTATGTACATGGGCATGTAAAATGCAATGCTGCCTATCATAATGCATAAGGTCACAACTCTAATGCCCAGAACTAGCAGAAAGATCCTCTGAGTGGAATAGTGTGCTAGATAGTGGCATTTCATGTTTTCATAACATTATATTATGCTGAGGCATTTCATGCTTTGATAACAATAAACTTGACTTACTCTGTTGAAGCATCAACATTCTTTTGTGCTACTTCTGATTTGTGCGAGTAAGTGATGCAATCGATTCCGCAAGTGCTACAAAATAAAAGGCAATGATAAATCATAAAAAAAGAACACATTTTATGTGCCCAAAGAAACTATAGAAAACATATACAATAGTTGACGTACAAGACTCCACATTTTCAAGTTCTTCCGACTGTTCTTCAACACCAATTGCGGTTGATGGACTCCTCAGCCAATCCTGCGCGCACAGTAAATACTTGACAACTCATAGAGTCAATCAACTACCAAATGAATCGAGGACTTGTCCCCCCAACTGAATGCTAACTCTGAAGCGACAGTTGATATTGGAATAGCTAAAATGCACGAGCCATAAGAGATGGAACATGATATGTGGAAGATTCAAGCTTCCAACAAGCTAAAATATCAAAGTCAAGAGAACTGGCCTCAACATCCTCGCCAAAATATCATTCCCACTCTGATTTCGTATTCAAACTCTCCACCAATTTCAAAAAGGGATATTTACAGCGTTGTGTCCCTGAGGTTAGGGTGATATTACAGGCGCGTCAATTAGTTTGGAAATTACACTTGTGTCCGTTAACCAAACGAAATCTTAAAAAACCTAATAATTTTAAGAAAATGACACTATTACCCTTAAATTAGAAGGTTTTTTTTTTTCCTTCAAATGCCATTACTTCATCCTAAAAAAAAGGAAGAAAAATTGACCTTACTGTTTACTCTCCCCCCCCCCCCAATTCTGTCTCTCAAACCCCCACTGCTGCACCCCTTAGCCGCCCTTTACCCTCCCTGTCACCCACCTACCCTATTTGCCTCCCCCTTCCTCGTCGCAGCAACCACCCTCACTATTTCCCATCGCCGCACCCACGCTTCCCCTTCCCTGTAGTAACAAACACCCTCCCCTACCCCGTCGCCGCAACCACCTTCCCCTTTCCCCATCACTGCAACCACCCTCCCCCTTCGCCATCGCCGCACCCATTCCTCATCCTTTCCCGTCGCCAACCATTCCTCCCCCGTCACCAACGGACAGGATGCCAACTGATGGGGACCAGACATTCGGCACCAAGGCCCTCGGCACTAACGGGGTTGGGCGAGGTAGAGGAGGGCGGCGCCAGGGCGGCGGCGGTGGCGGTGGCGAAGAGGTGGGTGGGGGGATGACAGTGTTCAAAAATTTAGGCCCTAATAAATCCTAATTTTTGAAATCTTAATTTAGAATTTATTCGGTATATACAATATAAGGGGATTATTGTTATTTTGAAAATACGTAATGATGACATCGTAAAAAAAATCTACTTTTTGGACGGAACCCTAATGATGGACATAAATGTTACATTTTTAACAGTTTTGGTCACGTTATGTTACATTTTGAAAGTTAATGTCCTTGACTGTAATATCACCCTAACTTCAAGGACACTGTTGTAATCATCCATTTCATAATTTATTGTCACTCTCTAGTATGTTGATCCATGTCCATATCAGAACTTTGGATCTCCTTCATATGAGCATCCTTGTAGCTTTGAAGCTTGTTCATATTATTTTCCACAACTAGAGGCGAATAATGTTCATAGAGCCCATCCACGAGAGACTCATAGCCATCACGCACTTTCTTTTGGTCCCAAGTAGGATAGTACTTCCCAAGACTAAACTTCACATATTTCAACTTATAACAAAGATTTAAAATCACTCCAATAATTAACAACGAATTGATCTTTTCAATGCTGCAATACTTATCAAATTTCTTGCTCACTTTATAGGCCATACTTCACGTATTTCAACTCATTTGTGGTAGTACTACTATCACAAATACACGCACTTGAGAGGCATGGTGTGTGAACCCTTCCCTTTTCTAGTTCATACCATTGGCAAGAGAAGCGTGTGTATACAACATCAACCGAATGCGCACTTAAAAGGCAGCAACCTGCCTAGTTTATGTCACACTTTCTCTTAGTAAGTGCCACAAAATGGCAGCAATAAGGAACTCGCCAATAATAATCTTAACAATGGTTATAAATATCGTACCAGAGTATATACCAGATTTTTTGATGAAATGGTACGTATTTATACAAGTACCGTCATGTTATCATCTCAAAATTTTCATCAATTATTACATATAATATTCATTCTTCAGCGAGATTAAGGAAAATATAAAACAATCAAATTACCTGGCATTAATGGTCCAGTAAAGCTGATTGATCTAGAACAAGTTGTTTGTTCTTATATAATGGAATCAAGAACAAACAATTTATTCAATTAAATTATCCTATTTTCAATATCTCATTACGACTATTTATAGAATAATAAGCTGTTTGTTCTAGAATAAGCTATTGGTGGGTACTTTTTTTATTTTTTATTAAGACCGTTGGTGACTACGTTTTTTGTAAAGCATTACATATAAATGAAAGAACCTAATAAAAAGTTATGAGAAAAAGTAAAAAGTAAGCTGAAAATTGCAATGAAGATAGAGTCAAGACTTTTCAAAAAAGAGTCTGCAAATCAAAATGAAAATTGCGATGAATAGAAGCAAATTGAAACTTAGAAGAGGTTTAGTGGCTTTGAACATATACAAAAGAAACTAGGTAATTTTTTATAATTGTTTAGTCTTTATATGATCAATTTATTAAAAAAAATATGTATTTTTTGTTGTAGTTGTTACAAACACTACAAGAAAAAAGACTTTTAACGACATAAAGATCCGTCGCTAAAAGTCTTATATCCGTCACTAAAGGTCTTTAGCAACGGACACCCCGCCGCTGAAAGTCTGTTGCCTACAACCCTGTAGCTAAAAGTTTTACGACGGAATTTTAAAATCCGTCGCCTACAAATTAACTTTTTGCTACGGAAATATTTATACATTAGCGACGGAACTTCCGTCGCTAAATATATTTTTCGTATTTTAATTAATTTTTTTAAAAATAATTTATTACGTTAAATATTTAGCGACGGAAAACTTTTTTTAGTGATGGAATATCCGTCCCTAAAGGTGAACTTTTAGCGATGGAAATTTCGTCGCTAAAAGTAAACCTTTAGGGATTGATTTATTCCGTCGCTAAAAGTCAAACTATTTTTTAAAGTTTTTTTATTTTGTTAATGCACAAACCTGTAATTACAAATTCAAGTTCTCAACAACCAGACACAATCCAACAAATGCACATTAGGGTTAAATAATTGCTGATCCATCAATAATTATTTAACCCTAAAACAAACACAATATAAATATAACTTTACAAATTGTATACTATAATCGAAAAATAAAATGGGAGCCGGATGCAATTGAGTAGGGGAGGGAAGGGAAAGGAAGTACAAGCCGGGAGGGCATGAGAGCAGGAGGGGAGGGGAGTACAAGCTGGGAGGGTATGAGAGGGGGCTCAGGGTTACCGAGTCCCGAATCTGGATCTAGATCCGGCTTGGCATGTCCAGCAGTAGTGCCCTGCATGTAAAGTCACGGACGCATTAATCTCGATAGCAATCGTAATTTCAAGTGTTTAGTACATGTATATAGTGTTTGTACCTGATCATGCGCGCCTGGTCATCCTGAACACCTACGTAGCTATGAGGCGGATCTTGCCCTTGTCTAACTGTCGTTGTGCAGTTGGTGCCTGTGTCTGTAGAGGGGCGGCAGGGGGTGAGGACGTTCCTATCACAGCATGTGCAGTCGTGCTAGGCAGGCCACGTATGTGGCCTTTCGGCCTATTGACGACCTCCGGTGTATCCAGTCATTACTTCAATCCCCCAGTACTCTACCCATACACGTGGACGCTGATCGCTGTCTGGACTGCTGCTCGGACCCCCTAATCTATTCATACGAGACCTGCAAAATAGTGATTTAAAGATTTAAAAACATTAAAACAACAAACATTAAATATAAATACAAACTTTAACAAATTAACTCGAATTTACATCGATCTGCCGGCTATATCTGAAACATAGTACCCCGCCTAGGGTGCATCGAAAAAATCATTTTGACGGCATTTCCTAATTTTAAATTTTGTTCAAAAAAGTGCAACACATGCGAGAAATAAACACCAATAATTGTGCGCGCGCTTGCACACACTAACCGCACATGGAAGCGACAATGTAATTTAAAGAAATATTGATAAGGCCACCTCATACAAGTCCTTTGAATCTATATTATCACTTCTTTACAATTTAAGCCTCATAATTACTAAATTTGTCCCACGTAAATTGATCGTATTTCTTTTTGGAGTCGTTCCACAAGAATCACTCACTTTTTCAAATTAAAAAAGATTCTATAGTTATTTTTTCATATTTATCCCTTTCAAAATTTTTTTATTGAATTTCTCTCTCCACCGATTCATTTTTATCTCTTATTTCTTTTTTCTTACATTTTTTTATTCTATTTCTCTTTCAACACTTATTAATCTACTACCTCATTTTTTGCTCTTCTGGCTCATGTTATTTCCTTATCCTATTTAAAGAATAGAATAAAAAAAATAATAGTATATGATTTAAATTCTTAACGCTCTCTCCATCGACGACCAAGCTGTGCCAAATTCTCTGACGACGTCGCTCTCTCTGTCGACGACCAAGATCTGCCGCAGATCTACCTCCAGTATCTCGGATCACGGCTCCGCCGCCACGGCTCCGCGACCACGCCTTCTATCAGGATAGAGATAGTACACGACCAAAGAGGTCTCCGATCGTGGCCTCCAATCGACTTTGATAGCTTTGTTAGGCTTTCCGTTGTTAGTGAGTATTATTTTAATTTTTCAATTTTTTTTTAGATTCGTTTCTATTATTAATTGTGTTTATTTTTTTATGTATGTAAGTATTTTAATTCTTATGTCGTAGGAATTAATTTGTAGGTTATTTTCTGGAGTTTGTGTTGATGTTGAGCTTATACGGACCGAGAACATTGTGTTTAGATTGAGATGTTCTGTAGCATAATAAAGAAAGGAGGAAAAAAAATACTCTGTAAATAATAGCTCAGAAAAAATCTGATAATAAAAAAAATAAAAATTAATAATTTACCCGCGATTAATTTCCCGGCCCGTGCTGATCGGACACCAAAAACTCTATCCGGAAAAAACTGGAAAAAATTTATTCGAACCTGTTTTATTCGTATCTGGTCCAATTTTACCCGCTCGACGGGTTTACCCACCCCGTTTGTCGGATCTAATTGCATGTCATCTACATACAACCGGGTGACGTCGTGAAATGATGAAGCGTGGAGGTCAATACAAACGTACAACTCTCTAATAGTTGCACTGTCACTTGCGCTGCAGGGTTCCAGTACTATCTGATGATGTCGAAGCTGCATTTTTTGGCTTTTCTGGGAGTTGCCCTTTTGGGGAGCGGAATGACGGCAGATGTCTCCTCCCGCAAGCTGTTCTTAAAATAGATTCTCTTTCCACCAACGTGTCTAGGTCTGCACAATTCGGCTGGATTTGTAGCCATTGACACCAGTGGCTGTGGTTAAGTATGTTCTGTATTTACTCTTCTTAGGCAAGTGGCATGGATTGATGGTGATAGTGACGGTGATGGTGCTGATGCCACCAAATGATTGTTATCACGTCACTTTTCAAAATTATTTACTTTTCTTTACTTAGAGACAAATAAGAAAATGCAATTTGTGCTACCTGTAAAATTACATTCATTTGACAACATACTAGCCCTTAGAAATGTCAATGGGCCAGATTTGGGTTGGCCCAGGCGAGGCCCAGTAGGCCTGAGGAGAAAATCAAGCCAGATCAGGTTTCGGATCGTGAGAATCGGGCCGGGTACAACCGAGAGATAAATTTGTTTATAGGCTCTCCTTTTATCCGGGCTTAGGACTGGGCGCTTGTAAACAAGCAGACGAGGTTACCTATTATATCACACACGCACACGCACACAGAGGATTAATTTTTCAAATAAAGTAAGATAATCCACGACAAAAAATGTAAACTATATTTGAGAAATAATTTATTCTAAAATCTTGAAAAAGAAAAAAAATTACCTAATCATCTAGAAGATCTTTGATGCTCGAATCGTTGCTCCTCCTACCATCAACCGGTTTATCCTGCTCCCAGTATTTTACATCAAGATAATCCTCCCAACATATACATAACTTGAGTGACTCGGGGTTAAGACTCCCCCTCCTATCATCCAACATCCTCCTGCTCGCTGAAAATATTGATTCTGAAGCAACCATGGAGACTTGCACCGATAGTACATCCCAGACAATTTGGGATAAAATTTTATAAATCTTTTCATTTTGTTTCAAAAAAAGTTAACAAATTAAATTTGATCTGCTCTTTTATTGGTAAGGAAGAATAATGATCAGTATTTGCATATAAACCAATTTCATTAAAAGAGAAAAAATTGGCGAACATGCAGAATTAGAAGTACATTCCCCTGGTGTTTGTTTTGCCACTAGATATTCAAAACCCTTAAAATATGACCCATAATATATTTCAGCGCTCGACGATGCAGCTCGCCCGCAGACGTCAATAGAATTTCGATATAGGTTATACAAAATTTCAAATGTCATACTCACTTTCTTTGTAAGATCAATTGTGGCCTTATTCGTGTAGCACATTTCTAGATATTTTTACTATCGAGATATTCGTGCCATGCAACTTTAACCTAGGATCCAAACAAGTGGCAATAGCAAAAATAACATGCAATTCCGTGCAATATTTATTGAACTTTATGTCTATTTGTCCTACTATTTCCTGAAAAGGTCCAATATATCTCCATTTCGTTAACATTGTAGCAATTTTTAAATTTTTTACTATAGCGAAAGAGGAGGTAGAATAATAAGTACTAGATAATAAATTGATAGATGTGTAAAATACCTATAAAATTTTGGATAGCTGCGGAACCATCTACCATTCCGCGTGACTTGGCAAGCCTTGTGGGAACAAGCGTAGTAGGCAAAGCGTATACACTTCTTTGTATACCAAAACATGTAAAAGCATATAATATATGAAGTTCCACCTATGCACGATATCTGTAAGTGATCTTCTACAAGACAAATTATATTGAACATACAAAGCTTTAAATTGTTGTATTCTCGGACCCTAAATTATTTATATACGTTGCCATACCCCTCATTTTGTAAAAATATCTCCTATAACAACTAAATCATCTTGAACAATTAAATTAATAATATGACAAATAGATGGAATATGAAATAAGTTACCATCAAGTAGAGACCGAAGGCTCGTCTTTAAGATTTCAACAACAGCTATATTGTTAGAAGCATTATCAAAACTGACACTCATAATCTTGTCATTTATTTTAAACGTGCTATATGTATTGATTATGATATTAGCAACTTTAACTACATCATGCGGACAGAGAAAGAGTTTAAAACTGATGATTTTCTTGTTCATAGTTTAATCAGAATCAATCCAATAGGCCTTCACAGAAGCATAACTAACTAGAATAAAAGAAGATTTTCAAACATAAGAAGTAAGACTAACTCTACCATCAAAATTATCAAAATAATTAATCAAGCGTGCTTTAGTAGTATTATACTGTCTAAGTGCATGGGACCGAGTTGTTTTTCTATTAACCTTTTTTGTACAAAGGTTACGCGTAAGTATTCATATATCTAGAGTGCTTAACATCATCAGCAAATCTAAAAGCTTCTTAATCGCGAATAATAAATTCAACAAGACCGTCTCTTTAGTATTGCTAATGATAAATAAATAACTTACCGTTAAAAGATAACTGTGTTTGGCTAGAATCGACATAGCCTTGCTTAGGTGCACACATAGGGTAATGCCTATTAAGATGTCCATTACCATTACCACTACCACATGAAAATAATTTGGCACAATACTTACATTAAGCTTTTGAAAGCCATCAACAATAGTATCCTCAAAATGATTCCAACATGAAGCTTTCTTTTTTTTCCCTTTTGGACTCCTTGGCAGACTAGCAGCAAGATTTCTCGGTTCTTCACTAATGATGACCTTTTGGACTCCTTGGCAGACTAGCGGTAAGATTTCTCGGTTCTTCACTATGATGACAGCTCATCAGAATAAAATTTTGCCCTAGAGTAGTAGTGTCACCAACCGAGTTGCGTCCTTGACTAAAATGTTGGGTATCTTGTGAAGGTGTATATTCAAAATCTAAAATGCTTTGGTTAAACTACCAATTGGCTTGGGTATCGATACCTATTAGTGGTGGATCTCGCTGGTGCTTGTGGTAGTGCTACACCTTTGCTACATGATCTAAATAATCGAGACATATTTGACGCTAAAATTGTTTGACAAGAATGAAAAGTAAAACTAGTAAGAGTAATTAAATGGAAAGGAATAAATATAGTAAACAATTTATTAATACTTGTAATTCAAAATTGGAGAGCGTTAGTACTTAGTAACAAATAACAATGGTAGGAAAGTTTGTAGAATTTATATAAGAGAGACTGAGAAGATTGATGTGAAAAATGTGAAGAAGAAGGGGTGAATTTATAGATTTTTTAACGTTCGCAAAGGACCAAAATACCCCTAAAGACTAGCCGTTTATAGTTGTTGGGCAGGGTAAAAGTGTATAAAAGAGTTGTTGGAACCTTGTTGGACAAAAATACCCATAAACTAGCTATTATATAGTTGTTTGGAGGGGGGGGGGTAAAAGTGGAGTTTTACAAAAACATGGATGTTGGAGGATGTTGGAGGGAATAGGAGGGAATATGGCCGTTAGATGAAAAGACAAAAAATTCACAAAGTCGGGCCGGGGATGGGCTAAGCCAGATTTGGGTTAGATCTGGGCCAGACCCGGGCCACTAGGGGTTGGGCATAAAAAATGGGCCGTCTTTTAGGGCCGGGCCGGGCTTTTTCGCCTAATTCTCTCGCCTGACCCTAGCCTTAAACCATGGCCCTATGCCATAGGATTTGCACTATTCACATTCAGGGTTAGGCCAGCCCAGGCCATTTTAGGGTCGGATCAGGCTGGCCCGCAGGCGGCCCGGTCCTTTTGACATCTCAAGAGCCCTTTCAGTTTGTTTTTTGGGTACCATCTGCTTTATGTTTCACCACAAAAACATATTACCATAATTTTTTATGTCTGTTAAAATAGAAAATTTTTGATAACTGGCACTGTGGGTGATTATAATTTTTTCAGGCATGTTTGGCAAGAATAGTTTCATTGAAGTCTTTAAATCTGCTTATCGCTAATAAATTCCCAATGCTCATAATGGTCTGCAGATGTTTTCCAATTTAGACGAGTGTAGCTTTTTGTGGGATAGCTCCGGACTCCACAAAAAACTCCTTATGAATCTCTCTAAATTTTTGCAAAGACCTTAAGGGATCAATTCGTTAGATGACAAGGTGTACAGTAGTATTAGCACTACTACTAGGATAAAGCAAGAGCAGACTTGACAAGAGTGGTTCTTCCTGCTGAGTTCAGAAGCTCGAATTTTTATGTTATGATTTTAGCCATTAAGTTAGTTTTTAAGAACTCTTCCGTTTTATGTAACCCCAACAAGAAGAGGGTTCTAAGGTACCTCCCATGAACTTTCTTGATAGGGATGCTAAATAAGTCTGCTATAATTTTCTCATGTGTTGGTGATGCATTGGGGTTGACTAAAATTGAAGACTTATCCAAGTTTATTACTTAGCTAGACCAGCTTTCATAAAGGCTAAGAGCCCTTTTGGAATTTGATATAGTTAGACTTACGTTCCTAACATGTCACCTATGACTCATAGTACAACTAGGTCGCTACACGTAATCGACACTTATCTGGTTAGAAAATCGAGAATCCTAAAAGGATTCTAGCTTGATCTTTAAGGATCAGTCTTCGATTCTAATTATGACTCCAAATTTTTTCGAGTCTCTAGCACCCATGCCTATATAAAAATGGCTCCACCAGGAACGTAGGCTAACTTCACACACGTACACATTGTGCTTTCTTGCTTTTTAGAGTTCTATCCTGTAGTTGTGTTTTGACTTTTGCATCGAGAGTTCCCCGCTGGAACCCCCACCACTCGCCGGTCAGTCTTTTTTTGCCTTCAGGTTATTCTTTAGGCCGTGGTTCCCAATCAACTTTTTAGTAACAAAACATTGGTTGCATCCATGAGACCATGACAGGGACCATGGCCAACCCTTCATACCCAAACTATTTTCCAGCCAGTCAAAACAAGAGGTCATCATGCACGATCAAATAATGCCCCTCTCGACCCGACCAATTTCATGATCGACGCTCAGCACCTACTCATTGCCAGGCTGCCTCGAACAAAGACGTTCACGTCAACATCACATCCAGCATTCCTATGTCGTACAAACAATTTCATAGAAACCGTTCACCGACCCTTACATTGCAGAATAGTGACCTCCGTCACCGAATCAGTCGCAAGCTATTCAAAACCCCACATGCAGACCTCACAAGAGAAGTTCACGAGTTGAAGGGCATGGTGACTACTCTGCAAAGAACCCTGTGGTAGCCTAAACATCAACAAACTGCCTCATTCTCTATCCAAGCAATATCTGCCTCCACCTTTCTTCAAGGTTAAGCCGCGGACATGGATATAACCCAGAGGCTGATCCAACCTACGAGCCAGTAGAGCAAAGAACCAAACATGTTACTTGGTTTGTGCTATCGTAAAGATCATACACAGAAGATAGCACGAATTCCTCTCCAATTATGGATGCGCCACCCTAAAGGTGCTCCCATCTTAAAGTAGGTCACCCTCAAAGAGATCCTCTCAAAAGACATCCTCCAAAAGTAGTCCACAAGGATGAAACCATCACAAAGCCATGTTTGGACATTGTCCTCATGGACGACCTTCTCTAAGGTCAGATTTTGGATATCCCCTTTCTAAAGCTATCGAAAGCGCAAAGCTTCCACCCAATTTTAAAATGCCATAATGCAACTTGTACAACGGAAGTGGGGATCTAAGAAAGCATGTTTATCAATTTGAGACCAACATGATGTTACTCCGATTCTCAGATGCATCTATATGCCATGCTTTCCTCACCACCCTTAGGAAAGCCACCACTCATGGTTTAAATCTTAGCCGCCTAGGTCGATTATTTCATTCCCCTAGGTTTCTGACCTCTTCCAAAAGCACTTGTATGCACTCTATCCAGGCGCAATAGTTCAACAAGCTTGCTCAACGTTGAACAAGAAAAGAATGAGTCCTTGTCTCATTACCTCAGACATTTCAATGCTGGAAGTAGACAACCTAGATGAGTTAGTAAATTATACGGCATCTTTGCGCTGACTTCTCCCAACCTCGAGGTTTGCTTTTTTCGTGAACAAAACTCTTCATGGTGATATGAATGCGTTACTAGAAGGGTAAACAAATATATTAAAGCTGAAGATTTCTTAGAACAAGGACAAGAGAAGGAAAAAAATTAAGAGCAAGATAGGAAAGCCTCGGAAGACAACAATCCTAATGGATGAGATTCCAAGCGTTCAAGACGCAATGGGTATCGCCTCAGATAGCCAATTAACATGAAGAACCTGACGCCACTGAATACTCGCCCATCACAGATTTTACATGAGATCAAAGATAAAGAAGCCCTCAAATAGCCAAATAAGATGATGGCACCTTGATACAAAAGAGACAAAAGCTTATGGTACCGCTTTCACAATGATGATGGCCATGCCACAGATGATTGTGAATCAGTCAAACGAGCCATTGAAGCATTCATAAACAAGGCCATATAAAGACATAGCTAGATCAGACGGCAGAAGATAACCATCACCTGCCATAGAAGAAGGAAAGGCAGACTAAGAAAGAACGGACACGATTAACACGATGTTACGGGGCATGGCTGCAGGAGGCCTGTTCGGGCAAGCCCAAAAGGCATATCCAGAGATGTGTACATAGCCGAGCACCTCCCAAATAAAAAGCTAAAACCACTTCTAACCATCTGCTTCTCAGACGAAGACATCCAAGGCATAAAGGTTCCCCTTGACAATTATGTGGTCATCATGCTACGTATTGGTAACTTCGACACTGGAAGAGTATTGCTTGACAATGGGAGCTCGGTAGAGATACTCTTTTATGATGTTTTCAAACAATATGGCATTTTAACACACCGAACCCAAAAGATTGATACACCACTTTATGGTTTCTCCTACATCCTGTGAGGGTGAAAGGAATCTTAAACTTAACGGTCACTAAAGGGAGACTTCCAAAATAAGAGAATCTAGTGCTCGACTTCATTGTGGTTCGTATCCCTTTGGTCTACAATGCCATTCTTGGCCATACCGGCTTAAACCGATTACAAGTAATGCTATCTAAATATCATCTCAAGATGAATTCTTAACTGAACACGAAGTTGGTGAGGTAATATGAAATTCGACTGTAGCCCAATATGCTACATTGCAGCCTGCCGAACAAAAAACAAGGGTGTCCTTATCGTCAAAAATTTAAGGGATAAAACAAAGGTATAAAGGGAAAAGCCAGCTGCAGAGCTTTCAAATATCAAGCTATCTCTAGGTAATAAAGAAAAGACAGTTAGGATCATCAATCTCGGGCCTTAAAGAGGAAGTAAAGATTAACCTTATCGATCTTTTAAAAACCTATGCAGACATCTTTGCCTGGACAAATGCGGATATGCCCAGTATATATCCCACCATCATTACTCATCGATTACATGTCGATCCAACGAAAAATCTAGTCAAACAGAAAAAAGGACTTCCGCTCTCAAGACTAGTAAAGATCAACAATGAGGTGGATAAGCTCTTGAAGGCCAACTTTGTTCAAAAAATCTATTACTCAGATGGGATAGCTGACGTTATTATGGTTCCAAATCTAACAACCAATGGCAGATCTGCATCGACTACATAGACCTCAACAAGGCTTGCCCTAAGAATAGCTACCCTTTGCAAAGGATGGATCTCGTTATAGATGCTACCTCAGGTACAAGCTACTAAGCTTCATGGATGCCTATTCAGGTTACAACCAGATTATGATGCACAAGGACGATATCCCCAAACCCCCTTCATCACCGAACAAAAGCTTTATTGCTACAAAGTCATTCCCTTCATATTAAAGAATGCTGGGGCTACTTACCAATGCATGTGGGCTTGATCTTGCATGGTTTGATTGGGAAAAATATGGACGTCTACATGGAAGACATGTTGGTGAAAAGCATCCAAGCAGATTACCATGTCGAAGACCTCAAGGAAGCATTCAACATATTAAGGATATATCATATATCAGATGAAGCTGAACCCACTTAAGTGCATGTTTGGCATAGTAGCAGAGAAGTCTTGGGGTCTATGGTCTCACACCGCAGCACTGGAGAAAATCCTGAAAAGATCGAAGCCATCCAAGCCATGGCTCCCCTGAAAATCATTAAGCAAGTATAAGAGTTAACAGGGAGACTTGCTGCTTTGGGAAAATTTATGTCCTGGTCAGAAGAGATGTCTCCCGTTCTTTAAGGTGATTGATCGTGCAAAGGATTTCGATTGACAAATGAATGACAACAATCCTTCGACGAATTAAAACATTATTTGTGGCGATGGAGGTGGCGTCGAAGAAAATATCGCTGATGAGAGTTAATAAAGAGAGAGAGAGAAACGGGAGAAAGAAAAGCAGAAGGGGATCTGTGTTTTTAGGACCTTTACCGACGGAACACACACGTCGGTAAAAGTTCGTCGGGAAAACTCTGCTTTCGCCGACGGGTATTTTTACCGACTCTATGTTTTTGAAAATCATCGAAAATTAAAAAAACTCATAAAATATTTATCGACGGTACTTTTCGTCGGTAAAAAACCGTCGATGAAAATTCGTCGCTAAAACATTTTAACTACGAAGTGTTCCGTCGTTAAATATTTTTACCGACGGATTTTCATCGACGGTTTTTTCCGTCGCTGAAATGGCTTTTAGCGATGGAATTTCTTCCGTCGCTAAAAGTCCGTCATTAAATCCTTATTTTCTTGTAGTGTGAATAACTGAATATTAAGATCCTAGAAAGCTTGCAAGTTGAGGAGGTCATAGATCACCAAGACGGCAAGAACAGAGCCTACAACATACACCTCTAGAATTTTGTTTTTCTTCTTTGCTTTCACCATGCTTTTTGACTTTCCTATGCAAGCCTGCTAACAACCGGATAAGTTTTCACCCTCTAATTTTCTCTTTGACTCAGTATTGTGTTGGTAGAAAAGGCCTTGTTTCGCACAAATTATACGTGGCATACTAATTGGGAATCTAACAAAAGTCTACAAGAACCATTGTCTGTCATAGAAGAACAAGACTGTAGCTCTAACATATATATAGACTCATTTGTCAATTGAATTTTATAACTGTCAATTTTTGGCGATTATCTTCCCATACCAGGGTTTAGAACCCAAGAAATGGTGTAATACATGGCGAAACTAAAGTTATGTTCTCTTATCCAATTTTTAAAAATCAATGGTTTTCTTTACTACATATGTACCTCCAAACTTATTAGAATTTAACACATTATGATACTATCTTCCATGGTGCGGTCAAGGGGTTTCAAGGCCAAGCATATAGGATAAGTATCTTTGCATTAAAAATCATAGGTTGTATGCTACACTAAAAATCATCTAATTAGGTCTAGATACTAAATCCCTTTCTTGTATAGTAAGAAATAAATTAGGTCAACAAACCAGCACACATAATATCTACATTGAAATGAAACTGTAAATAGTAATACATTGGAATACGTTTCTTAGAACCCTCGAATATTCACTTACCGGAGTTGCAGGCTACGCCAGAGTTGGCCGGAGCTCAAAGAATTTTTTGGCTATGCGCGGCCGGTGTTGCAGACTATGCCGCTGGAGGTGGCACGACGTCGGCGGGAAGACATGGGTGTCGCCAGAGGTGGGCTGCCGTAGAGGAGATCGCTGGAGTAAGAAGGCCAGTGGAATGCCGGTGAGAAATAATTAACAGAAAGAGAGAAATGGGAGAAAGAAGGGGATCTGAGATTTAAGAGAGAACTTTTAGCGACGGGACGATGCCGTCGGTAAATGTCTGTCGGTAAAAGACACTTTTCACAGACGGAATTTTTAGCGACAGAAATATTCTGTCGCTTAAATGTTTTTTTAAAAATCATCAAAAATTATAAAATTCTACAAAATATTTAGCGACGGTAACATTTGTTGGTAAATATCTGTCAGTAGAAGTCCGTTGGCAAATACTTTTACCGACGGATCATTCTGTAGGTAAAAAGTTTTAAGGACGGAGGTTTTATCTACGATAAAACCTGTCACTGAAAACTTTTTTAGCGACAGAATGCATTCCCTTTCTATCGCTAAAATTTCCGTCGCTAAATTCATCTTTTCTTGTAGGGATAACATCAAATTCAATATCACAAGGCATATAGCAAAATATAGAGTAAAATTGAAACCTTATGAATTTGAAAATAACAGAAGATAAAGTTTATATTTACACCATCTTTTGTTATGTTATCTTTTTTAATCAAGAATACGGTATGGATAAACATGTGAGTTGTAGAAAATAGACGCTTTTATAAATCTAACATAAATGGAAGTATTTATATTATGAATTTGAAAATAAATGAAGATAAAGTTTATATTTACACCATCTTTTGTTATGTTATCTTTTTTAATCAAGAATACGGTATGGATAAACATGTGAGTTGTAGAAAATAGACGCTTCTATAAATCTAACATAAATGGAAGTATTTATATTATGAATTTGAAAATAAATGAAGATAAAGTTTATATTTACACCATCTTTTGTTATGTTATCTTTTTTAATCAAGAATAAGGTATGGATAAACATGTGAGTTGTAGAAATAGATGCTTCTATAAATCTAACATCAATCGAAGTATTTATATAATATAATGAATAAATCATGAGTCCAATTTAATTAATTCTATGTATGTCTTTTTTACGTTGTTCTTATTTTGTGATTAATTAAACTTTTAAGCACTCTAAATTCTATCTTAGCAATATACTAACATATTATGACTTTATTTTAACTTTTATACTCGTAAAGATACTCTCTTATATCAAAAGAAAGAATTAGATATTTGGAAAATAAAATTGCATTTAAAACTTAAAAAAATTAGTTGTTTATGTTATTAAGTTAGCCTTTAGCTTAGATTAATAACCTTAAAATATTTGAAGATAATTTTAACTTAATAAGTATATTTAGTTAATAATTTATTAAATTTTGTTCAACGATTTGATTATTACGAGTTTTTAATTATCGTATTTAGTCATGTTGGTTGGACCTTATATAATTGTCACGTTCAATAATGTATTGATCTTGTTATTTTGTCCATATACATAGTTGTTGGTAGGTG
This sequence comes from Escallonia herrerae, assembly GCA_033070095.1. Taxonomy (NCBI): domain Eukaryota; kingdom Viridiplantae; phylum Streptophyta; class Magnoliopsida; order Escalloniales; family Escalloniaceae; genus Escallonia; species Escallonia herrerae. The sequence continues at coordinate 470,388 of JAVXUP010000257.1, read as the reverse complement.
CTATAGTTACTTCTTAAAAGCGTCACCTTGTCGTTATTTAATTAGTCATAGTGGTTAACTTTTACAAATCATACCGTGATAAAGAATATAGACAAGTATTTGCTCCATGAATATTAAAGTATTATATAGTTAAACCTTATGGGCATGTCCTTGAAATATACATATTCATTTTCAAATGATACATACACAAGCATAATGAAAATGTCTCATGCAACAACAAGTTGATCTCATTAATATATTTTTCACATTTTTTTGTCAGTCTACTTTGTTCCTTTATATGGTTACTTATTGATATTTAGCTACAAGGTTTAATTTACTTAGTTAAAAGAAAGTTTGTCAATTTGAAAAATAAACGTAGGTATCTTGAATAAAATAGTAATGAAAAAATAGATTCTACAAGACGTTCTATCATGCATTCAAAAATCCTACAGTAATAGGTATACTAATAATTAAGACCGTTTTTGTTACAAAATTCCGGGCTAATTTATAAATGTCTGTCATCAGGATGATCCCCACAATCTTACCATCATGACCCGGTAAATTCTGAAGCTGTACTATCCTCAAAACAGATCTAAAGTATCTATAAACGGTATCATTTCATGATAGAGAGCAGTCCCCTCCGCAGCTTCGTATCGTATGCATCATTACGTACGTAGGCCTAATTCCTTCGATGCAAATGGAATCTGCGTCGGACAAGGAGGGGCATTGCCGTCATTCCACCCCCATAAAAAAGCAAATATCCCAGCAAAAATGGTGACAACCAGTTTTATCAAAACTTTACGGGTGCTGACAACGGCGCCGTCAGGGGTGGTGGTGTAATGAGCTGGCCGCCCAGGAGGTCATGGAGTCTCATCAGTGGCCTGGTATCTCTAGTGTATCATCACACTTGTCATAAATCCTACATCTTCTTATCTCCACAGTGAATATTTGGCTGCAGAAAGCAATGATTTGTTTCCGGTTCTAAGTCCTCTATAAATAATTTGGCTTCGTGATTCTTTAGTCCCTCAGTAGCTTTCCACTTTTGTTTATTTGCACAAGGCCGTTACGCACTCCTGTTCATTCTAGATCGGTTTATCATCTTCAACCACATGGCGACTGCAACTAAGTTCCTTGTTGTTGTCTTCTTGGTGTTGCTTTGCCATGGAGTTACCCTAACAGCTACTGGTCTCTCTCTCTCTCTCTCTCTCTCTCTCTCGTAGACATAGCAAAAAATAAAAGAAACTCGCACATACACACAAGAAATTAAACATACAAAGAACTTCTACTTTAATGATATGGATTCACTCATTGTGGTTGCTTAATGTTGGCAGAAGGCAATATTTGGCATGAATGCCTTCATACCAAGGCAGCTTCATTGGAGGTTCCAAACAGAAAGGTTTGACAATTATTTATCTACTCTGGTTCACAAAACAAAACATATACAGCCTCTTTATGAGAAACTTGTTTATTTCTGTTCCTAAAATTCACTACTTAAAACTGTAAGCGGACATGTTTTTCCTTCAAGTTTCACAACATGTGCCAAATTTCTTTTATCTTCGCCGAAGAATATGTGATTATCTAGAGGCACCACTTCGAAACGATACGTATTTCATCCCATGGTCTTACTTCTATGTATTCCTTACGTTAAATCTTATAATGTATGTTCCACTTTTCTAATTTTTAGGTGCTTTATGGGTTGGAGACTAAAAAGGTGGGCTTCAAAGGTGATGTGCATGGACCAACAAGCACTGGCAGTGATGGGAATGTGGTGGATTGGAATCTAAGGAAGGTTCCCTCAGGGCCCGACCCATTGCACCATAATGGTGCCAGTCCCAGTAAGCCTCGAACTCCATGAATGCCCCAGCAGAAGCAAGCAGCACCTCTTACTGTATCGTAGACGTACTTCAAGCTAGCAAAACCTCACGGAGGACTCTTGAAAGAGTGTCTTTAATTTTGCTTCTCTCTTTGAGGTTTTGTTTGTGGTGCAGGGATACCACGTTTTTTCAGTATGTATAAAGGTCATGCAAATAGTGACTACCAACTAGCTGCACCTTTTGTAAGAAATTCCCAAGTTTTCCGAAGCAGGTGTAAATGTAGCAAATCAAGTTCTTGTCGTCCATTCTTAGTTAACTAGATATCAAACATCTAAACGTTTCGTATTATTACTTTTGTCATCAAATTTTCAACCCATCCAACGTTGAAATACATACGTCATAAGTAAAGGTATATGGGGAACCACAACGAGGTTTCTTCTACTCTATAAACCCTAGGCTCCTCCATGGGAGGTTGACGCAAGCCATGGGCATGCCACGATCACTCAAGCTCAGCGGCGCCGCCTGAATTCGCGATGATTCTGACTATTCAAAGCAGCGTCGATCACTTTACGTTAAAATGTGACACACCTTTTTCTTCTCTTTAAGAGATAAATGGGCCACGAAAGTAGCATGGAAACCCGTGTGAAGCACGGGATGATCTTATTATAACTGTCTAGTCTTGAGGTGTATAATAAAATTTATTAAGAAATTAACTTTCATGATTATTTTTTTTCACATATCATGTTTATGTTTACAAATAACTTCCTGTTAACAGAATAAATTATCCCCTGTGCTATAATAACTTACTGTTAACAGAATAAATTATCCCCTCGATCCAATCTCTCTCTTCTATCCTTTTCTTCCGCTTTCTCTATTCTCTCTTTTCTCTCTCCCCTGTTCAATAGTTGAGAAATATGTAGGAAAGAAGACTTCGTGGGAGTGATTTGGGGATTGCCCAAATGGTAACGGGCTGCTGCCTAAAATTCATTGAAGGTCCAAAAATGGCATTATACCAAACACACCTCCCCAACTTTTAATATTTGGCAAAGTTCACCCAAAAATTTTCAAATTTTATGAAAAATACTCAAACTTATTTTCACATTGTGTAGCAAACGACTTTTAGCTGACTGTCACATCTTGTCTTCCACTCCGTCCACTACACAATATGGCGGACAGTGTGACAAATATACCCAACACTGTCCTAATTTTTAGCTTTTCTTCTATTCTCAACTCTTGAGCTGCACTTGCCTCCATTTTCAGCTCTTCTTAAGTTCCAAACACCAAGTAACAAAGTTTCAAGATTCACTCAAGTAAAGTAAGTTTGTGAATGGTGAATTTTTTCTTATATGAGTAGAATGATGCAGTTTTTTTTATTTTGTGGGTGTTTATATAATTTTTTTTGAGAATATGTTTGTTGTATTTATCAGTCTATTTATCAAAGTAATTTTAATTTATTATGTTGAAAAAGTTAATTATAGTTATATTCACATTTTTTAAGATTATATTTGTTATATCTGGCATGCTAAATTGGTCTATTCATCAAAGTAATTTTAATTTATTATGTTTAAGAAATGCCATTTTTAAAATTAATTTTCATGCCTAAAAATATTACAATTTGATTATTAAACGTAATTTATTTTTACAAAGGTTTTGTTTCACAATATCTGATTTCATGTCAAGCTCGAACCCCCCAGTAGATGCTAGTGATCCCAAACGTTTCGAACATTAGAAGGAGCCAAAGAATGTTTTTAAGTGTATTCGTTAAGGGATAGTTTTGGCATTATAATCAAGACAACTAGAACAAGATATATAATAAAAAAAAATATACTCTCGGTTATATAAGTGTCATAGGAGCAGACACCCATTGCACGTCCAGTAATGATGATAGTGACGACGGAACAGGATATGCGCCACAAAGGCGGGACTTCTTTGTGCGCACGAATTGCAATATCAAGATGTTCGTAAGCCATAAATTCAAGCAAGATCATTGACTTATTACTTGCTTAAAATTGGTACACAATCACCCGTAGTAACCCCTTCGAAGGCGACTCAGATGCATCAACACAAGATGATGAGTAATGTCCAAGGAGCCTTATTCACACAATGAGTAATGTGCGGATATGACTTACCGACATTGTTAATGTTCTTGCTGAACAAGCTGAGGGAATTTAGAATTTGAACTTTAATATGACAGACGTTTGTAATGCAGTCTGAATCCAAAGACAAGCCGCGTATGACCTCAATGATGCTCAATCCACAATGACCCTATTGAAGGAGATGCAGATGGAGGATCCGCAGTTTTCTTACGAGTATAATCTCGACGACGAGCATCGAATTACCATAATTTTTAGGTCAACGATCTTTCGAGACTTGCTTATCAGCTTTTTGAGGATTTTGTGACTTTTGACATGACTTACCATACCAACAAGTACTCGATGTCGTTCGGTCCTTTCACAGGCATTAATCATCATTATCATTCATCTTGTTGGGTTCGCATTGTTAATGGATGAGAGCAAGAGTTCTTTTGTATTGTTGTTTAAGACGTGGCTGGAAGCCATGAACAGCAAAGCACCATAATTTATCATCACCGATTAAGATTTGGCAATGAAAAAGGTTATTGCTACCGTCTTCCTAGATACTCGACACAACTTGTGCACGTGGCACATAAGTAACAAATGCCTTGAACGTCTGCATCATGTGTATGCAAAGTATCCATAGTTTAAATAAGATTTTGACAGGTGCGTTAACAAGTCGTTAAAGATTGAGGAATTTGGAGAGAGGTGGGAAAAGCTTGTTAAGGATTACTCATTGCAAGATCACGAATGGCTCCAACACTTGTATGAGTTCAAAGAACAATGGATTGTCATTTACACGAGAAGGAATTTTTTGAGGGCATAAAAACTACGGGTAGGAGTGAATCTATGGATGCCTTGTTCAATAGCTATGTAGGTACAACTACGAGTTTAAAAAGTTTTGTCATATCCGCCCAAAAAGCGATTGCACTGGTATTCGGGAAAGAAAGGGCTATGGACTCTGCAAGCACGAACAACAAAGGAGAAGGTTGCTTGAGACCCCACTGGAGGTGATGCAAAAGTCAATACGAAGGAGATGTTCGTGCAATACCAAGTAGAGCTGCAAAAATCAGGACGATACAATATAAACAAGGTGATAGAAAAGTCTACACGTGATTCGTTAATGAATGACCTCACCCCGAAAGAGCTACGTAGACTGTATACGTTGAGCCATGACACAGAGATGGATTTGGTGACATGTGTTTGCAAGAAATTTAAGTTCCACGGCATGCTGTGTAGACACATTCTACGGTTTTTCACTCAAAAGAATATCAAGACAATATCCCTAATAAATACATTGTGTCGCGGTGAACTAAGGTTATAAACAGGTTACACGGTACATTGCCTTTTCGAAGCATCCGTATACTGATTTTGAAGAATCAGAGGCATTGTGGTATAATCATTTTGTGACAATGTTTACATGTTTGTCTGTAAAGGGTGCTGCTACAATGGCCGGATTATAAACATCTCCGCGATCTAGCGGAGCAGCAAGAACTCATAATCGACCAATTTGAAGTAGCTTTGGGCAATGCAGTTGACACTAAGCCTATGTAGGGATCAGAAGATGAGGAACCGATTGAGGAAGAGGACAATGATATCTGCTTTTTGGATCTAATTATATTGCAAATGAAAGGCCGCAAGAGTCTACACGGATAAATAACTCTTTTAAACAAGCAACCCAAACTAAAAAGCTTATAAGGTGTGCATTGTGCAACAAAATGATAAACCATGACAAGTGAAACCATTACAAGACACTAAGCATAAGTCAAGGGGGTTTGCAAGACGAAGACGAAGATGATGCCAAAGAAGATCCAATGGACCTTTAGTCTAATTTTTTTTAATAATCTTGTATGAGCCATCAAGTCTGTGGATGTTGTATTTGAATAATAGACTTTGTAATAATCTTGTTATAATTCTTGATATTCATTCATACTCATATTTTACCGTACCATTGGGTTATTCACGAATTGTGTTTCTATACTATCTGAATTTTAATGTACTTTTGCAAAAACATCTGCCTCCAACACTTCAAAAAATTTTGGCCCTATAACTATCCGCTACACTATGTAGCGGATGGCCAAACAGAATATCAAAACCTCCACCACTTTGACTTTTTTTTTGGTGTTTAAACCATCCACTACATAGTGTAGCGGACGGCCAAGCAAAACATTGCCTCAAACACTTAGAATTTTTCTGGGTGTTAAGACTGTCCGCTACACTATGTAGTTGATGGCCAAGCAAAAATATTACCTCCAACACTTAGAATTTTTTGGGAGTCTTAGTCGTCTGCTACACTGTAGCGGACGGCCAAGCAGAAACATTAGCCTCCCACACTTAGAATTTTTTGGGTGTCTCGGCCGTCCGCTACACTATGTAGCAAATAGAATATCAAAACCTCCAACACTCAGAATTTTTTTTGGGTTTAGACTGCCCGGTATACTATGTAGTGGATGGCCAAGCAGAAACATCGCCTCCAATACTTAGAATATTTTTAGGTGTTTAGACCGTCTGCTACACTATGTAGCAGACGGCCAAGCAGAAACATTGCCTCCAACACTTAGAATTTTTTTGAGTGTTTAGACCGTCCGCTACACTGTGTAGCGGATGCCCAAGCAGAAACATTGCCTCCCACGTAGAATTTTTTTGGGTGTCTTGGACGTCCTCTACACTATGTAGCGAATGGCCAAGCAAAAATATTGACTTCCAACACGTAGAAATTTTTTGGGCATTTAGTCTGCTTGGCCGTCCGCCACATAATATAACGAATGGCCAAGCAGACTAATTTAAATCCTTTTCCCCTCATTTTCTTACCCACCATCAATCTATCTCAAGTAATACTCAAACACCACACCACACCACACAAACTTGTCTCAAGTAGTACTCAAAAACCACAACACACAAGATTCTCAAAAAGAAATACTCAACCACAACACAATAACATAAACATGTAACATTTCATAAACACACGAGAGATAGATTTCATAAAAAAGCGCAAAAAGCAAACAACAATGCCTTTTTATTACATAAGAATAAAAAAATTTCAAATCCATTCATCTCGTCCTGAACCAGATTTACAATATTCTTAACTAGTCTAGGCCATCCGCTATGAATTTGCCAAATTATCCTATAACTAAAGTTTTGTATGTCTGCTTGACTCCAGACGACCTTCTTGAGGCTCTCCCTCTGATAAATGTAGTCCATGTACATCAAGGCGAAGACGCCACAGTCCGGCTAATTATCTTATGTGGCCTCCATTTCTGCATTCGAACTGCAATATTCGGCCTTGCTGGTACTTTTTGTCCACTGAGAGAGTGGACCATGGCACAAAACAGATCATGTGGAAGAATAAAAATGGCATAAGATACGAGATAAGAATTACAATAAGTAAATTACAAAAATAGAAAAACTCTAACAATAATTGAAAGATTACCATAGCCTCCAATTGTTCTTTAAAAAGTTTCTTCACGGGCATCATTGCAGCATCGTTATGAAAACTCTCGAGGATTGATAAGACCATAGCTCGTGGTTCATAGCAAACCAAATATCAATGAAAGTGCTCCAAGAAGGGTACCAGAAAGATATCGGCATCACGGACGCTCACCGAATTTGAAGTATTCGTAAAAAATGCAATGAGCGAACTAGGCTGGCGCTAATGGATCAAGCTTTTCTTCCCCCTAAGAGATTTCCACCGTTGCCATTCTCTACAAGCATACCATAAAAAAGCGCGTCCAACATAAAACCGCGGGGATATGTGTTTGCCCTATCCCCCTCCCAATGCATCAGAAGTTTGGTGTAGGTAAACTATAGGTAGACATCACTATATCTTCCAGCCAGTAACCTGGACTGAGGGTGGACATTCTGTCCCACGAGACATAGTAATCTACGGCATGGTAGTTTACACCACTTTTCTAACATAGTTAAGGAGGCTCGCTAAAGTATCACTGGTGGATTAGGGTAAGTTTTGCCTGCTTTAGAGGCTTCAACGGATGCCCTTTGGGATAAGAGGGAACGACGGGGGGTCGACCGGAAGATATTGTCCTTCTTAAGGCTCTTCGGGTATCCCAAGGTCGAAAGTGGAAAGTCCCGCCCATAGGATGAGTGGCAGTGACTCGGAGAGATTACAGTTTCACGAAGTTGAAGTCTTGTGTCCCTTAACTCGGAGAGAGTGGTGTAACCTCCAAGTCCCCATGCAAAGCAAACGAGGGCTGACTCCACTCATCTTAATGAGCCATTCCCATACCCAATGGTGGCTCCCAAGCATCACCCATCCCAGCTACGGAGAGACCACCAACTCCCTCACTCACCCATGAAGTCTGCTTCGAGGGATCACCGGATCCCTCGCTCACATGAGGAGGCTACCACCCGGGCTCATATCAGAAGGCTGTGCCTTATAGGGGCTCACAAATTCCCATAGCCATGCACTAATATCTCATCATAGGAGCAAAGATCCGCTCCCATGGCATCAACAGATCCTTTCGCTCATTCAGTTTCTTGACGAAGGCAAGACATCAACCTAGATCCAATTAGATAATAAGTAACTTTAAACACAAACGAGATTGAAAGCAAAACTTACGAGATCAAATTCATTTGAAAGCATTAGGAAACTTACGAGTTCAAATGCACTACGCTCATCGATCTGACCCCTAGGGTGGTATTTTTAGCCTCTTGTCCACCTTGTTGGGGCTATTCTCTTTCGAGTGATGTGGTGGTACCACCCCAAATACTGCTCAATGCTAACCACAGGGTCGAGCTCTGACATAATGGCTACCAGCGTGTCTTGTCAAGAATCCCACAGTTCAATTTCGTCAGCGCACAATTCAAGCGTATTCACCTGCCTGAACCGTTTGACACCCGGTGGGTTCCTGTTAACCCTCATGTCTGGGGCATCAACTGGCAACCCCTACAGGCACTCAAAATGGCACATGGCACAATCGGGTAGTTGCCGCTCTATGATCTCAAAGTTAATTAATGGAGTGCATTGTAACCCAGAAAGCATGAATACGAATGACTCTTCCACCCGTCCCTCCAAATGTTTGTACGATGCTAAACGTCTTTGGCCCAGAGACAACGAGTTGAACTCCCCCCGATAGAACACAATATTGTGATGGGGATCATCTCTCCTCAGGTACTGGCTCTCCCTTTGACTGTACTTCCAAGCACACAACTGAGGCCACACATTTCCCTCCCTATAGTTGGGAGGGTCGACAATAAAGTGTTCATAAGATCACACATGAGAAAGTAGACAAATTAAGGTTGTATCATAAAAAATTATTGTGTACTGACTAATAAAAAAAAATACCGAAAACGTAATTAAAAGGAGTTATATGATATACCTGCAGCAATGAGACATGCAAATCTAGATTTGCAGCCGGACCTTGTTGCCTTGTGCAATGCTCGATACAAGTATGCAAGAGTTGCTGCACCCCAAGCATACTCCCCAACCTCTTGCAGGTTACCTAACATAGCTAAATATTTGTATTGAACCGTGTTCTTTGTCATCGTTGGGAATAGAATTGCCCCCATCACCCACAGTAGGAAGGCCTTTGTGTGCAACACAAGCATCTCCTCTGTGTAGTTTTCTGACAAAATCTTAAAGTTCTCTACCAACCACCTCAACTTTATCCCACCACTGTCAAATTCATTCGCATGTATCGAACCAAAGAAGTTCCTAGCAGCTCTTTTATTTGTTACGAAAGCCCTAGTAGAAATAACTGGTCGTCCTGTCACCGGTAATCCTAAGATGTACCCTACATCTTCTAAGGTTATTGCTATCTCTCCAAGAGGTAAGTGAAACATATTTATTTCACTTCTCCACCGTTCAACAAGGGTACCTATTGAGTTCCAATCAAGTTGTTGAAAGATATTCCCATAAGTAAAAATCCCAAAACCCAATCCATGTAACAATTTCTTTTTTGGTTTTGTGCAATTGCTATTTTTTGAATTGTTCGGTTACTTCTACTATGATAAGTGGTGCTCTTTCCTACGAATTAACAAGGACTATTTAAGCTCACAAACGTCTAATTAATCACGTAAGTTCACAAATTTCCAACGCTAGCACATGTATAATACATAATCAAAATCATGCGCAATACTCACAAGCTCTAGATTATACACAAATAAAGTATTGGTTTGTGAACTTACGCAATTAATTAGACGATTTAAGGACTTCTTGGGAAGAAATTGTGCAGATTTATTTGCCAACGCTGTTGGGAAGATAAACAAAAAGAAGGGAGAACACTTTTGAAATTAGGGGGGTTTGATATATATATATATATATATATATATATATATATATATATTTCCCAGCCTATTCTGGTTGGACCCAATGGCCCGCTAGAGGTCCCGCTTCGCGCAGACACGTCAACGTAGTCATCGGTCAGCACGCGCATGCTCAAGTCACGTGCGTTTTTCGCTTCGCGTGCCTTGTGCTTGACTTAGGTACCAATTATTACACATTAGCGTGACTCACGAGAGCACGATCGTCACGCTGATGGCATAACCGGAGCGACGGGGTCAAGAGGCAAAGGCCTTGGCTAATCCCTTAGGGTCAGCCTCGGTCTCTCCCAAGGCCATGGGGTCGGCCTCGGCCTCTCCCAAGGCCATGGGGTCGGCCTCGGCCTCTCCCAAGGCCATGGGGTCGGCCTTGGCCTTTCCCCCCCGGTTGTTCACTTTTTACCCAAGGTCCTTTTCGCGCTTTGTTCACTTCGTTCGCTTTGTATGTGACTTTGGCACCTTGTTCGTCATGTGGGTACGACTCATGGCAACACGCTCGTCGTAATGCAACTTCCAGATTCGTCATTGCCCATCAAAATACCAATCGTCGATGCACCTGAAGTTCACTAAAAAGAGGAAGGTGGCCTTGGCCCCCCTCCAAGAAGAGTGGCTCTGGCCTTGGCCACCCCTAGGGTCGGCCTCGGCCTCCCCAGGGGGTTGGTCTCGGCCTCCCAAGGGGGTCAGCCTCGACCTCCCTAGGGGGGTTGGCCTTGGCCTTCTTCTAAAAATCCCCGACTCTGCCCTTTTTTTTTGCGCACACTATTCCGAACCATACTTTGTGCTGCCGCAAAGCCCACCAACGTGAACACACCAACCTCGTGACGTCCGTCATCCGACGTTCGTGACCGTATGTCGCTCTTGTGATGTTCATCGCTCAAAGTCCCGCGCTACCGCCGAATGACACGTCGCTGAAAAACCCCGTATCATCATTCTCAACTTTGTCATTACTACATATTGCATTCATTATTTTGGTATAACAGGCACACTTAACTCATGTACCGTCTCAAGGACACCCGACGCGCGCCCGTGTGCTGTCTCAGCGACATTCATCGCCGAGCCTGTGCGCCCTTCATGATATGTGCCCCTGGCACCAAGTATTGCTCCGTGACGTTTGTCGTCGTGCCGGTGCGTCATTCTCATGATGCGTGCCCCCAGCACCGAGTAGTGCTTCACAATGTTTATCGCCGCGCCCAAGCGCCATTGTCATGATACGTGCCCCAGGCACTGAGTATTGCTCCGCGACGTTCGTCGCCTTACCCATGGGCCACAATCATGTTACATGCTTCCGGGGGGCTCCGTTCGTAGTGCTCCAGCATGAGGACCCCTCGCAGCAGGATGAGCTTATTACCACAAAGCCATCGCCGTAACGGGATAGGCTCGTTACCACAAAGCTATTGATGTCTTAATTCTAAGGGGGCTCTATTCGTAGTACTCCGACATGGAGACCCCTCACAGTGGGATGGGCTAATTACCACAAAGCCATCGCCATTACGGGATAGGCTCGTTACCATAAAGCTACCACTATCACAATCACGGGGGGCTCCATTCGTAGTGCTTCGGCATGAGGACCCCTCGATGTGGGATGGGCTCGTTACCACAAAGCCATCGTCGTCACGGGATAGGCTCGTTATCACAAAGCTATCGTCGTCTTCATTCAAGGGGGCTCAATTCGTAGTGCTCCGGCACGAGGACCCCTCGTAGCGGGATGGGCTACCACAAAGCCATCCCCATCACGTGATAGGCTTGTTACCATAAAGATATCACCATCACAATTACGGGGGGCTCCATTCATAGTGCTCTGGCACGAGGACCCCTCGCAGCGGGATGAACTCGTTAGCACAAAGTCATCGCCGGCACGGAATAGGCTAGTTACCACAAAGACATCGCCGTGACAATCACGGGGGGCTTCGGCATGAGGACCCTTCGCAGCGGGATAGGCTCATTACCACAAAGCTATCGCCGCGTGAGGTGACTTGCATGAAACTAGGCATTGAGTTGTGACCACGTCCACTCACATTACCGGTGATCGTCGGCACCCTCCGAACAATGACCCCCGGGTCACTCCGAAACAGGAGCTAGTCTTTGGAGGGCATCGTGCTAGTCCGCCTGGCAGTTAGTCACAGGGGCTACCCTCGCCACTGTCAGGTTCTCTGCGTGTCTCTTAAAGCATCTGTGGGAGTCAGTAAGGTCTTGGACTGGTGGCTGGGCAACATGCTTACTCTGATCATGCTACCGCGGTGTGGTTAGTCTTTTCAGACAAGTAGAGCGACGCTGTGTGGGGCGAGGCAGTGAGAATTTGGGAACTGGCAGTTCAACGAAGAATCGGTGTTTTGGGACCCACTGGTGACATGTCACTCCTAGGGGACAACATGTGTCATTTTATGACATAAGCGTAGTATTTACTATAAATAGTGGACTTTTGGACTTATTCTGGACGGAATTCTCTCATTTGACAAAAATCATTTTCTCACTCTAAAACTTGAGAGCTCTTGGATTCTAGAGAGAAATAAATTTCTCTCGTGACTTTGGACATAACATTGACCGTGACATTGGACCTCAACTTGGACCGTAACTGGGTCCTTAGCTTCGATTATCGACTGCCGGCCATGTTCACCTCAACCTCATCTCCGCAGCACTGCCACTCCTCAGGATCGTCTAGGAAGCCTTGCTCTCTGCCCTTACTCTGTCCTTACTGTCTCTCACTGTATACATCTGGCAGCTGACACAGATTGCGTCCCTTGCAGCACCTCCACGTAGTACGAACCCATTTTCCTTGGCATCATTTTGGTGACTCCATTGGAGAGGTGAACATCTTACTGCAGCCTGCCTGTCTTGCACTCTCTATTATCATGCTTGTATAACGAAGAGCTACGAGGACTACCAGCCAAGGCCTCGCCACCACTGTGCGAGAAGAAACCCACATCGAAGACCAAGAAGAGACAAGTACCACACCTGTTCAAGATCAACCCCTAGTCGCTGCACCTGAGGTGCAAGGACTCGTCAATGCAGCCATGCAACAGTTCACTCCTATCATAGCCAACCTACAGGAGTCGCAGACCATTCTGATGTCCGCCATTATGGAAATGAAAAAATCCATACAGGCGTTGGCCTCTCAACGCTCCACCGTACCGGTCCAGCCTCAAGGACCTGGGCAGGCTCTCGACGCCGCTCATGCCCCAGCGTCGCGACCACCACTGCCTCTATCATCTAGACTCTTGGAGGTAGGACTCGTGACATCTTTTCCACCCAGGCTAGATGTACCTCTCTCTACAGTGCCATCCCGAAGACCTCAAGCAGATCTTGGACCCGTGCTACAACAGATCCATCCTATCACTATACCCCAGCATGTGCCAACATAGAGTTCTTTCGAAACACATGACTCCATTGAGATGGAGCCTAACCCTTACTTAGCCGAGCGACATCAAACGACCGGCCAGGTAGTAGACATGTCTCGCCCACCCACCCATGCCCATATACAACTGCCATCACCAGCCCCTTTCATATATCAACCATCTCTTGTACCTATCCACCAACTTGCCCTGTCTGGGGGCTCTGGGGCTCGCAGCGTCCCAGCCAGCCACCACCCTTTGACTGTCCATGAAGACCTACCTCCTAACTATGTCACCCGTTCAAATTTGGAAGTACTCATGCATCTCTTGTCACAACACTCCATACCTGACTCCTCTGACAACCTCATAGGCCATGCCCCCTATGCCAGTGACATCGCCATCACACCCTACCCCCCAAAGTATAAGCAGCCCACCTTTGTGCTCTTCAACAGAGGCGAGGGCAATGCCCGTGAGCACTTGACAAGATTCACATGATCATTGGAACAGTATGGTCAGGGAGACAGTTTGAAGTTGAGAGAATTTCACAAGTCCCTCACAGGCTTGGCTTACACTTGGTATCACCAGATCCCTGCAGGGACTGTCCATGCATGGAACGACATGGTTCAGCTATTCCTAGACAAATTCCATTACGAGGCTGAACGCGCCACTATCGTTGACATTGTCGACATCCGCCAAGAATCAAGGGGAGGACTTGAACAAGTACGTGCACTGCTTCCATCTCAAATGCCTCTAGTGCACGGACTTCAGCAAGGATGAGACCCTAGTACCCATATGCATCAAGAACATGATCGATGTATATTGGGTACACATTGAGAACCTACAGTTTCGGACATGGGGACACCTTAAGGAAGTAGCCCGCCGCACTTATGAGTTGGTTGGCCCAGTCAAGCCATGGAAGCCCCATCCGTAGAATGCACTATTAGCCACGGCCAAACCATCTAGAGCTCTACCCCACAACAGCGATAATAGTAACAACAATGGCAACACATACAAGCGTCAGTTTCAAGACAGGGACCGATGCCCAAACAAAAGGAGGCAGTGAGAGCCTGCCCCCAATACCCATGTGATTTGAACACGGTGAAAGAGCTTTTGGAGGAATGGGTGAACAATGACAATAACTTTTAACTGCCGCCAATGAAAGCCAATGTCACGGAAGCGGACAAAGCCCAACCTAACTACTGCCCTTATCACCGCGCCGTCGGCCACCATCTCAAAAACTGTAATGGGCTGCGAGATATCTTTGTAAGGAAGGTCGCGGCAGGCGACCTGCAGCTCCAAAAGAACCATGACGTACGTCGACAGCCTTACCCGCCGCACAACAACAACAGAGAGCATCAAGTACTCATGGCCATCACTGACCATGTTGAACTTATTATCACCGAAGCCTCTACGAAGGCCATCCCGATGGTCGCACCATGTGTATAGCCAGCAAGCCAACCACAGTCCTCGGTGGGCCAAATGACAAAGATCAAAGGATTTTTTGATGATTGAGGTCATCCCGCCGCAAGAAGTTACTTATCCAACTGCCTGATTGAGGTCACCACAGGCCTCGGCCCTGAGTGCTTTGCCGCTCAAGCCGAGCTGCGACACATCCCTTCTTCTGCATTACTTTTCTCGGACGAGGACCTGCCACCAGTCAAACAGCATAACCAGCCCTTATTTTTGGAATGTACTGTTAATGGCACGGGCTTTCGCCGTGCCTTGGTAGACTGCAGAGCATATGTCAACATCATGCCCCTCGTTACATGCTTACACGCCCTGCCCTATCTGGGCCTCTTACCCGCTAGTTGTTGCTCTTGACTGAGTTCGGCCTATCTATCAAAAACCCTATAGCTCTACGGAGCCAAGCACTTGCTGACCTCTTGGCCTTCTTTCTGCACCAACAATACGAGCCGACCTCTGTCCAATTGCCTGGGGAGGAGATTGCCCTAATTTTTAACATCGATGAATTGTGGACGCTTGAGTTCGACGGCTCAGCCATTAACAAAGGTCCCAATGGAGCTCCCCTCCAGTAAGGGGGTGCCGACATAGTCCTTCAAAATTCAGAGGGTGTTACAACATCCCTATCCTTCAAACTCGCATTCCCAGTATCTAACAATGAAGCTGAGTATGAGGCACTTGTCATTGGCCTCATACTGGCTACCAGTATGGGGGCTAAGTCATTATACATGAAAGGAGACTCGAACTTGATCATGAAGCAGGCTGACAGAGAGTTTGCAGTCAAAGAGCCAGCCTTGATGCAACACTTGAAAGGAAGACTTGGCCATATCCAGTATGAACATCACAACAGGTGCCACAACAGACATGCAGATAGCTTAGCCACGATTGCGTCAAAGATAGAGGTTGATGATGAGCAGCGAATCTAACCATCATCAAGAGAATGGAACCATGCACATCATTGAACCTAGTCCCGAAGGACATTACTGCAGACGATTGGAGACAGCCAATCGTCAACCAACTTAAGACGACATCTCTTGCTTATGCCTCTACCCTTACAGACTTTTTGATGTTGAGAGATGCCTTGTATAAACGATGTCCCGGAGGCACTCTAGCCAGGTGTTTGGCCCCGGCAGAAGCAAAGCACAAATTATAGCTCGGCCACCAGAAGTGTTGTGACCTCGACGGTCCCCCTCTATATCGTCGCCTCCAGCGTATAGGCCTCTATTGGCCAAGGATTCCTCAAATATACAAAGGGACTGTCCCGAGTGCTTGTATGCACCGGACAATACATAAGCTCTTATCATTGACGGTGAAGGTGACTGGCGCCTGCCTTTTATCCAGTACTTATCCCACGGGGTTCTACCACCTGATTGCAGCTCAGCACGATCTATCAAGCACAAGTCAGTCAATTATTTCATGATGGAAGGTAAGTTATTTCGTAACGGATTTTCAGGATGCACCATGCAATGCTTACAGGGTGCCCAAGCAGTCCAGAATTTAACGAAGTACACAATGGTGATTGTGGTGAGCATCAAGGCTCTCAGAAGCTGTATGCAGAATTACTAAGGTTGGGGTATTACTGGCCGACTATGGAATCTAGCGCGATCTCTCATGTCTGACACTGTCAACCCCCTTGGCCATTTCACTTTTGGGCTCTCGACCTCGTAGGCCCCATCCACCCAACATCCTGAGGTCACACTTGGATTATGGTTGCAACGGAACGTTTCACAAAGTAGGTCAAAGCCATACCTCTACGAGCCACGGGAGGCGTCATTGCCAACTTCTTGCACAATCACATCGTTTGTTGCTTTGGTATCCCCCGGTGTATCATTTCTAACAACGGCACTTCATTCATCAACAGGGATGTCCGAGCTTTCATGGAAGAATACAACATCAACCACGCCACATCAACTCCTTACTACCCCCAAGGAAATGGACAGGTTAAAGCTTCCAACAAGACCCTGCTATGGGTTCTTTCACGAATGGTTCACGATGCAAATGGGTTATGGTCCGAAAAGCTAAGTCTGGCACTATGGGCCTACCAAACCTCCAAGCACACAACAACAAAGGCCACACCCTTTTCCCTTGTCTACGGGGACAAGTGTGTGGTACTAGCCAAGATTGCGGTCTCGTCAGCCAGACTCTCCCTAAGCAGTGGGCTTGGGGAGGAAGAAACTAGAATGACCACCCTTGAAGGACTTGACGAAAGAAGAGCCAATGCCTTACACTGGATGAAAAAAATATCATGAGCAGCTCACAAAAGCATACGGGAAGACTGTCAAGCCACGAACATTTGTGAAAGGTGATCTCATCCTCCAAACCGCCAAGCATGTGCACGCCAACATGTCAGCCCCCAAGTTCACACTGAATTGGGAAGGACCACTTTAAGTGCATGAAGCCAGAGACAACGGCTCCTACCTCATGCTCAACATGGAAGATGGACAAATCACGACACCTATCAACGGTCTCTATTTGAAGAAGTATTATGCATGACCAGCTGCAGATCGTTCCCCCAGCCCTACCCGCCCAAAGCTTAGAACATCCACACACACAACATTTTTTTGTACATGCACACCTGTTTATGACTTGTAACTTTTGCTGATTATTACAAGTTCTTACTTAACTCAAGTAATGGCATTTTGGCCTAAATACTATCAATGCAAAGGTCATTTACTCACCTTAACTACTTTATGTAATGCACTCTTTCATTTACACATCGTTCATTAAGTCGCTTGCTATGGGCGGGGAGGGGGGGAACCACAACGGGAAGACACCACATGCAAGACATACAAGCACATCAAAAGCTAAGCATCCTCTCACAACAAACACAGGTACAAAATAACCACATGACTACAATATCCATATCAACAAAATGAGTACAAGCCAATGGTTCAGGGGCCCACTATTGACCCCATGTCTACTAAAAGAACAAAAGTGCAAAGTACAAGAGATCTAATGTAAAGGGGCAAGCAAGGTACAAATAGGATCGGAAGTGTACGCCTCCAACGTCTGCCGCTGCACCTGAAGGTCTGACCATCTGCTATCCCACTCAGCTTGACGAACCTCTGTCTCCGTCAGCCATCTCTCTGCCTCTGCAAGCTGGGCGTGCAGCCCCTCTACCTCCTCAGTCATTGCAGTCATCTTGGTATCAAGCACGCGTCTCTAACCTTGCAATGCAGCCTCCTGAACACTGATGAGAGTAAACTTCGTCGCTGCCTCAGCACTCTGGCCTCTCGATCTGATATAAACCGCCAACCAGTCTAACTGGAAGCCGAGAGCTATAAAGGATACAAGCTCTGAAAGATACAGTGATATAACCGCTAGAGTCCAACCTGGCACCGGCACCGCACCAAGGGTAGCAAACCAATCCACGAGGACTGTGTACATCGCCCTTGAGAATATAGCACCACGAACGAGGGCAAAATCAACAAATGTCTCCGGGTGCCTCGCCCTGATCATCTCCAATCGGCGTACTACTGTATCCGATAACTCCATACCAGCCCAGGGGATCATGTCTGCCCCGCCGATAGGAAACCTACCACTAGCAGTGCCAACCTCTGTGATACCACCATAGGCCGACTGTGCATCAACTGCACCAGAGTGCATCAACAACAGTATATCACCAGCATCTGCTACTGAGCCTGACAATGTCTCAAGAACAGGCCCCGCTGCGGGTGGACTAGGTACCTCAGGCTATGGGGACGGACCCGCAGTAGGTGTGTGTGCAGCAGAAAAAACATGATGAACTCCAAACGGAGCGTCTGGCTCCCTAGCCGTCCACCAATCTGACCCCTCAAACAAGTGGGAACCATCCAGCTGACTGCCCAACGGGGACTCGACTGCCTCAACTAGTACGGGTGACGGACTTGGACGATAGACTGGCTCTGCCACATACTCGGCCGCATACTGTGCTGCCACGGCCCCCTCAACAGCATCAATATCCATAGGACGAACCTCATCAACTGTCTCAGCACATGGCTCATTGACCCCATGGGTCCCTTCAGCAGCACCCGCACCCGTCTCACCATACTTATGGAAATCATCAGCAGTCTCGAAGCTATCTCGTTGGCCTCATTGGCCGCCTCTACGTCCGTACCATCAGTCTCACCAGGTGTCTCAGCATCCATGCCTCTGAACTCGTCAATCTTCACCTTGGTATCCTCCGCTGTACCGTACGACTCGGCATCCAAATCATCATCACGCTCCTGACAAAAAAAAATGGAAAAAAAAAAGATCTTAGCACATGACTAACACAGTGATTGGCGACTATGAAATAAAAGAAAGCAAAACAAAAAAAAACTGTAATACTAACGTCAAAGTCAGAATACTCCGATACTTCTCGCTGCCTTTTCGACCCGTGACTGCCACCCGCTGAAGGACCCACACCGCCGCGCTGCGCTTTCTCCATCATTCCCACTCTCACTAACAAGAGGGGACCCTTGCCGGCTCCTGGCAACCTAGGCACGTGGGCTAGCACCGGCGCATGTGCAGTAATACCTCTACCATCGCCGCCTTGGGGTCTCGTGTCGCTGCGTCTGCCATGACTGCCCTTAGCCGCATCAGCCTCAGGAACACCTGTGATCAGTGCGGTCATACCAGACTGCTTCGCCACCTGCAGCGACACCAAGCCTAATCCTCTGTCACCAACAAAGATGTCGACTAGCTGCCTGTCAGTTGGCCCCTGCACCAACCACTCGGACCACGTAGTCCGAGCCCTCTCCCACCAACGAGCATAATTAGCTGTGACCACCCCGATGGACACGAGCCAGGCCTCATCCACTCGTCCATCAGTGTTGGCCACGAACGTGCCCTCCTCCGTAGGGAATACCAAAAAGCAGTATCAACGTCCCAAGGTCGAGAATAACGGCAAGGGGGCTCCAGATCATAGCCGAAGGAGAGAGACAAGCGGTCAGGACTGTAGCGTGCAACATAATACCGACACACAGCCGGCTTCCGTCGTCATCAGTCAGTACTAGAAGCCATCCAGGAAAAAAGGCTACCAAGAGAGATAGCTTGAGGTCAGTCAGGTCGGCTCTGCTGTGTAACCGTGGATCGATATCCCGCAAGTGCATCCAAGGCGGAGTCCCATACGAAGAATGCATGTTGACATACAGACGACTGAGGCATGCGTCTCGTACGTCAAACACCTGCGATAGCTCGAATGCAGGCCTCTTGCCACCGGCCCACTCATATACTCGTCCTCATGCGTACCACTTAGCTACTACCATCGACTTCCCCGGAAGCGTCACCGTCCCCTTCCTTGGGCACGGATGTACCTTCGGATAACTTCTCTATTTACTTTTCTTTTCAGCAGCATCATCAAACATTTCTTCAATCTAGAAGTCTACAGAGAAAATTTTCAAATATTGAATGGATTACAATTGTGAATATCAAATATACATTTATTCTAAAACAAGTCATAAAAGAAATATGAATATAATTGAATTATATTATTTTGATCCCAAAAAAATAATGATATCAATTGAAAAATTACTCCCGACCACGTCTACGTGCAATTGACGTGCTCAATACTAATGTTTCCATATTGATGAATTAGAAATTTAAAAATACTAGAGTTGCATTTCATATTTGATAGGACTCATAAGTAGACATCTTACTGCATTAGATTAGTTCTCGACTTTTATCAACATAATTCTAATATAATAACCATTGCGAGAACTTCTTATACATATGTCTTTTTAAATTTTTTTTTAAAATGCATGTCGTAACGACCGGTCTATCGATAAAGATGATTTGTTTTTATTTTGGAGTGTTTTTGAGGTGTTAATAGTGAAAAATAAGAAATAACGTTTTAGTAC
This sequence comes from Escallonia herrerae, assembly GCA_033070095.1. Classification (NCBI taxonomy): domain Eukaryota; kingdom Viridiplantae; phylum Streptophyta; class Magnoliopsida; order Escalloniales; family Escalloniaceae; genus Escallonia; species Escallonia herrerae. The sequence goes on along the minus strand of JAVXUP010000257.1, from coordinate 449,641 downwards.
ATTGATAAAATAGAGTTTAGAAGGTTTAAATTTTGGAATGTTTATGAGGAGTTAATAGTCAAAACTAAGACACAATATTTGAATACATTGATAAAGTAGAGTTTAGAAGTTTTAATTTTTTTCAAGTCTTATAGGTTTACTATTTGTCACTGCTTCGTCCTTACACCTAATAAATGTTTTTAATAGTTTTTTTTCATAAATACTTATTTTATCATAACACAAGATATCTTACATTATGCTAATAACAATAGAGTGAAGGTTAATACACATGACTGTTATTGAATGCATACAACAATCATCACTCATAGTTATAGTTGACTCATTTGTCTTATTGTTCATATGAATTTAATGAATTATGAAAAATACTCTTGTTATTTGTTGTTAGGGTTCTACCAAAAATAAATTACTGGTCTATGTTCGTTTAAAATAAGCTTTACAAAATTACATAAAAACAAACTTCACTGTGAAGCTTATAAACTTTCTTAATTATACTAAGGATACTTTTGTTAAAGTGTGTCGCTTTTTCTAAATCTCATATTTGATTTATTTCTAAAACCCTTATATATGTCATGAGCTCTAATCAAAACAAATTTATCCATAATTTATTTATTAAATCTATATATCATGTAAATCATTTTTACAGTGTCTGCACAAAAATACACAAAGCGCATGTACGCACACACAATATACATATAGATATATCTACATATACACAATATCACGATATATATATATATATGGAGTATACAAATAAATATACTATGTCATCCCAACTGTAGCATCAATTGTTTCTTCTAAATCTATTATATGGTCCCCTTTATTTCGTTTTGCTTCACCACGTCCATGTACTAAAATTTATATAAGAGATAAATATATTTTATATTCATATTTGTTTTAAAGGATACAATAGTGAATATATAATATACAAATAAATACACTGCATTATTCCATCTGTAGCATCAGTTGTTTTTTCCAAAATCTTTTATATTAGTCCCCTTTTTTTCGCTATGCTTCACCACATCCATGTACAAAAAATTATATTTGAGATAAATATATTTTTTATATTAATATTTATTTAAAATAGCAAAAAATAAGTACTAATAAGTTACCATATCTAATAGGTTGAGTTTTAAAATGATTCAAATTAGTTTTGAAATCATGTAGGACCTACAAATTGTATCTCTCGTTACTTTTGTCAATTTAATAAATTTATAAATAATATCCTATATTAGAGCACTATGTTAGGGGATATAATTATCAAAATTCAGTGTTAGTATATTTACATATTGATAAGTTAGAGTTCTAGAATTAGTTTTGCAATAAAATAAGGCTTACTAATATAAAAATTAACTAATCTAGAAATAAAGACTCCATCCGCGATAATATTAGAGTTCTTCAACGACATTATATTTATATGTTGTTTATAGATTCTATTTCACTTGAAAAATATAATGTAATGACGTATCGCACATAGGAACAATCACTTGCACGTAAAGAAATTATTATTGAGTTTCATTGAACTTCTCGTTTCCCTTGTTATACATGGCAAATGTCTAGGATCTTCACCAAATATTTCAAGCAATTTAATTCTCTGAGCCCTCTTCCCAGGGAGTACCTATTTTTCATGATAAAAGGTGAACAGTGGATTTAGAATTTAGGAGAGCAAGCAAGACTCAAGAGCAACTCACTGAAAATCATGCATCTGGCCGGTAATGAAAACCCCATATTTCAATCATGGACTATCTAGCTTGATCATTGAAAATGGTCCAGAACTACCACCAATTAAGCATTTGGTTCGGGTTAGTACGTTCGTCTTCTCGCTTAATGTCCGCGAGGCAGGCTGAGACAGTTATTATTATACTTTTAAAAACCTATTTATTCAGAAAGAATTTATGAGCTCAATACACCCGGCGGCTAGATCTGCAATATTTCCAAACAGGGGTGGCAAAATGGATGGGTGGGTTGTGTTTAGGTGTTAATTAATTGGGTTGGGTCTAAATGGATCATCAACCCATTTGAACCGTTTAATAATGAATTAAATGGGTTATCTCTTAAATGGATTGATTTTACCCATTTACACCCATTTATCCGATAATGAACCATTAACATTACAAAATTCTCATCTCTCTCCTTCGTCTGAAACCACCGCCACCAATTCACATGCTACAGTTGCAGCAACAGCTCGTATCCACCTCTACCGTTGCCGTTGCTGCCGCCGCCCATACCTGCCACCGCAGCCACGCTCTCACCTACCTCCATACTCACAAACACCGCATCATGCCACAATTACCACCATACCCACAACAAAACCAACAACTACCACCACAACTAGCCCCCTATCCTTCATCTCAAACCACCGCTAAACAATTGCCATTAACCACGGTAAAAACCACCATTTTGTGGCTCCTCCACAAAAAACCAAATCTGCTTCTCTTTTGCTCTTCACCGTACAACCACCAATACCCAGATCTGCTTATCTTTTTCTCTTCCACAAAGACCATTGCAAATTCGAATTTCACTCACAAAGACAATATGCCTTAATATCTTCCATGCTCAGGCGATGGGTGCCCAGCCTGGTGGCTGTGGGTGTGTGATAGTTGGAGGCAGTGGTGGTGGCCGGGGGACTACAACTGGAGAGGATGCATGATGGTGGCCGTGGGTCTACGGCTGGAGGTGACCGGAGGTGATTGCTGAGCAGCAGTGGTAGCCTTCGAGGCCAGATTGGTGGTGGTTGTGCTCTGGGATATGGCTGACGAGGCGATTGGATCAGAGGAAGAATTGCAGCGTATGTGTTTACGCGCTGATGCGGGTGTGCGTGTGGGTCTGCAGCGGGCGCCATTGGTGGCTACCGGCGCGACTGGAGGCTGTCGGCGCAACTGGAGGCAATTGGTGGCTGAATATGAACCAGACGATGAAAGGGATTCCATTAGTGCTGGTGGTGTTGGGAGAGAGAGAGAGAGAGTATGTAACTGGGCAATCCAGTATTGAACACGTGCGTTGCACATACGTGGTCGAGAATAATTTTCGAGGTAATATCATTAGATTTTTCTTATCAAAATAATATAATTCAATTATGTTCTTATTTTTTGTGACTTATTTTAGAATAAATGTATATTTGATGTTCCTAAATGTAATCAGTTTAATATTTGAGAATCGTCTTTGTAAGCTTTTGGATTGAGAAATATTTGATGGTGCTGCTGAAAAGAAAAGTAAATGGAGAAATTAAAAGAATGAATTTATATATTTGAAATTAAATCGATTTATGTTTACACTTAAGATTTGTAATTTTCAAGAGCAGTTGTTTTGCATTTCATATTGATAAATTCAAAGCACGTGACCTTCAACTACAATAATTGAGCAAATTTTTCAGTTTCAAATTGATGCCAAATTTAGGTCTTGTTTTCTTTTCCCATTTTTTGATGCATAATAACCCTTTTTTTTTTATTATTTTTCCTTTTTTGTTTTTCCAACAAATTTTTTATTTCTTAACTGATTTTTCAATTATTTTAGTTTCTTTGTTTTGTTTTTCAGTTTTTCAATTGGTTAATTATTTGCTAACCTAAAAATACAAGAGAAATAAGAACATGGTTCTCATTATCCAATATTTATTTCATTCAACCAAATTAAAGATGGAGTAATAAATGATTTTTTTTGTTTTGTTTTTCATTGCTCATCACACTTTTCATTCCCCAATGTTTAAAATAGATTAGTTACCCAATAATCATTTAATTTTAGTCAAATTCAAAAGGGAGTCATAAAGGGAGGGCAAATGTGTTATTGACATAACTAACGAAGGACAGAGTTGTCCAGAAATGATTAACAGCTTCGTACTTTTATAAGTAGTATATATGTGCCAAAAGTCAGATACGTATACGGTTAAATGGCACTAGGCCTGGCAAAATGGGTGGGTGGGTGGGTGGGTGGGTGGGTTGGGTTTGGATTTGAGTAGGCCTGGCAAAATGGGTGGGTGGGTTGGGTTTGGATTTGAGTCAAATGGATTTGGGTGAAACGGGTAACTGACCCATTTAGACCCATTTATTTATGGGTTAACTGGGTCAATCAATAAATGGGCTGGTTTAACCCATTATCCTAACATGACCCATTTATCAAGACCCAAACCAATTTGACAGTTTCTCACTCAGCCCAGTTTCTGACCCGACACAGCACATGGACTAACCCAATTTTGACCCGACCCGTTGACTTTTGACCCGACTCATTGACTTTTTGACCAGTTGACTTTTTTACTTTAATATATTACTTTTTACCCTTAGAAATGATGATAATATTATCATAATAAATTGTACGCCTACACTTCTAATAATAAGTTATCCATTCATCTTTTCTTTTTTAGTTTAAACTTGAGAATGTTAGAGGGGACGGGAGGAAACGCTTTCTTTACATGGGTATACGAGTAGACAAGCTACTTTTCATGAAAAGACAAAATATAATATTGTGGTTACAACCAAATCGAAAGTGTTACACACTCATCTTGAATGATTAGATCTTTTAAAAAAAGACAAACATAATATGAACAAATGAAAACGAAGAAGAAGGCATGAAACAAAAGGAGTTCAAACTTTGCCCTATAAATGCGGCCTATTATACTCAGGCAATCACATTCGAAGCACCATCACTTTCCGAAACCAACAAGTGTGAGAAGTCTTCGGTGAGAACCCCCTCCTCGTCGGCATCATGTAAACCTTTAAAAATAAATAGATAATAATTAGAAAGCAAAACAAAAGGAAGAAAAAACCTAAATCTATGTATAACACGTGAACGACTCCCAAAAAAAATTAAAAAGATAAATGACAAATTTAAGGTTTACCAGATAAGTCACATAGCCAGTCATGCGTGCACACTAAGACTTCAACTGTTTTTGGAACAAGTGAAGCACGATATTTGCTGATGATTTGATTTCCCACACTAAAAGCAGATTCTGAGGCAACACTAGTAATAGGAACACTAAGAAGATCACGTGCCATCAAAGAAAGCTCTGGGTACTTCAACTCGTGTTCTTTCCAATAAAGTAAAACATCCATTTTAGCATTTTGTTTGCGGGGCACCAATTTCTCTTCCAAGTATAGATCGAGCTGACTTTTACTTATATTCGACCGCTCATTTGGATCTTCATATGAATCAAACTCCTACACAAGATCATGCATGATTAAAACACACCAGTAACTACAAGATAGATAACATAAATGAGAAATGATAAACATTTAACAGTTTTACATACCTCAAGTTCATCTCCACTGTCATCTCCTCCTTTGCTCGCACTCCCTCCTAATGACGCATGATTTTCAGAAGCAAATGTGGATGAATACATGTACTCGTGAAATAAAGACGATAACTTTCGCTTAATAGTTTTAACCCTCTCACGAAATGTGGCTGGATAGAGCTTCTCTAAGCAATACGACATCATCTTAAACTTGTAACGGGGATCCAAGACAACAGCAAAAGATAACACATCGCAATAACAATCCCAATACTTGTCAAATTTCTCTTTCATTTCTTTAGCCATGGAAGCTATATTGTCATCTTGACTCTCCATCTCTGATTGTATGAGTACTTGAATCTTCCACACATTGAAAAAGTACAAATTGGCAGTTGGATATTTAGTTCCAGAAAATAAAGTAGTAATCTCATAAAAAGGCTTTAAAAACTTAGTTATCCTCTCCGCCTTAGCCCATTCCTCTGATGTTGGACAAGTCTCATACTTTGTGTCAATTAACTGCAACTGAGAAAATGCTCGACGATAGGATGTGGCACTACTAAGCATAAGATACGTAGAGTTCCATCGTGTCGGAACATCTTGACAGAGTTTCATACCATCTCTCAAAGACACATGTGCAATGCAAGTGGCAAACTTGAGTTTCCTCTTCTCACTACCTCTAACATATTTCACAGACTCGCGAATCTTATAAACAACTTCATCAATCATCTTCAAGCCATCTTGTACAATAAGGTTTAGTATATGCGCACTACAACGAATATGAAGAAACTCACCATTGCATACCAATCCATCGCTCAAGAGAAGTTGGTCTTTCAGTTTATCAACCAAAACATCATTATACTTGGCATTATCCAATGTAACAGTGAACACTTTTTTCTCAAGGCCCCACTCCTTCAAATACTTATTCACCTTCTTAGCCAAAGAACTACCACTGTGGGGAGGGGGTACGTGACGAAATATCAAAATCTTCTTTTGCAAATCCCAATTCTTGTCCACATAATGAGCAGTAAGAGTCATATAACAATCAGTTGTAATAGAGGTCCATAAATCTGTACTCAAACAAACTCTACCAGGAATAGATGCTAACTCACTCCTCAAGAAATCTTTTTCCTTTTCATAAATTTTTAACACATCAGCCTTTGCGGTGTTTCTCGTAAGAGGTTTGACTTCCGACTTTAGAAATCTATGCAACTCTCGAGTTCCTTCATGCTCAACATAGGAAAATGGATAATTGTGCTTAACAATAGAAATGCTCAACTTTTCTCGATACTTATCATGGTCTAGTGGCACATAATCTGCTTGTTTCTCACCGTCACGACACTTAATGATATGTCGTAACATGTTAGATGTACCACTATTACCCGCCTCGTACTCCTTCTTACATTTCAAACACCTTCCCTTTTGTTTTCCATCCTTCTGAAAACGCTCAAAATATTCCCAAGCAAGAGATGTAAGCTTCCTTTTAATACCAAATGTTGAACTAACACCAATAGATGAACTTTCATCCATCTCCATATCCATATTGATTCCTCGAACAAACTCAAACACTCACCAAATATTTACCTAGATGCATAAATAACAAGACATAACAATCTAATTCCGGAGAAAAAAAAAAGAAACAAAGAATTTCAAATTCTGTAGAAATACTCATAACAAAAAATGATTAGGACTGAAGTTTAGCAAGAACAAGCTGAACCAAAAACATAACTACTTGTCACCTGTTGTGTTTATTTAACATTTGAGGCTTAAAACTTTGCAACAAGTTCCTTGATTCAGACAAGTCTTGACGGAGTGGAGGGGCTTTCTTCAGCATACGTACAAGAGCACCAACCGCAGCATCTTGGGATTTTCTGACTGGAAAAGATCCTCCAGGCTCGTGTGGCTCACTCGGATTTCCTGCTTGATCGAATGAACCAGGACTGGGAGATGAAGACGTCAATTATAATTTGCAAAAAAGACAAATACCAAACATAGTAATTTCATTTGATTGAAAAAATAAATTCTATACCTAATGATCCCTAATGCCTTCTTCAGAAACTAAGCATCTTATAGGGGAAATAACATTTGAGAAGTCCACAAGCTAAAAATGCAATAATTGTAGTAATGCAGTTCTAAGGTTCGTGGGTGGTTAGAAATCTGGTTAAGATTTATAAGAAAAATTAGAGATTGCTGCGAACTTTATACCCATTGACTGCTACGAAACATTTTCACATCACAAGAATGGCCAGGACACTAAAGCACCAAGGAAATCAAATGAGACGGAGTCAAAAAAATCCTTCTTTATACAAAATAGTAACATCAGCACTAAGTAGCATTCTTCATCTATTGAAGCACCATCATTACTCTTACGACTTAAATCTTAAATCAGGGGTGAAAAAATTGGCATGTACAAACTGCGATTCATAGTGTTTAATTTGAATTCAAGCAGCACATGTAAAAGCAGTAGATGATAGTATGTAGATGAAAAGTATAACACCCTAAGGTGGGATTAAAGCATGTTCAGGATTATCACAAACTTGCCGCTAAACCTCTGGAAGATAACATGTCAACCCTCACTCTTTCTTCTATCCACATTTTTCTCGAGTACTTCTACGCATGTTATGCTCTTCATAACCTCGTAGTTGTCACTTTTTAATGCAAAAACAACGTCCAGCATCATAAACATATTATGATAGCTCCTGAAAAGGAAAATTTTCTGATATAGAGCATCATCTATGTCCTTCTATTGATAACAAGATCCATGCCAGATGTTGGTCTACAAATTTTGACAGGTTCATGAGAAATCTTACACAATGGAGAGTAAAAACCATCTTCATAATACCATATGGCACTTTCCTATCCACGTCTAATACCATATAAACAATGAAAAATTTGTCACTTTCTTCTGAATCTTTATACTTAACAAACAAGAGAGGATCCTCACAACTAATGCCTATTTGTTGTTTCCAGGCTCACGAAACAAATCTCAAGCAATATACGTGTTTCCTTTAAAAAAATGGCAAGATTGATGCTGAAGAAGAATGAATGCGAGATTGATGCTGCATGGTTGATCGATCTCTTCTTCTCTATTTACATCAGTATTCACTTGAACTGGTACATCAACAAATTATATGGAAACTTGAAACTCCAGCAGTAAGAAGTGCATACACAACTTGAAACTCCAGCAGTAAGAAGCTACTACAGAACTGAGACTTTTTATTTTGTTTGCATATCTCATCCATTGATTAAACCCTCAAAACCCCTTCTAATTTCTTTCAGTTTAGGTACAAGGTTTTTCAGTTTTTCACCTCAGAACCTCAGAACCTGAATCCACTAAAGGGACCAAAAAACTCACACGGACTCTGTAGAGACCTTCACTGTTTAGGTACAAGGTTTATCTTAACTCGTTCAGCAGAATCATTTTTTACAGACATTTTATCGAGCACCTGTCGGGTAAGCTTCTATGAATGCAATGACACGCCACTATGTACTACTCACTCTGCAATACACTCAAATATGAATGAACTAAGATTTCAAAATACGTTAACTTGTCGGAGTAAAAGAGAGATGGAGATCGACGGAGAAGATAGAAGATTGATCAAAAGAGAAAGAGATGGAGAGACCGACTAGAGAAGAAGCTTACATGTCGGTAAAGGTCGGCGGCGGCGGTGATGACGGTGAAATTCCCTCGTGTGTCCACGCCGAGAGTTGTGGTGGCGACTGGTGATGACGGTGAACGACCGGTGTGTCGTCAGTGTGGATGAAGGAAGAGAAAGACCAGACAAATTGATTAATGGGTAATGGGCACCCATTTTGTAACCCATATAAATTAATGGGTTAATGGGTTACAAGATTTTTGATCCATTTATCTAAATGGGTGGTTTTGGGTCATTTTTAAATGGACGGGTTTGGGCGGGTTAATGGGTTTGGGTTACAATTGCCACCCCTAAATGGCACCCATTTACAACCTAATTGAACTCGTGATTAATTGGGTTATATAATGAATGACCCATTTAAGACCCATTTATTATATGAGTGGGTTTGGGTTAATTTTAAGTGGACAGAGCAAATGGGTTTCGATCTTCGTTGCCATCCCTACTTCCAAAACAAAAAAGTTTATAGGTAATGCTAATTGGGACTGCACACTAAATTATGGGTGACATCTTAACTTCACCGCCTTGCTCAAGACATGCTAACCAACTTGACAACCTTCTGTAAAGGCCACTCTCTATATAACACACACACACACACACACACACACACAGTGATGCCCACCCCTCAAGACGTAATACCCACCTTCGCTTCCCTCCTCGACTTATCTTCATCCACCAAAAACCTCAAAACCCTAAAACAACTCCATGCACGGCTTATGACCCTCGGACTCTCTCGCCAGGACTTCATTCGAACAAAACTCGTCTCGTCCTACGCTGCCTGCTCCCAAATGCTCGAAGCGTCCTTCCTCTTCTCCCTCACCAATCGCCAACCCACTTTCCTCTTCAACTCCCTCATCCGTGGCTTCGCTTCTCTCAACCATTTTCATGAATCCCTCGATGTTTTTCGCCAACTTATCGCTTCTAACAAGCCCATTGACCGCCACACCCTGCCGCCGGTGCTCAAGTCCTGCGCTGGACTGTCGGCGCTGTGGCTCGGGTGGCAGGCTCATTCGGCGGTTCTGGTAAGTGGGTATGCTTCGGATTTGGCAAATGCGAATGCGTTGATAACGATGTACGCGAAGTGTGGAGATGTGACTAGTGCACGGAAGGTGTTCGATGAAATGTCTGACAGGAATTGTGTAACGTGGACGGCGATGATGGCGGGGTACGGGATGCATGGGAGTTATAACGATGTGTTTTGGATGTTTGGGAGGATGGTGGACGGAGGGGTGGTGCCGGATGGGGTGACGTTCACAACTGCTCTGACGGCGTGCAGTCATGGCGGGTTTACGGACAAGGGGAGGGAGTTCTTTGGGATGATGAAGGGGAGTTTTGGGGTGGTGCCGGGGCTGGAGCATTACACTTGCATGGTGGACATGTTGGGGAGGGCTGGGAGAGTGGAGGAAGCAGAAACTTTGGTTGGGGGAATGGAGGTGGAGCCCGATGAGGCATTGTGGGCTGCATTGTTAGGGGCTTGTAAGATTCACGGGAAGGTGGAAGTAGCGGAGAGGGTGGCCGATAAGGTCTATGGAAGAAGGCTGAGTTGAGTTTTGCGCATTTTTACTTATGACCGCGAGACTCTAAAATTGCCGGCAATTGATTTGACTGGGTTGAGTTCAATTGAACTACATCAGACTTCAGTCTACTTGGTAGTTGAGCCGAAACTGGCAAAACCTGCTGGAGTGAAGCGATGGAAAATTATGAAACAGGAGTTGTTGTCCACTGCTTTGTATTGCACTATCTCAGTTGTCCTCAGCGCCCTTCCTATAATTTCTGGTTGTGATGGTGGCGATACCATAGTCGGTGCTTTAGTTAATTCACATGGCTTAGCTACTTAATGCTACTATTTGTCAAAGGTACAGTACTAATCCCGATTTCTGAGGTGCCATGCTTCTCGTGGGCAATACTAGTTGTATATTTTTGGTAACATTTTTCAAGGAGGTATTAGCCCTTGTTTTTTCTTCTTAGTGGAGCTATTAAGTAGTATTTTGGCTTGAGACTCATTTACTATTTCATGCTGCTATTGTTGTCCATGCTAACAGTTGGGGGCACAGTCCAGATTATTTGTCATAAACCATGTATGTCAAACTAAAGAATATGTCTATTGAACTCAAAAATTATTTTAGCAGAGGGAAATGGTCAGATTCAAGATGGCTGTGGCTGGGGCAGGAGGAGCAAGGGGTTTGGCGTGATTTTGAGTAGCGGGTTTGCAAAGGTGGAACAAGATTCGATGCCAATTTTGAAGTGAACAAGATCATCTGGAAGAGACCACAGTTCTGAAGTGTATTTGTCTCTCCTTTAATCAACTTCCATGATTTTGTTTGGTTGATTTGAGAAATTGGACCCATGTCCTTTTGGAATCGAATGAAAGGAAAACGTGACAGTGGCCAACCGAACCAACCACGTTTTTTCCTTCGGTATTCTATGTCTCAGTTTATAGGTTTATGTGAATGAACATATTGTATATTCCTATGGGCCTTGTTGCTGCTAAAAACACGCTCCGCGTACATTACGGAACCCGAGCCTGGACCGATGACCTGCAAGACAGAAAACGAGTGACCGCTGGGTGGGGTTCCCGACGGAGAACTCTTCGATGCTTAAGTCAGAACGCAGTTACAGGATAGTAACTCTGAAAAAGCATGAATTGTGTAGTTGTCTCATATCTGGAGGGGTAGACCCCTTTATATAGCTGTAGGAGAAGACTCCTAGTAGGATTGGGCCGTGAGTCAGATGTGTTAGGATCCTCGAGGATCACTTCACAATCCCTAAAAAGATAATCATTGATCTCCCAGTTTGATTGGGATTGCCGGGTATTCTCTAATTATTATGAGTTATATCATAAGCCCCCTACTTTCTTAGCTAAAATGTTTGGCTGGGGAAGTTTATACCTGGTGTCTCGAGACATACGTCAGATTTGTAAGTGATTCTCATCCACTTATAGGGATAACAATATTTCTCTCTTCCATGTGCTCTGACCTAAGCGGGAGCTTATGTAACACCCCGATACCTTTTCAGAATTATTTAAATTTTTAGTAGCGAATATATTTTTCTTAGTGTCGATATTTTTCAACAACTTTTAGCGACGAATTTCTTTTAGATAGCATGATTCTACGTACGACTTTTAACGACGATTAGTGTAGCGGGGTTATCTAACAAGCCATTAAAGTTTTTCTAACACATAAACTATAGCATATAAGTTAATTAGAACCTATTTATAATAAGAGAAAGTAGCGGGTACAATTAAAATGGCTAACGGAAGTTCAGGGGCTTTTTGGTAGTTGTCCAATTTAGGGTTTTATATAAGTTTATCCTTGTAGAGGCAGCCGTCCAACACCCACTCATACACGATCGGCCGAGAGAGGAAGAGAGATACCGAGAGAGGAAAAGGGAAGGAGCTGTGTCGAAATCCGGCGAAGGGTCCATATTCCGGTAAGTTTCCTAGCCATATTTTCAGATCTATGCATTGTTTATTGGGGGTTTGTAAGGGGTTGCCGTGAGAGTTTTGTGGGAAGGGTTCCTTAAGATCTGTCTCTTATTTATGTGTTTGTGTATATATCGGCGAGCGTATGGGTTTATGACAGTGAGGAAGGGGCATGGAGAAGACTGTCGAGAGTAGACTAGGAGTGGAGATTTTTGTTTGTGAGTGTATGTGTGTGCATGGATGTGTTGAAGGAGAAAGCGAGAGGGTCACAGCCATGGTGGTTGTGACTGGGTGCTTGTGTGCAGCGTAGGCTGTGACTGGGTGCTTGTGTGCAGGGTATAATGGGTGTGTGTGTGTGTATTTATGGGTGTGATTTGGGATCTGCCGAGAGAGCATGTGAGTAGCGTGAAGTGGGGGCATGGCTGCCATCATGTGCGTACCTGTGTGAGCTTGAGGGAGCTGTGAGATTTGATGTTGGCCGTAGGGTTAGATAGAGAAGCCATGGGCTGTGCAAGAGGGAATGATGGGTACAAGTGCGAAGGAGAGGCAGCCCAAGTGCGATGGGTACCTATATGTGTGGACTTCTCGTGCGAGGATCTGGGTGACCCAGTGTGTGTGTGTCCTGCGTGCGTGTGCGTGTAAGCTATGTGCCGTGAGAATGTTTGTTGTGCATGTGGTGTGGGTACCATGTATCTCTGGATGTGAAAGTGTGTATATGTGCATGACAAGGGAGAAGGGGAAGAGGAAAGCAGCAGCTATGGGTGTATGTGTCTGAGAGCTGTGTGCATGGTGTGTGTTTGTGTGCCCATATGTGTGTGTGTAGCTGCCAAAGGCAGCTGTGTGCGTGTGTTTTTGGGTGTGTATACAAGTGTGTGAGGGTGCTAGAGGGTGCGTGAAGCTGCCGAAGCAGCTGTGTGTGTGAGTGAATGTATATGTGGGTGAAGTGTATGTGTGTGTTATGCCTGCAAATGGGTGCCTGTGTGTGCATATATACATGTGCATGTGGGTTTGGAACAAAGGAAGAAGAAGAAGAGAGAGAAGAGAAGCTACTGTCGTGAGGCAGTAGCTGTGTGTGTGTGGGTTTATATGTGTGTGCTGGGTGTGTGTGTTAGGGTAATGTAAGTATATATATCAAGTGTGTGCATATATGTGTGTTAAAGGAGTGATGAGGGTGCGCAGTGAAGGAGAGTGTGTGCAATGATCTGCTGTGTATCAGTATATGTTAGGGTGAGATTAGAGTTAGCACAGAAAGGGAAGAAAGAAGAGAAATACGGAACGGATAATTGGGTTAGCGTTAGGTCCGACGTGCATAGACTAACACACACTTATCGTTAGCATGTAAAAATTTACAGTATAATACGTTAGACCATATTAGAATTCTTGATAAAATTTTGTAATTTTCTGAGATCGTATGAATTTATAGTATTTTCTATAATTTCAGATTTGGAAAATTCTTTTGGAGTCTTTAAACCCTGAAAATGTTCTGGGAAAAATTAGAGTAGTGTTTAAATAGTATAATAAAGACTCCGTATAAATTTGATGATTTTTGGAATCGATTTGTTATCATTTTCAGTATCGCATTGAATTTAGCAAAATGAAAAATAAAGAAATAGTTTTTATGTCTTTTAAATTCTGATTTCAATTTCTATAGTTTTTATATATTTTTAAACTTCTTATAAAAATTATGGGACTTGTTTTGCCACTGGAAGTAATTATGGCTATTATTGAGTTTTTATTGTATTTAAAGAAATTATTTTTAATTCGAAAATATTGAAAATTCAGAAAATTCATATTTTGACTTTTATTAATGATTTAAGCCATAAAATTTTAGAGTATCATTACACATGAAGGAGTGTACGGGATTTTCGGGTAAGTTGGCCGCATGCGAGGCATGCCTGGAATTGTGCGATTTCGGAGTTAGAAGTGAGCATGGGGTGGGTAGTTGATATTAGGTTTATAGTATTGTAGTATAGATTGTGTTCTAACATATGGAATGCCAATCTAGATTTATTCAGAGAATATTAATCGAGGTTTGGCAGTATTGCGTAGCTATCCAGGTAAGTACCCCTGTCATGTTCCTCCGTATATTTATTTGCAAAAACTATATTATGTATTCATGTTTTGATCAATTGAAGTTCAAAGATTTATCCTGTATATGATTTATTTCTAAAATATTTGACGAGAAATGTAATTTGAAAGAATGCCATGGAATGTCGTGTGAGTCATAAAACTTTTACTGAGTACATGTTAATGAGCAATGAAACTTGTCTTGGTTGCTGTGCCCCATATCCAACGAGGGAATGTTGGATTTCGGGCCCTGGTCAACGGGGCTCATACGTTGATGCATAGTACTATGGCTGGTGGTGCGCCCTTGCGTCCACATGATTATTTTATCCCGGGTGTAGGAGGGATTTCGGGCCCTAGTCAGGGGGGCTCGTACGCTGACCGCAGCATACCTACGAAAAGAAATATATGTTTCTGATGTGAATGGAATGAACGATGATTGTACTCAGATTTGAAAATCTTTTCTTCTGAAACTTCATGTATATGTGTATATGTATATGAAGGACGTTTTTACGAATGACAATAATCGAATGTTTGATTTGTTGAAAGAAAACCCATGGCATGTTTTAGAAATTCCAAACTTATTTTAGGAACATGGCTGGTTTATTTGCTGGGCTTTCGTTCATTCCTTAATTTTCAGGCGATTACTCAAGGGAAGCGAAGCTGTATGAGCCACACGGGGGAGTTATGCCCGAAGAGAAATTTTAGAATAATGAGGGCCTACTATTCGAACACTTTAGTCTATGTTAATTTACGTTATGCTTGAACTAATGTAAGGAGCTTGGGTCTCCTAGAGTTTTCTTTATAAGTTTTAAAGACATGTAATGAGAGTTTTATTTAAATGTTTTGGAGGTCCGTAAATTAGAATTAAATTTGGAGTCACAGGATTGTAGTAAGGCCTAGCAGAGCCCTAGCAGGTGTTTGAATGGGTCTGCGGCCGGTCACGTGCCTAGTACACGGGCTTACCCGTGGGTTCGGGTCGTGACAGCTTAAGCCTTAGAACTTTGCCCAAGCAGGGCGCTAGAACCCTAGCTCTCGAGAGCTAAGTTTTAGAATGTAGCCTGAATAGGCTATTCGGAATCATCTTTAAAAAGACGAATCATGGGATCTCAAGATCCTTTAGGGGCTGTGCCCCATGGTATCCTCTCTCGGGAGAGGACACAAAGTTGTGCATGCAAGTTGTTGCATGTGCTAAGTGTTTGAATGTCCCCTCGAGGGGTCAGGGGGATTGAGGTTGATCCTGCCAAAATAAAGGCTATCTTGGAGATGCCACCCCCAAGGAATCTAAAAGAACTCAGGAGTCTGCAAGGGAAACTCACGTACATTAGAAGATTCATCTCTAATCTTGCAGGGCATTGTCAGCCTTTCTAACGCCTTATGAAAAAAGACGCCCCATTTGTTTGGGATCAAGTTTGTCAAGAGGCATTTGACAGAATCAAAGATTATTTGATGAAACCGTCAGTTTTGACGGTTCAAGTGAAAGGGAAACCCATGATCCTGTACATGGTAGCAATGGATACCTCCCTAAGAGCTCTGCTAACTCAACATAATGATCAAGGAAAAGAAAATGCCTTGTACTATTTGAGTTGGACATTAGTTGGAGCCGAACTAAGGTATACGGCTATGGAAAAAGTATGCCTTGCTTTGGTATTCGCTCTCCAAAAATTAAAGCACTAATTGGGAGAACACGAAATCCAGTTAATATCTAGGGCTGATCCCTTAAAGTACATTCTGGCAAGACCGGTATTAACAGGATGACTTGCAAGATGGGCAGTTATTCTTCATCAGTTTAATATTAAGTATGTTCTACAAAAAGCCATCAAAGGACAAGCCCTTGCCAATTTTCTAGCAACCCACCCCATTCCGGATGATTCTCTGCTAGTGTTGGATCTCCCTGATGAAGAGGTCATGCAGACAGAGATTAAAAAAGGGTGGGAGATGTACTTTGATGGTGCTTCAAGGAGTCCTGATGGTGAAAAACAAATGATCCAAAGAATAACCAATCTGGTATTGGGATAGTCTTCGTTACACCAGAAGGGGGCATAATCCTCCATTCTTTCTCTCTAATGGAGTGTTGTTCGAATAATGAAGCCGAATATGAGGCCATAATTGCGGGGCTCAAGCTGTCCCTGGAAGTGTCGATAGACGATCTGACAATATATGGAGATTCAGAATTGATCATAAAGCAACTGAAGGGTGAATACCAAATCAGAAAGCCTAATTTTTTGCCTTATTATGAGAGGGCAACTATCTCTTATTGAAATTCCCAAAGCTTCAGATTCGACATGTTCGTAGAGGGGTAAATGGTAGGGCCAATGCTTTGGCTAGCCTCGCCGCTTCTTTAGGCCTTTCCAAAAAAGAGGAAATGACAATAACGGTTGGGGCAAGATGAGTATTGTACCCCTATGGAAAGGTCTCCGTGGACGTACAGATAGATGAGGTCCTTACAACATCAGAAAGGTTGGAGGGACAAGATAACCAGTTAGACATTCATGGAATACTTGCAACACGAGAGGTTACTAGATGACCGTGCCAAACGAACCGAGGTTCGAAGGCACTCCGTACATTTTGTAATGTGGAAAAATATTCTATATAAAAGGTCTCTGGATGGAATGCTCTTGAGATGTATCGCTAAAGATGAAGTTGAGGACGTCATGAAAGAAGTCCATTCTGGAACCTGTGGAGCCCATCAATCGGGTCCTAAGCTACAAATGCAGATAGAACGCTTGGGATACTATTGGCCAACTATGATAGCTGATTGTATAGGTTTTGTTAAAAGGTGTCAGGCATGCCAATTTCATGATGATTTCATTCACAGCCCCCAGAACCTCTGCATTTCACTACATGTTCGTGGCCATTTACCGCTTGGGGGATGGATGTCATAGGACCGTTCACACCACCGTCATCCAGAGGTCACTGATACATTTTAGCGGCAACTGATTACTTCTCAAAATGGGCCGAAGTAGTTGCCAAAAGATGTTAAGCGAAAACTATCGCAGACTTCATCAGAACCCACATAATTTACAGATTTGGAGTTCCCGAGTCCATCATTGCTGACAATGCAAAGTACTTTAAGGAAGGGGCATTGTATAAGCTCTATGCCAAATACAACATAAGGTATAACCATTCATCCAGATACCATGCTCCGACGAATGGATTGGTAGAAGCTTTTAATAAAACTGTGTAAGATTCTTAAAAAAAATTGGTTGACAAAAACAAAAGAAGTTGGAATGAAAAGCTTTTTGAGGCCTTGTGGGCATATCGAACCATATTTAGAACCTCAACCCGAGCAACCCCATATGCGCTCGTGTTTGGAAGTGAGGCAGTTTTACCACTCGAGGTTTAAATACCCTCGTTACGCGTTGCCATCCAAGAATCACTCACAAATGAAGAAAGTGTTCAGATCAGGTTGGCCGAACTAGAAAGTCTCGATGAGAAAAGGCTTATTGCTCAACAGGGTCTTGAGATATATCAACAACGTATGGAAAATACCTTCAACAAAAGAGTAAGGCTGTGATCATTTAAGAAAGGGGACCTTGTCCTCATGGTTCGGACACCGATCGTAGTCAGTCGAAGGACCAAAAGGAAGCTGGAGCCTAAATGGGAAGGACCTTACGTCATTGAAAATGTCTATTCTAATGGAACATACCTGTTGGTCACCATGGACGGGGACCGGGTAATCCCTCCCACAAATACAAGATTCTTGAAGAAATAATACCCATGAAGAAAAATGCCCGCTAGGCTGAAAACCCTAAAAAGGGCGGTCTAGGAAAAAGTTAGGGCACAAAGAAAAAAAAAATGCCCACTAGGCTGAAAACCCTAAAAAGGGCGGTCTAGGCAAAAGTTAGGGTAAAAAAAAAAAAAAAGGAAGAGTCCGCTAGACTGAAAACCCTAGAAAGGGCGGTCTAGGCAAAAGTTAGGACATAAGATAAAAAAAAAATGTTGAACTGCATTATGACTTGATCCTTCGGGTACGTAGGCAGCTTGAGGCATATTCCTCAGGTTCAGTCACAATATATATATATATATATATATATATATATATATATATATATATATATATATATATATATATATTCCATAAAAAAAATTTCGTTGAACTACGTGATGACTTGATCTTTCGGGTACGTAGGTAGCTTGAGACATATTCCTCAGGTTCAGTCATAATAATAATAAAAAAAATTTATTTTCCATATAAAAAAAAGAGTGTTGAACTACGTGATAACTTCATCCTTCGGGTACGTAGGCAGCTTGGGGCATATTCCTCAGATTCAGTCACAATAATCAAAAGAAAATTTATTTTCCATTAGAAAATAGTTCTTGAACTATGTCATGACTTGATCCTTCGGGTACGTAGGCAGCTTGGGGCATATTCCTCAAGTTCAATCACAATACTCAAAAGAAAATCTATTTCTCATTAAAAAAAAAGTCTTTGAATATATGATGGCTTGATCCATCGGGCAGCTTGGGACATACTTTCAAGTGCAGCTTCAAGAAAAAGAAGTATTTCAAAGGAAAAAAATGAATCTTCAAGTTGATCTACATGACTTCATCCTTCGAGTAAAGTAGACAACTTGTATCAAATATCCAATTGACACGTACTTCTAAGGTAACAATGGAGGACCTCAGTGACTTCCTCAAAAGTATTGCAATGCAGAGAAAGACTGAATGGATATATGAGGTGGTTAAGAGCAATAAGAAGAACGCTTACAGGAAAAAGGATAATAAGTTGCACGAGAACAAAGCTCGTGAGCACTCGAGTAAATACAACTGAAATGCAAGTTTTCTGACCTACTTCAAGATGGTTTGTCACTCGAAGCGTCTGGAGCTGAAGAAAAAAACGAAAAAAGCTTGGTTGCCAAATTAATCATGATCCGGTCTTTTAGCAAATCCAAAAAGTCCGAACCACGAGGTGCATTTGTTGGCACCAAAATTTTGACAAAAGAAGGTTGCTAAAACAAAGCCCAAAATTTTGTTCAACTTTTAAAAGTCCAATAAATATTGAATTGGGCTGGCTATGGCCCAATTGGAATAAATGTGGCCAATGAAGTCAGTTTTTCTCAAAAAGTAGATAAAGTCAGATTTTATTAAAAGACTTGGAAATAAGAGACAGTAAATAATGACAGGCTTAATTTTATCAACACATGTGATTAACTTGAAGAGAAGTGCCATTCAAGAAAAGGGGACTTCAACTACTTAAGAAGTTCTCTCGACAGAGGAAAAAGGGGGATCAAAGAAGGACCAGAAAAAGGAGGAAGGAAAAGGGAATCAAAGAAAGACTCAAGAGAAAGGAGGAAGAAAGGACGAAGCAGAAGAAACAAAAGAGAGAAGACTCAGCAAAGTAAAGGAAAAGGGAGCCACTGTTGCGGCAGAAAGGAAATAAAAAAGGAAGAGAGAGAGAGAGAGAGAGAGAGAGAGAGAGAGATGGGTTCAAGGTGAATCCTACCTTTTTCATTTTCTTATCTTATTGTTATGTAAATTTTGAATATATGATGCATAAAATTTTCATGCATAAATGAAAAGTTTTGTTTATATTTTTATATTATTTTATTTGTATTTTTTTAATCGGAGGTCGTTGTGCACGTAATTAACTATTGGCTTTTTAGCCATCCGGGAATATGAATCCGTTATATAAAATAGTAAACGTCGTTATATACGTACGACAGGATTTTGTGATGTAAGATTCGACGCTAATCAATAGCGACAAAAAATGTGACATCGGCCTAATGCTGTGAACTGAAAGATTTTAGACCCATTGAATGTTGCGATAGTGCAATGTGGTCTATTAATGTATTACCAAAATGCTGTGTAAAAGGATGCAAAAAGTTCTCCGCCTCCTTATTAACAACAGGTAAGCAGCTGCACTTGTCTTTGATAAACACATTCCACACTTCAAGTTTCGTAGCACATCAGGAAACTATGCATTATCTGCTCATGGCTTGTCCTTTCACCCAAGCTCTATGGAAAAAAGTCATTCAAGCTTCACATTAATCAAGTTTTTGTTACCTGGACAATGCTGCTTCGATCAGTATGCGATCTGTAAGCTCAGAGGCAAAAGCTTCAGAGCAGTCTTAAGCAAGTTATCCTTGGTTGTGACTGTTTATGGAATCTAGGAGAGCAATCATAGAGTTTTTATTGGACATCAGCAGGAGATCGATGAAGTTCTTACAAAAGTCGAGCTTTGGATTAAATGTCATGTGTTAAGCAAGAAGAAAACCGTTGCCACTCTGGTCAACAAGCAGTTATGCCAGAATTGGAATCTACCTTCCACAGTGCCGAATCATTGAAGTGCTATACTCTTTTGTCCGTACGTTTTTAGCTGACTAGGTGATTGGTTTTGTAATGATTGTTTGATCTCCAATCATAATAAAGGACATTTCACCAAAGAAAAAATAATAGTGCAAGAAAAGCTTTCTCAATTCTATATCCGACCCACCTGGGGCCGATCCGCCTTGTCCCTAAGGTCTTTTGGTTTCTAGCCCTCAATCTTGAGTTCATGGTTTTGTCGATATAGTTATCAAAGTTTAAGAAGTTCAGGTTTTTCAGAAGTTGCATATATAACTGGGAGGTAAAGGGCGGCAAGGGAGTACGTGGGAGGATGTTCTAATTTTTTCATACCTTGAAACCAAAATCGGCTCACCTGTTAGACAACAATCTCTGGTTCAAGGCATACACACAACTCAACCATATTGCAAGAAGCATATACTCATTAATCCTGCAACCGGTCACAGAATAGGGCTACAACCCTCCCATGAACTATATACAAAGTTAATAAGTGATCGTTATCTTTAGTGTCTTTCATTATAATCCATTGAACATAATTGGAGACCCTTCATCGGTACTACATAGAGGCTTTGTAGCCGCTATAGCCCAGCAGGTTGTAGCCCAAACTTTTCCTTGCAGGAATATAGAATTAATGTTGAGTAATTTCTGACATTCTTCGTTCTTATTATAGTGAACTATATCTATCATGATGCCAAGTGCCACTTGAATAAAATACCCAAAGCTGCGTAAATTTGGAAAAAAAAAAAGAAAAAAAAAGGAGTTTTGGTGTTGGCTCTTATAAGTAGCATAAAATGATGAATGCAAGTAGGTCCAGAGATTGTGCCAATTTACGACTTACAAGTTCTAAACTGTGTTTCAACTAAAGAAAGAAGCTAAAAAGCGGTTTGGTTTTACACGAGAAAGAGGTCGAATTTTCGTATTATTATGCCTTTGAACCCAATTTGGACAAAACACACAATGCACCCTGTACAAATCTAAATATAGATGCTACTTGCTTACTCATAGTTTCATCTACATGTGCCTAGAGGTGTCAAACGAGTCGGGACCAGCAGGCCAGCCTGATTTAGCTCAAAAAAAGCCTGGGCCGGTCCTGCCCGTTAGTTCAATAGTGGAGGCCTATGTTCTGAGGGCCTAGGGCCTGGAGTGGGGTTGAGCTCCATTTTCCTCCCAAAATAGCCCAGGCCGGTTCGACCCAATTTAAGTCCCAGCCCGGCCCGAGTCCAATCCCCAATCCAAGCCCAGCCCAAGACTAAAAAATTCAAAATGTTAAGGGGTTGTACGTTTACGTTTTCTGTTTTCGTTTTTGTAATGATGATAAAAAAAAAATGCCTTTTTCATGTATGTTTACATTTTTTCGGTTCTCCTTTGGATAAAATTTTCAAATGGTATCAAAAAAGCTGAAAACAGCCTTTAGTTGTTTTCACCTTTTTCCTTGAGTTGTATTCTCCTTGTCAGAGAATACCATCTTTGTCTCAGATTTCACGATTTTCTCTGCATCTTCTCTCTCTCTCTCTCTCTACCTCATGATTTTCTCTGCTGCCCAGGAAGGCCGCCCCGCAGAAGCCAAATCCACAGAAGCGGAATCCCTTGAAGCCAAGCCCCAGAACAAGAGGACGCCAAACGGGGAGGAGAAGAAGGAGAAGAGGCGAACATTTGCGATCGCGCTCACTCGCGAGGAGATTGAGGAAGACGTGTTTGCAATTACCGGAGTGAGGCCGTCGAGGCGGCCGAAGAAGTGGCCGAGGACCGTGCAGAGACAGATTGGGTTTTACGAGGTTCTCTTGTTATTTCTAATGTTGATTAGTGCAGCGTTGACTGAAAATGCTATAATTAATTACGATATATGTGGTGGGTGATCCTTTTTGCTTTGGTGGTTGTGGTGATTTTGCAGAAGGGGAAGGGGAAATGGGGACATAGATGTGGGAACAGGTAAGGGGGGAGGGGAAAGGGAACTCGTGAAGGGGAAGGAAGACACAAATATAGGCCCACATAAGAAATAGTGGAAAAAATGCTAAAAAAACATAGGAGAATGTATCCAAAAAAGTTGACAAAAATGAAAATAAAAATGATAAACGTATAGAAAAACTAAAAAAAGTAGATACGGAAAAAAATAAAAGTACACGATCCGATTTTTGAACTGAATACTAAATTCTGGAAACCAAAAACATAATACAGAATACATAAAAAAAATTCATAAGGGTACAGCCCCTAAGATTCCCACCGTTCCACCGAATGGTCAATTTTTTTTTTAAATTACACATTTACCCCTCAAACTAGTTCTTTTCATCTAACATTGTTCTAATAACTCTTTAATGTATTTTTACATATTTATCCTCTCAACAACTATAAACAACCATTTTTAGGGGTATTTTGGTCCATTGTGAGGCTTGAAAAACTTATGAATTGATTCATTTTCTTCATATTTTTCATACCAATATACAACTCTCTCTTATCTACATTCTACAAGATTTCCTGTGTATTCTTATTTATTATGGAGTATTAAGTACTAACACTCTCAAATTTTCAATTAGAAGCATTCCCTAATTATTAATCGATAGATTTTGGCTAAACAATATTATTTAGTACTTTTATACTTTTGCTATATAATTATTCTTACCAATTTTGTTTTTCTAATCTTTCAAGTACCTTAATAGTTATACCTATTTCAAGCTGACCAAAATCACGTAGCCAGAAATGTGCATCACACGAGCACCATAATTTTAAGAGCGAGCACCATAATCTCAAGAGGAATCATTAGTGAGTATAGACCCCCAATATTTTTTACTTTTGACCAAAACATTCCTGATTCAATTTTATTATACACCTTCACAAGATCTAGCATTTTAGTCAAGAATTCAGCACGATTGACGACATTCAAACTCCTATGCACACAAAATCATTATTCAATGAGTTGTCGTGGACAGGAAGGACTGAGCAATCCTACCTCAAGTCTGCTAAAAGTCCAAAGTCAATACAAAGCTCAAAGTTAAGTGTTGAGAATTACAAAGGTTATGCTTGGTGACGTACCAAAGCTTAATGTAAGTATCATTTAAAACTCTTAAGTTGTGATAGTGACTATGGTAGTTACACATCTTTATAGGCATTGGATCAGATATGATCTACACAACTTTTTTAAGTTCGCCATTTGAACAACTTTATAACCATTGTCGAATTTTTTTTCAATTCCGTGTGTACGGTACATCATATTTCAAAGGTATTGACGATGTAATGGCAAACAACCAAGAATGGAAAAATACTTACCAGTGCAAGCCGGTAGGTACTACGGGCTTGTCTATGATGCACTGTCAGTGCAAAGCCTCCACGGTTGCTTCAGATTCGTGTTTCTCAGCGAGCGAGAGGATGTTGGATGACAGTATGAGTCGTCTTAGTACCAAATCATTAGAGTTATATATATTTGTTGGAAGGATTATCTTGATGCATAATATCGGGAGAAAGATAAACCAATTGATGATAAGAACATCAGCAATTCAAGCGTAGAAGATTTTTCAGATGATTAGGTAATTTCTTTTGCTCTATCTTTTCTCAACATTTTAGGACGTATTTTTTCTCAAAATATAGTTTACTTTGTAGAAGTTGATATTTTTAAAACAAATTAAAGAAAAACTACATTTAAACATGCTTCATTTTTTTTTGGACAATTATTATATGTATATAACAAATAGGTAACTTCATCTATTTGTTTACAAGCAGTCATTCTCAACATCAGATTAAAGAACGAGGGCCTATAAAGAAATATATCATTGATTTAAGTTTATTGAAAAAAAAAATTGGACCCCGCAGAGCTCGGGCTTGCCTAGCCCAAACCCGCCCTATTGACATCTTTACATGAGCATAATACTTGCTTTGTCATCGTAGCAAACCGTTTCGTAAAATTTAGACACGGGAAGGTCTAACTTGAGTTGCCATATAATTTTTAAGGTCAATTTGGTAATTAATGAGGGTAAACTAGAAAACCCTAATTTGACTATAGGTTGTCCAATTTAGGTGTGATGCCCCGAACCTAGGTTTACGAGATTATTATTACTTAGCGACGATTATGGTAAGTAAGACGAAATTAGACTGTTAGTGAAGGCTTTACGTGCATGTATAAATTTGATCTTTAACGTTAATTATTGTGAGCAATATCATTTGTTGCATCTAGCAATATATTTTAATAATATGATAAGCTAAGAATGATGAAGTTTGTACAATAGAAAAATTCATGGAAGTGAGTGGTTTGCAATTTAAAACTGACGAAATTGTGCCGCTATAACATTATATGGTCTCGCATTAAATAATTTTACATATTAAAGAACAGAAAACAAAAAGGGAAACAACAATAAAATAAAATAAATGAATAAATAGAAATTTGGGTTAAATATAAAAAGGGGGGAGAAGAGAATGAGGAAAGAAAGAGAGGGGCGCCGGCCCTAATGGGACTGCAACGCCGGCACTGCTTCCGGCCACACACGCAGCCACCGGCGACAACTCCGGCAACGCCCCTTCACAGAAGCACCATCCAACGCCATCGCCACCGCCATGCCGCAATCATCGCGTCACTGACATCACTAAGCCACCGTGAGATCGCGATCTCCGATCAACCTCTTCCCTATTTTCAGCTACACCCACGACCGCCAGCGACACGGTTTCCCTGCCACCGAAGCTCCGCCAACCTTTCGTCATACTGCGGTGCTCTTCAAACCAACCACCACCACCAAGCAACTCCAGTGGGCACCTCTGCCAAATGCACCACCTGTTTCTTCCATCCATCGCCACCACGCATCAATCACACCAGCCACGGACCACCGCCGTGCTGTAGCCGAGGCGCTACTTCCACCGCCTAGATACCGTGCAATCGCGGTCACTGGCCACCCTTTTAGTCTCTAGCGAGCACCGACGGCGCAAATGGTGCCTGCGGCGACAGATCTGGACCACTGCAAATGGCACTTGCTGTTACCAGCGGCACCATGGCGCCATCGTCATTCCACCACCATGACGTGCTTCTTCATCTGCTGCCGACCAGACGGCACAGCCATGGGTATTTTCCAATCGACCAGTGAAGGCAATGCCGGAGTAACCAAAAGGCGACCATTAGCCCGCTATTGTAGTTGCTGAGCTCTAGTCATCGTTCACTACCGTGGATGCGTGGAGCCGCCGTTGTGCTTACTGCCTCTGTTGGTCAAACGTAGCTTCATCGCCATGAACAACCGTGGCACTTTCTTCCCCGTTTCTCTTTTGATGATCACTGTTGTAAAAATAAGTTGGGGCTGATTTATTTTAAAATGGATTACGTGGTGGCCTTTACATTGATTGTGGTTGGGTTTTATGTGTGCAGTGGTGGGTGTACGGTGTCTGTGTTTGGGGAGTTGTTCTGATTTTGGTGCGTTGTGGAGCGAAGGTACCACGAAGGTGCTTGAGATGGCTGAAACGGTATCATGGCAGTGCTTGCAGTGTTTGGAATGGGCTAGATTGTGATGGTGTCTGTTTGTGGTATGTGTTGTGATGGAGGGGGTGTGATTGTGTTTTCTGAGAGTGTGTGAATATACAACCAGTGTGTCAGGTTTTGGTGGTATGGAAAATGAACGGATTTTGGTGGTAGGATTGCGATATTGTTGTGGTTGTAATGGTGGCTTAATTATGGTGCTTGTGGTGGCTGGACTGGATGTAACTGTGGTGGTGTTTGCGGCGGCGGTAGCATTTAATACTATTAGTTTGATGAGTTAGGACTAAAGAAATTGGTGGCACTCTGTACAAAATTAGGAAATGGGTTGGTGGTGTGCTTGCGTGATGGTGACTACGCAGTGATGATTTAGCGACAATGCTTGTGGTGGCTAGAATGGATTGAGGTAAACGGTGAATATATGACTTTTGGCGGGTGTGCATTAATTGGGTGTTGAGCGGCTATGTGTGTATACTAGGTGTCGTGGTTTACGTATGTGTGATTTTTAATGGTGGTGCTTAGGGTGACTGTGTATAGGTGTGATTGTTGTTGGACGTGTATGGAGATATTGTGTGTACATGTGCGAGTGTACCGTATGCTTGCGAAGGTGTACCCTATGCATGTATGTGGTTTTGGACAGAAAATCACTTAGGCTATGAGAATATATAAAAGGAAATTGTTAGCGTTAGTCCTAGCGATTAACTAAGTACTATTTAGCACAAATTTACTTGGTGGTTATTAAGACGGGTGAATTAATGGATGTTTGGCAACGGCGATTAAATGCCAAAAATGACAGGGTGAACTGGGCACGATATTGGACGTGCATGTAGGTTGGGCAGTTGACGGCGGCATTGAATTTGCTTGAAGACATGTTCAACGGGAATGTTTTGTCGTGATTGACGATGCTTTGGGATGTAGTAAAGCTGGGAACACGAAGATAAAAATAAGGGCATTGAAAGTGCTTTGAACCAGGTGTGGTAGCATGATCGTCGTTTTGATGTGAGGAATGCGTAGCGTCAGGTAAGTGACCCTTGATTCAACTAGTGTTTTTATATAATAAGTATATGTTTACCTGCTGTTAAAAAGTGAAGTTTAGCATTGAGTGTTTTAATTATGTTTAATTGTTCTAGCTTGAATTGCTAAAAAGCTTTAGTAGTTTATTTGTCATGAAAAACCGGACCAGCATGCGTTGATTTTTGTTTAGCTATTGAATGGACCTCAGATTTGAAATGTTTGGTACAAGTGAAATGTTTTGAAATTTGACGTTATTGTGAATATTGAACAACTTGAAAATTATTGAAAGGAGTGTGTGGATAGTTTGATGAGGGGTTATGTTTACGACGAACGAAAAGGTAGTTTTTGGTATACTCGATTGCTGTGCCCTATATCCACGGGGGAAAGTTGGATTTCTGGCCCTGGTCAATGGGGCTTGTACGTTGATGCACAGTACTGTTGCTTGTGGTTCGCCCATGCGTCCATAGAATTTTATCCCGGATGGATGAGGGATTTCGGGCCCTAGTCAGTGGGGCCTATACGCTGACCGCAACATATTGTTGAGCTAATGTTGGAATCGAACTAGTTGTTGTGAGTTTTGCGACAATCATTTTATACTTCAGTTTTTGGTTTAATGTACTCTATTTTGTTTTACCAGATGATTATCAAATCTATGATTTTTAGATATCTTAATGATGCTATAATATAAGTGAGTTATTTTCTGACATGCTATGGTCCAGCTAGTTGAATCATCGGTTACTTACTGAGCACGTGGAAGCTCATTCCTTATCATTTCAGGTTGAAAGTAAGGTGATGGTGAGGAGCATAGGAAGAGACAATTTTGTGCGGAACTTCAGACACTGTATGGAATGAGCCGCTGAATATTTAAGTTGTTGGTTAGTTTTAGCTGTTGATAAATTAGAGTTATAATGAGTTTTAGCATAAGTATTGTATTCAAATAGAAATATGAAAATTTAATTAAAGTTTGTAAAAGTTTTAATTTTTACTGCAGCATATATTGGATTTTAGCGAGTAAGGTCTGGTAGAGCCCTAGGTTGGAGCCCATTGGGTCTGTGGCTGGTCACGTGCCTAGCTCACGGGCCCATTCGTGGGTTCGGGACATTAGGCTTCCGGCCAATGGAACCGGAGATTCGGATTCAGGGACTAAGTTATAGATCGGGTAGGTGTAAAGGCACCACTATACTCTAATTAGACTATAAATTATTTTTATGTAATTTTTGTGATTCTGATCAGAAAATAAATAATTAAAGGACAAAGACTAAATCAAACCTAATTTGGTTTGAGTTCGGCAACAAGGGTCAAATGACCTACGTATCCGGTAGGACAAACGAGAATCAAAACCACGTAATTCTGACCAGACCTTATGGGAGGCGACCTAAATCTCGATCTTTGACACGACTTCTTTTAGTGAAACAAAAATCAAACTTGAAACTTTTTTTTCAAGTCTTTAGATTTTCACCAAGATTTGGCTACGGGGAGGGAAAACGATCTAGACTCTCCTAATCTAATCTAGAAAAGCAATATAAAAGTTACCTCTAGATGGTGCTTGCTTAGACTACTCAGAATGACATCTGGATGGATCCATGATGCGAGTAGACTAAGAAAATGGAAGATATTTTCACTATTTTTGCAAAATTCTCACTAGAAATAGTGCACCAATTCTAGGAAAGAAAGGTCCAATTTTTTTTGAAAGAATCTTAACCCCCCCCCCCCCCCCCCCCTCCAAAAAAAAAACTCTAAAGCCCAAGGGCTCAATTTATTGTGGTTTAGGGGCTGAAAAAAAAATAGCAAAGAGGCCTTTTTTTAAGTTTAATATCTTTGATAGAAGAATATATGATTTAAATCAAAGATCAGAAAAAGGTTAACTTACTGGCGGGTTTACCAGCCGTTTCATCCCTTAATTTAATAATATTTTTACCCAAATATAATTGCCCATAATTCAATAAGAATCTCTTAAAAGACAAATAGGATGCACTAGATTTTGAAAATTATCCCCAAATCACATCTGAATTAAAGAAGTTAAAATCCATCATTGATCAATCAAAATTCAATTCTCAGTTATCTAAATCAAGTCAAAATCTCTTAATTGGGGTCAAATTCAACTAGTGGGGCTAGTTTAACCAACTTGACTGGGCCCTCACTTGACAGGGTTGGAATCTAACTGGACAGGGCCACTCATTGTATTGGACTGAATTAATTAAATAAAGCTTATATCTATTACTAGGCCTAAATCCATAAAAATAATGAACTTACTTAATAATAAAGCCCAATAATCAACAAACAGAAAGGAAGAAAACAAGACTAAGAAAATGGGGTATCTATAAAGCCGCTCAGTGAGGGAGCTCAGCCCGGACGAACATTACCAAAAACAACACATTTTTGTAGTAAAAAAAAACAAAACACACAGAAAAGACCATAAGACAAACAACAAACTAAGAACTTCACACATATATTAGGTTAAACCTTTGCAAGTTTATTTTTTTGGTGTATCCCTGGAAAAGGAATCAGGTCAATGAAGTTCCTAAAGGAGATATTACTCCAAGCCAGAGCCAACAGTAAGAAAGATTGATTGTCGAATAATATTAGGAGGAGAATGAAATTTAACCTCATTTGG
Organism: Escallonia herrerae; assembly: GCA_033070095.1. Taxonomy (NCBI): domain Eukaryota; kingdom Viridiplantae; phylum Streptophyta; class Magnoliopsida; order Escalloniales; family Escalloniaceae; genus Escallonia; species Escallonia herrerae. The sequence continues at coordinate 419,938 of JAVXUP010000257.1, read as the reverse complement.
AGCCAAAGCCAATAGAAAGAACAATTGGTCGCCGATGAGGGGTGCATTCCTAGAAGCCGGAGCATGTAGTAACAACGATTAGTCACTTCGCTATAAAGTGCACCCCTAGAAGCCGGAGTCAATAGTAACAACGATTGGTCGTGTAAGGATACCAAAAAGGGATTAACCTTTATCTGGAGTAGGAGTCAACGGTAATAACTATTGGTCACCATATAAAAGGCATAGCCCTAGAAGCCAGAGCCAATGATAACAATGGTTGGTTGTTCAGGAACACTAAAAGAACTCATGCCTAAGAGTCAGAGCCAAGAGTAACAACTATAGCGCACCCCTAAAAGTCAGAGCCAACACTAATGATGGGTCATCTAAGGATACTAAAAAGTCTTGTCTAAGAACATAAGCCAACAGTAACGACGATTGATCATCTAGATGTACCAAAAACTTATGACTAAGAGCCGGAGCTACTAGTAGCGATGGTTGGTCATATAAGGATACAAAAAACTCACCGCCTAAGAGCAGGAGCCAGCAGTAATGATGATTGGTCATTTAGGTGAGTTAACAGATCAGCGTATTTAGAAATCAAAGCCAACAATAACGACGATTGTCGTCTAGACACCCTGAGGATTTATGACTAAGAGCCAAAGCCAACAATAACAATGATTGGTCACTTAGCCATAAGGATGCATCCCTGAAGCCAGAGCCAATGTAACGATGATTGGTCATCGAAGAATACAAAAAGCTCAATGCCTAAGAGCCGGAGCCAACAATAATAACGATTAGTAGCTTAGGTGAATGAGGAGATCAATGTGTCTAGAAGCCGGAGCCAATATTAACGACGATCGGCTGTCTAGATACCTTGATGATAGCTGCAAAAAAGTCATTCAAAGCTGGAGCTAACAATGCCCAAGGGCAGGCGGTCATTGAATGACAGAGCAAGTTAGATGAACTCATCTTCTAAAGTTGACTAGAAAGATAAATGTTGCTTCTAGCAATAACGGAGTAGATGTGGTACTAGCCTTACATCTTACACATCTAGAGCATACAAGCACAAAATTGATAAATGCACTGGCAAATAAAATTGATGCCATGCAAAACACATAAGCAAGCAAAACATGCAAACTTATGAAAAGTGACATTATGGAAGCATATGAGGCACACAAGCACACATGGCAAAAAAGAAAAACAGAAAACATCTAAATACCGAACATTATACCCTATTACTAGACGGTTTTTGCTATTAAATCTAATAAAGGTCTTATAACCCTAAAGTTGGCTGGTTAGAGGATATTATAATTACAAGGAAGAACGACCCATATTGCTCACTCAAAAGTTCAAATTCAATAAAACAAAATTTAGGGTTCAATTGAGCCTTAAATTTGTTCACATATTGCTGCTCTCTTAAATTTAGACCAAAAAAGGAAGCTCAAAACCCTAATCCTCTCTAGTATAAAAGCTAGGGTTCTTTATCCCTCTACTCAATAATTCTCTAGTCAAGCTCTCAAGTCTGCGATGAAATACACGAAGAAGACATGGAGGGGGGGCCTCAAATTGGCAAGTTTCGAGGTTTTGTCTCACATCCCGGACAGATGAGCGGTCGATATTGGTATGGATCAAATCACGCATCTCAGCAATATCTTTTTCACGAGTTAGGTAGGCAATTGCAATCGTAAACCTTGATTCCAGTTGTAGGATGCTAGGGCATAGCTTGAACACATCAAAACCATAATTTGCCCATTCTATGTAGGGCCATGCATTCATATCTTCATCTTTACACTTACATGCATAAACCGGTCGGTTGCTTGAAATCCTCTTTTTTTCTTTATGCACCGCCTCCACAAAAAAAGAGTTAGACTTAGGGATTCCCCTACTCTTGTGGGTGATTGGTGGAAACAAGTACCCAAAGTGTGAAGATTAAGCTGGCGCCCACTCTACTGTATGTTAGAATGGACTACATTGCTTCACCCAGAACAAACGACTTCTCATGAGTTTGGCCGAGTGGTGGTGGGGTTCCACTATCCCTTATGACTTCTCTAACATTACTGGCCTACGGGTAAGGGGTCGACCCATACCTTCAGATTTTGAGTTGGATCGAGACCACGGACTCATGAAAGGACAATTAGTATGCACGTCAGCCTTCAAAAAAGGCGACTTGATTTTGCTTGCTACCTTCGGGCACATTGAAGGATGGCAATTATAAACCGACCCGGTGGATATCCGACCCACCCCTAACCGATAGGAGTGGATATTTTTGACTTTGACCGGGTTACGGGGCAGATATGGTATTTATATTAATAACTCGCAGCGGGTACGGGTCGGATTTGGTTTTTCCCTCTAACCCGCTCCGGTCTATGTATTCCTAACCCTAACCTATATGCAATCATAGCCGTCTATCTAGTAATATAAATGTCACAACTTACATAACCTTACCATTTTTCTTCTTCTTCTTCTCTCTCTCTCTCAAACCGTCACTTCCCCTACGGCCGCAAACCACCTCCATGGCTCCACCTCACCATCACCTAACAATGCACAAAACACCCTCCACCTCTACCGAACACCATCACCACTATCTCAGATCTTGAATCAAAAGAAGAAAAACCACTATTTCAACATATCAACGGCATCGTTCAACAAAAAGCTTATCTCAAATCTTGGATCAAAAGAGGAAAAACTGGAAAGATGCCCATAAAATCAAAGGTATGAAAGCCATCATCCACCTCTGATTTATATAACTTGCCAATAAATTGAGTGCGTGTCTGGGTGTTAACAAAAGAACATCATCAGAAATGGTTGCTTAGCTCTGAAAATGAAGCTAAGCTTCACTTTACAGTGCATAGCTTTAGCCATGAATAGAGTGTAACCATGTTTCTCACAGTCTTCTTTCCTTCCACTAGAATTTAGACAGACTTTCACCGTTTCACGTTTATTTCAACAACTAAAGAGAAAAACTAAGGCATTTACATACTGTTTTACATATAAACAATTCATATAGAAAAGATTTACATATTGTTTTAGTGTTCTTGCTAGGATAGGTTATATATTCTTTTGGATATTGGACAATTTTGTACATTATAGTGTTTTTATATAGTTTAAGTTTGTAATTTCAGGCATTTTTGTCTTTTCTACGTAAGCCTTTTCCCATAAGCATTATATTTTGTGTGAATACTGGACAATTTTTTGTGAATAAAATCTGGACGATAGTCTCTGTAATGGTTTCATGTGTAATTTTAGTGAAATATCCAGTACTTGCAGGTTTCTGATTAAGTTTTATTCCTGTTTGTGTGTCAACAGATAAAATTATTTCTTCAAATGAAGTAACTTCTTCATCAGCTTCGTTAGCTCCGTTTGAATTTGGAGTGTTCGATGATGGTCTTGACACTGGAGTACTGGACCAACTTACTTAGCCGCTTTGGAAACTGCTTTGTTGCTGCTGCATTTTGTATTTATATATGTTAGTTTCCAAGTTAAGCTATTTCTTTCCTTGGCGGTGCATAATGTATTTGAACGTGTAATCTATTATTTTCTCTGTTGGTATTTTTGAACATTAATTTGATTTGTTGTCTATATTATTTTTTGTAATACAGTTTTGTTAGATTGCACAGACTTGTAACGTTGTTCTGGAAAATTAGGGCGGATTAATGCAAGTTATTTCACGGTTACAAAGATGAGCGGGGCGGGGGTCGGGTATAAAAGTTTGTCGGGTCGGGGATGGTTTTCCCATCTTGTGATCCGGTGGCGGGGCGGGGTTGTGCGTAAGGGTAACCGGGGCGGGTACGGATTTCACAAGATTCGCCCCGACCCGTCCCATTGCCATCCCTAGGCACATTACAAGGGTATTATTTTTTAGAGTGCCGGAGAGGAAAGGGTGGAGTGGTACATCCAAAGTTTTCTATTGTACATGCTCGGAGAGACCCTCTAGAATAATGGTGACAATTCCTTTCAGTAAGGTGTCTGCGAGCATTAAAGGATGTGGGGGGGCTCATTAACGAGTATAACTGGGGGCGCTAGTGCTGGCACACCTCCATCACTCTATCGTTTCTGTAGCTCGCCTCTACACGTCTAGCCTTATGGGTTTCAGCTACGTCTGAGGGGTATGCCGGAATCTTACTCTCTCATGTTAATTTACTTGAGAATTCATTACTAGCCCCATTCTCATTTTTTGTTGCTATCTTTATACATGTACGAGCCTACGAGGTCTAACACTTCACTTTACCCTTCCTTTTGATTGTATCCAATGCTCATTTTCTTATCTTTCTGGTTTAGGGCTCACTCTCAAGATGGCGGACCAAGACGGTCTATGCCGATGAGCTGCGGATTAGTAGGAACAAGACACTGTTGGTGGGACTTTCTCGTGAGGAGTTCTACCTGAGCGAGCGAGTGCTACTCCAGCACCATTCAGAGCTTGAGCCTTGGATGCTGGGTACCCTATCTACAGAGATGTACAGGTCAGGGTCTTTGAGTCAAGAGGACCGTCGCGACTTATTGAGGGGTATACTGATGAGTAGCGTCAGGTGGCCAATTGACCTTAGGCCTTACAAAACCTTCGCTCGGGAGGACATGGCACCCCCTTGACTATGGAGTGGGCAGGACGTTGTTGAGCTGGACTGGTGAAGAGCGAGAAGGTTGAGGATGACGATGGCGAGGATTAATGAAGTGGGCTTTGCTTTCCCTTATGGACAATGAGCGCTGTGACCAGCAGGAGTTTACAGGGCGGCCATAATCCCTGGACCAGGTCGTGATGTGGAGGTGTACGGACTCAAGGAGATCGACCGAGCAAAGATGGTTTTCTTCTTCGTCATTCATTTCGTAGCTCTTCGCATTTCTTGTTATTAGGGATTAAACTTTGTTCATTGCAGTTCTCCAGGAAGAGCGCTGAGAGAGGCTTTCAAATTATCCACATGAAACAAATGGTTATTAAGCAGGTCACCGAGATCTTATACGGGAATATCGCTAAGGGAGACGGGAAACAAACAGTTGGATCTTATACTTTTGGTATATGTTCATGCGTACAAACAACACCAAAAGGAGTAGGGGAAAAGATATCGCAGGGGTTGCTTTAGAATAGCCATAAGAAATGGCCAGAAAAGCAAACAGGAATTTGCCAAAGAATAACCCCAAAACAAGAACCGGCAGTTGGTCAGAGTGTGTGCCTCTTCAGCACATTACCCGCAGGTTTAACTCCAATTATGGGATGACTAGTCAAAGGAGCCTTTTTTGCAAGCCTTTATTGGACGGTTTTTCTTCAAACAGAACCGGCCAGTTTTACAAAAACCATTTGTTTACCCGATTAAATTCTGGTGTTAAAACCTTGGACCTGTTACGGTTTTTTTTTTCTCTCAGTATCAGGGCCATGCCCTTTACAAATACTGACTCCTTGGTGTGTGACTTTCACAAGTGAATTCCGATGGCTGCAAATGGAGAAGACCTGAGAGCTTTTGAGATTTAATCCCGGTCCTTGCTAGTTTTTCCAACAAGGTAGAGCTTATTCACATTGATGGTCGCTTCTGATTGAAAACCAGCATCAATTTCCGCACTATCTCTGTTCATGAAGACATTCTGAGGGTGGCTTCCAAATTTTGGATCATCAGGATCATGTCTTTCGATTCAGCCATGACGAGCTTTGCCCTACATATGAAGGATTCTCAGCTTTGATGGATCTTCCTACCAAATTAGTGGTTATCATGCCCGCTATTTAAGACAATATCACACATCACTTATGCACCTTCTCGAAGTCACCATGGAGCATGCAAAATCTTTTATTCGAGGTAACCATGTCCTTCTCTCCTCAATTATGGAATATTTCTCAGATAAACCAGATGAGAATGACAAACAAAATGCAAATGGTAGAGTAGGGACCTTGGCCTTATGTCTTACCGCCAAGTACCTTACTATCTCGGGTAGTGAGGTTGCAAATGTGAGATTGGCGGATATCTTATCTCAGGTGTCTTTTCAGAAAAGAAAAAAAAAAAAAAACCTTAGCTCATGTGGTAGTTGTCGAGACCATTAATGGCATATTAATAAACCCATGTGATGGGTTTCATTGTTATAGTGACACCAAGTGGGCATAGACATGGGCTCTCATGTACAGTGCATTGCACCATCGCCCATCCTAATCCTCGTTGGGGATGGTGCAAAGGGGATACTGCAGCTTTTAGGCTCACTTTGCCCTTCATCACACGTGCACATTGTCACTGGGAGCCCAACCTATCTTTTTGTGGTTAGTCAGGCTATAATTTGAATTAAGGGTTATGGCTGTTCAAATTTCCCAAAACAACTTTTCTTTTTTGGGTTTTACAAATGCTGTTTCATGGTGTCTTTTGGTTTAATGATTGTTCACGGCATCTCCAAGAACCAACTGATTGTTATGCACCTATTCATAAGCACCTCTTAGTGCATCTCTGCCGACCTCAGTTTTTACTCACTCGAAACATTCTCTCGTTCTCTCCCACTCTAAAGTTTGTGTCTAGTCACTACTTTGTACCCACTAGGAAGTTCACCTATTTTTATGTTGAGAGGTAGATTTGCTACTACCTTTTTGCAGAAGTAAAGAGGGCAAATAAGTTGTTTAAGGAAATAGTGTCTAACGCTTAACTCAGGCATTGTGTGTTACCATTCTTGTGATTTTTCCAACATCAAATCTTTACGCTCATAGATTAGTGGTAGTTGTATGCTCAATCCTGAATCGATCCTTGCACATCTTAATTTATTCAGACAACTGCAAATCATGCAAAGATGATGCTCAATCTCTCTGGTTAAGAAACTTATGAAAGTACGACTTCGTTTGCACTGTTTGCCCAAAATAAACATTCTCACTTCTCACGAACGATTCTTGGCCCGTATTTTCCGAAAGGCATGCTTGGCCAAGCTCTTGTGGTGAAACTATCAAAGAGGATTTCTACCTGGTTGATCACGCTAGCAGTCATATGCTTGTCTAGTAGATTAAGCTATGCATGTGTGAGGATTTATTTGTACGGACCATGCGACTCTCCAACCTTGATGGAACTTTAACGTGGCTATGTAGAAAGGTCCCAATGGGTAACATATTTGCTACGTGCTCTACACTATCCTCGCATACAATAGAGAAGGACATTGCAAAAGGACCCTGATGCAGTTTCTTGCGTCAATAATGAAATCAACAGTACAGATAGAGGAATATGTCTTTTGGTTATTCTGAACACCACAATGTTGGTCCTATTGGAATTCTGCAGTATTTTTTTTCCTTTTTTACATAGACTTTCAGCCCGAAAGAAACAAGATATTATTTTTTATCGTCTTATTTATTACACGAGCTCATCAAGTTTTCATTTCGATGTCCGTTTTTGTGCATATCATAACGGTAATGATGTACAAGAAGAGATCCACTTTGCTTAGTTTCATCCTGGGGCAGAACTCAGGCCATATATTGAAGGGGGCCACAGTAATTTATAAGATGTTTTAGTAGTGCGCTGATATTTTTCAATGTTCGATAACTAACTGAGCAATATGACGACACTAACATTATTTGTAGCGCCACAGAATGATACTACAAATGGTCTGCACAATATGTAGGGCGACGTAGTATTAGACTAATGACAATAAATTTAAATGACATTCGAACTCAATAACACCCAAAATAAAAGCTATTTCCGCTATACATAGTGACTTTTGATCGAATATTATAGCTCTAGCAACTCAATCATATATGATAATAAGGTAACACCTTTGCTAATCAGCTTGTTGTTTAATAGCTAAACTAATGGGGCCAACAGATGAATATTGGGAAATCTATATTGAAGGAAGCAAAATTACCAAGAATATAGGGAGTGTCATGGCCCCTGCTAGCCCCTCCTGTGGTCTCCCCCTGGTTCTTTCTTCTCTTTGTTCCTTCCTTACTTTTTGCTATGTTTGGTTATGGTTTTTTCGGTTCTTGTTAATTACATCTTGAAATCTTACCTAATTAGCTTTCAGTTCTTATATTAATCCTAAACACCTTTAATTTTTAATTCATTATTATGTTTATGTTACATTTGTTGTCTAAGTAAAGTAAAACATGTCTTATAATTGCGATTTATTAGGCTCAAAAAGGTATTTATAGTTAATCAAGGGTAAATTAATAATTCTCGCACTTTGTAAATATTGTCATGAGCATACAAATTAAAGAGCTCAAGGATACAAGTCGAACGCAATTTGAATCGACTCAATCAGAAAAATTGAACAAAGCCTTTATGAATGTTTGAAGTTTAGTGAAAACATTTGTGAGCAATTCACGAGGACGCGTCATACGGCAGCTCTAGCATGCCACATGACAGACCGCTAGCTCTTGTCTCCTTGGCAGTGATTATGTGTGGTCCTCAATTAATTTATACCCTCTACTTTTGTCGATTTAATCTTAGCCAGTAATAGATTTACTTCAGTGCGAGCGTGACACGGGAGTAGCCCTCATCATACCTACGCTTCCAACTTCTAAGTATTCTACAGCTTTCTAATTGTTCACTCCTCATTCACCTTCCTTACCTCTTTTTCTACGCATAGATTCCCTACTCCTCTCTCCCCCGTACTCCCATCTTTCTAAACTTTCCTTAAATGGAAGTTTGACTGCACTCTCACATGATTCTCTCTTACTCCCTCTCACGTTCTCTCTCTCTTCTATCATTCTCTAAGAGGTCACATGTCCCTAAGGTTACTGTAAAATTATATGTATATCTATTAGTTTGGATAAATAGCAATGATGTTCGAAAATCACGAAATACATAATAGTTAGGACCAAATAACTTTATTGCCCTTGGCTTGGAAGGTAATTGTTGAAATGACCTTTATCTCTCCTCTTTCTCTTCGAGAACCAACCACTACCGGTGCCGTCATCCAAGACCTCCGCGATTGAAAACAAAGGTCTCGATTGAATACAAGGAGCTTCAAAAATGCCTGTTCAAACGAAAACCACAATAAAGACGACGAGTCACCGGCTCTATCAACTCGAATAAACATGTCGCTGTCACTACAAGAAAACAGGCTTTTAGCGACGGGAAAATCCGTCGCTAAAAGCCCAAAATCCGTCGCTAATTCTTTTAGCGACAGATTCACCGTCGCTAAAAATCCCTCGTGTGATGTTCATACTCACGGGTCTTCTTTCTTCTCTTTCCCTTACTTTTCTCGCTTTATAATTCGTTCTCCCCCAATTCTTTCTGTGGACAGAACCCTCTCTTTCACTCTACATATTTTTCCCAACTCTTTCTTCCATCTTCTTCATACTTCAAAGATTATCTACATAATCTTCACGATAACATAAACAAAAATATTCTACGGTCAAAAATTGGTGGATAACCGCTAGAAGATTAAAATATATCAAGTTTAAAGCAAGTAAGTATTTCGAATTTTCTTATAATTCATTGTTAATTTCGAATTGTTCTTACCATAATTGTTCTTACTAGTAGATTGTTTAAATTGTGTTATGCTTACATTGTTCTTACCATAATCTCAAATTCATGTATTTTAGAGTTTAAAATTATGGATTGAACTAGATTTCTGGTTATGTGTGTTTAATGTGAATACGAAACGTAATTGTCGCTAAAGGTGAAAACCTAATTAGACAGTTTTTCACGAATTTATAAAAAATAGCTAGAGCTAGATTTTGCCAAAGTACAAAAAAGAGACCCTAGTTATTTTTAAAAGATCTGTATCAGGTAAAAATTTCATATTTTTCCAAAGACTGGAAAGGGGTTAACTGATACGGGGAACCTTGTAACTTTGCAGTGTAATTTAAAATATCAAGCTAGCGCGATTTCGCGCGAAACTTTTATGAGAACCCTAGGATGTTGGGAAGTTCCATTCCCAGGAATTCGGGCCATTCCAAAGTCCTTAGCTATTTTTTGGCCGAACGGACTTTTAAGCGCTCGATCCGGACACCGGTTCGCGATTTTTGGGCAAAACCTCCGTAAAATACTTTTTAGATCAAGAATGAATTCAGGAAGCTTAAAATAGCATTTTAAAGCACTTTTGAGATTTTATGATGCCAGGGGCATTTTGGTAATTTGCCACCCCGAGAGGGGTATTTTGGTAATTTTACCGTGTAAAGTTTTTCAACGGACTTTTTAGTCCAGAAATGTAATTAAAACACCTGAAATGTTGTTTTGAAGCTGATTTGGGGCGTTAGGGTGATAATGAATCCCCAGGGGCATTTCGGTAATTTGCCGCTCAGCGAGGGTATTTTGGTAATTTAACATTGTAAAATTTTCCAACGTACTTTTAGTTCGGGAAAGGGTGTAAGACACCCGGAAAGTTATTTTTTCCAGTTGTTCTGAGATGTTTGTTGGGACGATGGATGTCAGGGAGTATTTTGCATAAGTTGGGGGTGTTTTGGTAACTTTCCCCCTTAAAATACCTTGAGAAAATATTTGGTATATAATTGACGTAATACATTTAAAAAGTGATTTTAAAGCGATTTTGAGGTGTTGGTGGTGTAGCGGCCATCGGGGGGTATATTGCTAAATAACCACGTTGGCGCTAAATTTTAGGGAACTAGCGTAATTAAGCGTTCGGAGTGGTGGGAAGTGAGGAATTGTTTTAATACATTGAAATAATGAGATAATGACTATTGCTAATGCGTTGGTAAGCTAGGTTAAAGATCCAGTTATAGTTTTGGAATGTAAATATTATGGACGCTAAGTTGGTTTACGATTATATTTTGTTCTTAGAGATATGAATTTCACCCTGGACCTCATGATACATCAATCCTATACGATGACGATGACCACGTCGCGAGGCACGTATTTGACGGTGTCGATAGGGGTGTTTTGGAAACAATTCAAAGCACAAGTCACCTCGAAGAGTGGGTACTAAACGAGGAACAAATACAACTATTACACCGTCAAAATTTATCTATGTTCACCGATTGCGGGATTTGGTCTCGACACGACGATTGCCTTATATCCGCTCTAGTTGAACGATGGAGGAGCGAGACGAACTCATTTCACTTCCGGTTTGGTGAAATGACGATTACATTAGAGGACGTCGGATTTATACTTGGAATCCCATGTCACGGCAAACCCATTACTTTGAGCAAAACGTCTGCATCCATAGCGAATATGGCTAGGCAGTATTTTCCGGGAATTCCGAAGGAAGCTCTTACAACAAACGGCATCAAACTTAAATGGCTGAGAGAGCAGTACGGCGTGCTACCGGATGAATACACTCCTCATGATTTCGTGACGTATACGAAGGCATTCCTTCTGTATATTATTGGAGCTATATTACTTCCGACGCATTCGAAAAACACGGTGCATCCGAAGTATATGGTGTTCTTGGAGGATCTTGAGGAGGTATACTCGTATTCGTGGGGTTCAGCTGTCCTTGCGCACCTATATCGAGCACTGCATAAGGCTACGAGAACGGTGCCAAGTCCATTGCCGCCTGCCTGACTCTATTACAGGTATGAGCATTTATTTTCTTGGTTTGATGTGTCAATATATTCGTGATTAATTACTAATTCCATATAATGTTTGCATTCACAGGTTTGGTCTTACGAGAGGCTACCCACGGGTCGTCCACAACCGCGGGAATATTCCGATGAGACGTGGCCTAGGGTGTGGGCCTGGGGGCCTACGACCAACCGGAGAGACGGGTAGACCCTCACCACCATCTAAAGTTCTATCGGGGGGAACTAGATATACTAGATGCATCCCAGGTGACGTGGCAGCCATATGGCAAGGTGATGCATCGGTTGGATGAGTGGTGTTGGCAACTTCCGGTGTCGTACGTGCTGGCAGGTTTGGTTCGGGTGCCGCTTATTCACTTCGAAGTATGTGAGTTTCAGATGCCCGATCGAGCTATGAAGCAAGCTGGCTGTCTACAAGGGATACCAAAACCCGCTGTAGACATGCGGCCATACAGGAGTGGTCGAGGGCCGAACTTCGAGGTGGCTGATGCCTTGAATTTGTTGAGTGACGAGGTGCAACAGTGGAATACCTGGCAAGAAACGTATGATAGCCTTGTATCGCTGAAGCACGACGGCATCAGTCTTGAGGAGTACCTGCAATGGTTTCTCAAGGTGACGCGCACGAGGGTGAATCGCCCTTCCCAGCCGACGAAGACATCGTATGCGCCACGTGAGTTCTATGACCAGTTCTGGGCATTGAACATTGTAAGTCATGCTAGTGTTGTTTCAATATTTATTTGCGCACCTTATCGACCATGCCTAAAATGATGACGATGATTTTTCTATGCATGTTTTTTAGGTTGACCAGGGCACTGAGGTGTTCAAGCAGCTTGAGCAGTTTGACTGGTACGTTACGCATGCTCCTGACAGTCTCAAGAGCTCCATTGAGAGGTACAAGACTGATCTTCACCCCGGTGAACGGAGCAAAAGGCATAGAGTACTTATTTGTGCGGTATGTGGTGTCAAACGTCACAACATCCCCAAAATTTTGGTAAGCAGCTCTAGAACGGGCATCCGCCCAAAATATAGTACTAATGTGGTTCTCGTCATCCAGTTGGAGACTGTAGAAGAAGCCAGAATTCTCACTCTGAAGACTCCTGAAGAGATCAAGTGTAGCTTGAGAATCACTCTTACCGAAAGACTCTCTCCTCTGAACATGAAGTTCATTTCGAAGGTCAACTTCGTTGAAACTCAACTTGTCAATCCCCCCAGCCTGGCTTGAGAAAACCCCCATCATTCTAGAAGGTGGAATTTTAGCCTCGGCCATTGTAAATATCAGTTCCCTGTGTATTTGTCGGTGCTGATGAATTTGACCAATCTTACTAGGGGTCATCAACTGATGATTATGGCTCAACTCCACTCCCGTAACAACCCAATGGTTTTCATTTTTCCGGTGTACTGCATACACATGGGCCTTGCAGCCGGTACCCGGAAATGTGTCCCGTTTTCTTTGTCTTGATGGCCCTTCGTCACTGATCCGAACAACCGGGGGTACATGCGGTGCTCCTCTATGACACTCAAATAGTCTTCCACAAATTTGATCTGTATTCGCCCGTTTTCTAGTCATCTTAATTCTAATACCGAAACCTATCGTTTTCGAATATGCTCTATAGTATGCTTCAACTTCGTCCAGTCTTTGAAAAACTTGACCCAAGTAAGGTGGATCAGAATCTTCACAAAAAATATTTCCTCCAGTTGCATCCATATTTATACTGAAATCTAAAAAATAAAAATTATATCATTCTCAACAAGTCATAGAATTAAATAAAAGAAAAATAAAATTTATTTAAAAGTCATTCAGAAAATTTATATAATGTAAAATTACCAAAATAACCCCCGATGAGCGGCAAATTATCGAAATGCCCCTAGGGGTTCATTATCACCCTAACGCCCCAAGTCAGCTTCAAAACAATATTTCAGGTGTTTTAATTACATTTATGGACTAAGAAGTCCTTTAAAAAACTTTACCGGAAAAACTACCAAAACACCCCTCTCGGGGTGGCAAATTACCAAAATGTCCCCTAGCTTAAAAAAATCTCAAAAGTAAAAGTGCTTTAAAATGCTATTTTAAGCTTCCTGAAATCATTCTTGATCTAAAAAGTATTTTACGGAAGTTTCGCCAAAAAATCTCGAACCGGTGTCCGGATCGAGCGCTTAAAAGCCCGTTCGGCCAAAAAATAGCTAACAGTTTTGGAATGGCCCAAATTCCTGGGAAATGGAACTTCCCAACATCCTAGGGTTCTCATAAAAGTTTCGCGCGAAATCGCGCTAGCTTGATATTTTAAATTACACTGCAAAGTTACAAGGTTGCGCGTATTAGTTAACCCCTTTTCAGTCTTTGGAAAAATCTGAAATTTTTACCTGATACAGATCTTTTAAAAATAACTAGGGTCTATTTTTTGCACTTTGGCAAAATCTAGCTCTAGCTATTTTTTATAAATTCGTGAAAAACTGTCTAATTAAGTTTTCACCTTTAGCGACAATTACGCTCCGCAATCAGCTTCAAAACAACATTTTAGGTGTTTTAATTACATTTCTGGACTAACAAGTCCTTTGAAAAACTTTACCGAAAAAATTACCAAAACACCCCTCTTGGGGTGGCAAATTACCAAAATGCCCCTGGCTTCAGAAAATCTCGAAAGTGCTTTAAAATGCTATTTTAAGTTTCCTGAAATCATTCTTGATCTAAAAAGTATTTTAAAAGTTTCGCCAAAAAATTTTGAACCGGTGTCCGGATCGAACGCTTAAAAGCTCGTTCGGCCAAAAAAATAGCTAACGGTTTCGAAATGACCCGAATTCCAGGAAAATGGAACTTCCCAACATCCTAGGGTTCTCATAAAAGTTTCGCGCGAAATCTCGCTAGCTTGATATTTTAAATTACACTGCAAAGTTACAAAGTTGCGCGTATCAGTTAACCCCTTTCCATTCTTTGGAAAAAGTCTAAAATTTTCCCTGATAGAGATCTTCAAAAAATAATTAGGGTCTCATTTTTGTACTTTGGCAAAATCTAGCTTTAGCTATTTTTTATAAATTCGCTAAAAACTGTGTAATTAAGTTTTTATCTTTAGCGACAATTACGTTTCGTATTCACATTAAACACACATAACCCAAAATCTAGTTCAATCCATAGTTTTAAACTCTAAAAAACACGAATTTGACATTATGGTAAGAACAATGTAAGCATAACACAATTTAAACAATCTATTGGTAAGAACAATTATGGTAAGAACAATTTGAAATTAACAATGAATTATAAGAAAATTCAAAAAACTTACTTGCTTTAAACTTGATATATTTTAATCTTCTAGCGATTATCCACCGATTTTTTACCGCAACAAGAATATTTTTGTTTATGTTATCGCGAAGATTATGCAGATAATCTTTGGAGGACGAAGAAGATAGAAGAAAGAGTTGATAAAGAGGATGTAGAGTGAATGAGAGGGTTCTGTCCAGAAAGAATTGGGGAGAACGGATTATAAAGAGTGAAAAGCGAAGGAAAAAGAAGAAAGAAGACCCGTGAGTCACGGGTTTTCTTTCTCTCTTTCTCTGTTGGGCAAACAGGAGAATCCAAATGTCTGCTGGGGGGCCAACTTTTGCGGGAGAAGCCAAGTGTTGTTGGGAGGGGGCTGTTGCTGGGAGGGGGGCAAAGTGTTGTTGGGGGTGGGCAAAGTGTTGTTAGGGGTGGGTGCCACGAAGAAAAAAGTGGAAGGCTGTGAAGAGTTGTCTGCAACCACCACGCACAAGGAGACAAAAAAAGGACACGAAAAAAAAATAAAAAAAACAAAAAATGACGCAAAATAAAACAAAAAAGGAACCGGGGGTGGGGGTGGGGGGCAAGGGGTGGGGCCAGCAAGAAAAAGAGGAAGGACAGAGAACCGCAACAAGAAGTTGCGGTTGGGGGTGGGGTGGGGCCCACGAAAAAAACAAGGCAAAAAAAAATGAAGGAACAAAAAAAGAAAAGGAACCGCAACAAAAAGTTACGGTTGGGGGTGGGGCCAAGGGAAGGACAAGGAAAATGAAGGACAAGGAACAAAAAAATGAAGAAAAGGAACCGCAACAAGAAGTTGTGGTTGGGGGTGGGGCCAAGGGAAGGACAAGCAAAAAATGAAGGAACAAAGAAGAAAAGGAACCGCAACAAGAAGTTGCGGTTGGGGGTGGGCCAAGGGAAAGGACAAAAAAGGAAAAGAAAACAGGGAAAGGAGGAAAAAAAAAGGAAGGACAAAAAGGGAAACGAAAAAAACACACATAGAACCGCAACTTCTTGTTGCGGTTCGGGGTGGGAGTGGGGCCACACCACAGAGAACCGCAACTTCTTGTTGCGGTTCGGTGGATGTTATCCACCGGTCGATCTGTATCGCCCCCCATATATATATATATATATATATATATATATATATATATATATATATATGGAGCCAATCTCTATCTACCGGTAAAGACATAACTATTTCTTCACCGCCTATCTGGCCATCCATCTGTGATTGTGAATGGCCTAGATTATCCTTTTTTTTATTGTAAATCGCCTAACCTCTACTCTTAGTAGCGGTTAGGCATTTTTACCAAAAAGCCCCTCGCACTCCCCCAAGATAGGCAAATCCCATCCAAGTGTAGCAGCTAACCACTACAAAGTGCAGCAGCTAACAGCTACACTTTGTAGCGGTTAGGCGGGCAGTCCATTTCCTTCTCTCTCTGTAACCCATTCCCATTCCCCATTTCACTCCTCTCTCTATCCCTCTCTGTAATTGCTAGAACGGAGTAGATGGACTTTAATAAAAAGAAAAATGAAGAACAAGAACTCGAATCTCATCCATATCAAACTCAATTACATATCAATTACACCTAAAATCAACCAATCCCATACAAATCAAAACTGAAAAATCTCATTCAAACTAACTCAAATCTCATCAATTTACATATCAATTACACCTAAAATCGACCAAACCCATACAAATCAAAACTGAAAAACGGTAACGGAGTACAAAAGAAACTAAGTGATTATTGGAAAAATTGAACAGATGTGAAAAAAAAAAACAAAAAAGGATTGTATCTTCTAGGCTGGACGAAGGGTAGACGCGGCGGTCGGAGATTGTGGGGCAGCGTGCCACATGGCCGAAACATATGCGACATCGACGGCAGCGTCACGGGCCAAGGGCAGATGCAGAGCGTGGGTATGAGCGTGGGTAGATGCGGCGGCTGAAGCTTGGAAGAAGGACGGCGAAAGTGGCAGCTTTGTGGCGTCGCCTGTGACGGTCGGCGTAGGGGGTAGTCGTCTGTGACGGCATCGGCGATCTGTGGGCTAGAATCAGCAATCTGCGACGGCTTGGTGAAGGAGAGTGTCGGCGATCTGGGGGGCTAGCGTCGACCATCTGCGACGGCTTGGCGAAGGATGGCGTTGGCGATGGCGTCGTCGGCCTCATCCATCCGTCTATCGGCATCGTCGTTGGGGAGTTGCAACATCGATGGATCTGAAGATGGAGAGAAGAAATAGGTAGAGAGAGAGCGAGTTTGAATAGAAGGGTTTTTTTGGGTTCTGTGTACAAAAAAAGGTGAGAAGAATGAAAAATATGGTGGGCGCCGGGCAGTAGATGGAAGGGCAACTTAGGAAATTTGTTAAACGCTCCTAAGAGGGGCGGTTAACTGAAAGTTTGAAAAAAAAACCGCATCTACACCATCCATTTGGCATTGTGGATGGTGCAAAATTTGGTGGAGAAATAAAAAAAAAATTTCACCCGGTAGATAGGGATTGGCTCCCCATATATATATATATATATATATATATATATATATATATATATATATATATATATATATATATATATATGTGGTACTCAAGTTTGTTATCATTAATTTATGCTCATGTGGTATGTAGTTTTTTATAACTAATTTGTGATACTTAAGTAAATATGTGAGACTCAGCTAATACGTTGTGGCATATGTACTTTATATCTCTGGTTTCAAATTGAGGGACAACATTCTATGTTAGTGAACTCATCAAGGTAGCATGTAACACCGACAACTTGTACATAATTCTAAGGTAGCGAACTCCAAGGGCATTAAAAGCAATGATCGACCATTATGAATAATCAAAAGCACAAAAATCCTAAACCTACATCTTGGACAAAACTGAAACCTACAGCTTGGACAAAGTTCTAAGTTAATGGACTCCTCGTAAATCCTAAAACCTACTAACCCGAAACCTAAATCCTAAACCCCGAAGCCCACCCCTCAATCCCCAACCCCTAACCCCCAACCCGAGACCCCAACCTAGACCCCTAACTCTAACCCAAAATCTAAATCCAAAACCTGAAACCCTAACCGTTAACCCTAAACCCGAAATGCCTAACCTTAAACCTTATGCCGTATACCCCATACCCAAAACCCCTAACCTAAACCCCGAATTCCATACCCCTAACCCTTAACCTTAAACCTTACACCCCAAACCCCAAACATTGAATTCCAAACCCTAAATTGTATACCCTTACCCCAACACCTAATCCCTAAAGCTCAAACCCCAGACTATATAACGTATACCTATATCCCAAACCCTAAACCGCATAACCTAAATCATATATTTCAAATTATAACCTTAAATTGGATACTCTAAACTGTTTACCCTATACCCCATACCAAACCTCAAGCCCCAAACTCTAAACCCTATACCCTAAACAAATGGCTAACTAAAACCAGTATCAAAATATAATAATTTGGTGAGACACTATCAAACTCCTCTAAGAAGTATCACTCTAGTAAGGAACAAATTGCCTATAGGCAAGCAAATATTCGGTTTTAGTTTGTGAAGTCCATCATAAACGAGTTGGCTACAACTCGTGGTTGATAAAAGCTTAAGAATCATTTTGGTTATGGCATGTTCTTGCTATTAACCTTATGATTACATCTCCTTCGAAATTTTATGTTTTTGAAAGATTGTTACATATACCAATTTTAAGTGCATGCATGCATACCCTAATTTTTTTGTTAGAAGGTACTTATTACAGAGTAATGAGCCTTTAGATGTCCAATTTGGATAATTTAGAAAAGTAAAGTGTCTATAAAACAGTGTAGCGATTCATGCGTATGTATTTTATGTCTTGAAAATTTGACAGACTGTTATAATATGTTTCTCTGGGTGCATACAAATATTTCTAGGTGGATCAATTTGAACACTCATTCAATGTCGTTTACCAGGAAGGTGCTGCTGAATTCTGTGTGGACATAAGACAACGCATGACTTATTAACTATTTTGTAGATGTAAACACCCCATTTTATAGTTTATTTTATCATTTAGTTGCTTATCAGTTATTGAGCTTTATTTTTTATTTAGGCTATTCTTATTATTGGGCTAGGCCTAATAATGAATAATAAGTTTCATTCAATTAATTAAATTCAGTTCAATAAGAGTCTGGTTACAGTTTAGTCAAGTCAATAGTCCAATCCAGTTAGTTGGTCCAGTTATTTGGTTTAACCTAAGATAGGGTAGAGAGACTTTGACTTGATTTAGAGTTGATTTCGGATTGATTCTCAAAATGTGCTTGATTTAGAGTTGATTTGAGACTGATTTCCGAATTATAGTGTATCTCCTATGATTTTAGGAAATTTCATCTCAATTTGGGGGTTTATCCCCTAAATTCAAGATAAAATTATATCTGATAAGGGACAAAAACCGCCCGATAAAGTTTTTTAGCTTGTATGAAATCGGCCGGTAGAGGAATTTTTTAGACCCTTTGTTGTGATTCGGATATTATCCTCTTGATTTGATTCTGGTATTATCTTTTTTAGTAGACCAATAAAGAAATTGAGTATAGATCCAATGCTGCGACATTAATTACGTTCATCATTGGTGCTGCGACATACACTACAAGAAAAAAAAGGCTTTTAGCGACGGAAAAATCTGTCGCTAATAGCCTACAATCCGTCGCTAAAACATTTCGGGACGGATTTACCGTCGCTAAAAGTCCCTCATATAAAAACCCATCACTAATAGTTTGGCGACGGAATTTTCAAATCCGCCGTGTAATATTGAAGTTTTTACGATTGATTTATTTATTAACTAGCGACGGAATATCTGTCTCTAATTATATTTTAAGTATTTTAATTTAATTTCTTTTTTGTTAAATTAGCGACGGAATAAATTTTTTAGCGACGGAATATTATGTCGCTAAAACCGATAGTGATAAAAACTTTTAGCGACGGATATTATCCGTCGCCAAAAGTCAAAATCTTTTTTTTATTTTATTTTTCTAATGCCCAAACCTGTAATTAAAAAATCAATCATCAACAACAACGCGCAATAATCAATACACAAAGAAATATGTATAATTAATCATAAAAAAGACTCATTATGTACAAGTTGGGAACCGGATACAGCCGGTTAGGGGAAGGGAGAAGAGTACAAGCCGGGGGGAAGCTGGGACCGGGCACGAGAAGGGGCTCAATAGGGGTTGTCGAGTCCCGGATCTGGATCCTGCTAATTCGGGGCCAGCTCGGCATGTCCAGCTGCGGTACCCTGCTGATCCTGCTCCCTGATCATCCTCAACACCACCGTAGCAATGCGCGATCTCCTCATCGTCCACGGATAACATGGAGCCGGTGTCTGTGGAGGGGCAGCGGGGGGTTAGGACGCTCCTATCACGGCACGAGCAGTCCGACTAGGCAGGCCGCGTATGCGGCCTTTCGGTCGATTGACGACCTCCGGCGTATCTAGCCATTGCTTCAACGCCCCAGTACTCGCAACGTAACTAGGCAGGCAACGTATCTAGTTCAATTTAGGGTTTAATTATGATTCAAGTACATCAATTTAAGGTTCAATTATGGTTCAATTACATCAATTTAGTGCTCGGCTGAATTGGGGCATTCAATTTAGGGTTCAATTAAAGGGTTAAATAAGTTCAATTTAGGGTTTGGTTGGATTAGGGCAAAATTTTTACCGATAGTTTCGTATCGTCGGTAAAAGTGTTTAGCAACGAATTTTTACCAACAGTACTTCCCGTCTTTGAAATGACTTTTAGCGACGGAAAAAAATCCGTCGCTAAATAGTCTTTTTCTTGTGGTGTAAACACACACCTCACGGCTGTTCAGCTCCTTTCACACATACACATATACACTACTCCCCTCCATCTTCTTCCTCACACAACTCATTCACGCATAGCACACAAGGCACCATCTCATGGCTGAAGCCACCAGTCACAATTTGAACCAATCAACCACGCATACCAGTTAGGTTTCAATAACTACAGTCAGAACTCCTTGCATACTAGTTTAGTGTAGGCAATCAAATCATAGGCAAGTTATGCCAGACAAAATCTCCTCTGCCCATTTTCAAGGATTTAAAAACTCCTCAGGGTAGAAACAACAGCAGGCTAAGCTACATGATATTTGCCAAGCTTATAGCACGACCACAGTATACAAATTCAGGACAAAACATGTAAGTATCTCTACTGCATATGATTTTTCTATTTCAAAAATCGAGATGGACTTGAACCCAATAAAAAAAAGATGTAGAATCAAGTTTCAGTAATTTCTTGACACCCAAAAAGACCCATATGAAATGATACACTTAGAAACATTGAATCACAGCAAGGAGCTTACCGAATTTTGAAATTCACTTCGCCGAAATCTAGTGACGGCGGCGGATACGAAGGCGAGATCCTCCAGCGATGAGTTTGGGTTGGGTCACCTGCTTCGTTATTTTCCCTTTATGCCGCAAGAAGCAAACTCACCGTCGGGGGTGGGTTGCCGTCTATGATAGAGATGGAGGTGTCTGTTTGGCAGAGGTGGTGCGGCGTCGAAGGTGGGTTGTCGTAGATGTGAAGGTCATCGGTGCACAATATCACCGGTGAGAGAGATAGAGAGAGAGAGAGAGAGAGAGAGAGAGAGAAACGGGAGAAAGAAAAGAAAAAGGGGTGTGATATTTTATAAGACTATTAGCGACAGAATAATTCCGTCGGTAAAAGTTTGTCGGCAAATCCGAACATTCAACGACAGAATTTTTACCGACGGAATTATTCTGTCGCTTATATATTTTTTTAAAAATTATCAAAAATTATAAAATTCTATAAAATATTTAGCGACGGTACTATCCGTCGGTAAAAGTGCATCTGCAATAGTCCGTTGGCAAACACTTTTAACGACGGAATATTCTGTCACTGAAACTATTTACCGATATATTTTTATCGACGTCCTATTCCGTCGCTGAAAGAAGTTTTTAGCGACGGAATGTCTTCCGTCACTAAAAGTCCGTCGCTAAATCTGTCTTTTCTTGTTGTGATAGAGGGCGAATCTTTCCTTGCTGTGATAGAGGGCGAATCTTTCCTTGCTTAAGAAGATCTTCAATTGTATGAATAAGACATCTTTCAATGGCATGTCCAGCTCCTTGATGATAATTGCAATAAGTATTCACATCATAACCTTTGGATAAATGATGTGGTGTTAAAGTGGGCTCTCAACTAAGTAGCCTTACAAAAATACTGATAAATTGAGCATTTACGTTGGTAAATTTGCTTCCATGCTTTGGACTTGCATCCCACGTGACATTCATTAAGAATTCACTACGTTAAGATTATTGGATTTGGTAGCCTTAGCATACAAGTTGTTGGCTTTAGAGACCCCTCCACCCCCCTGTGTATCATCATGTTTACGTTCCTTGTTCAATGTTTCTTTATTGATAACATGTTCCATGTAAGTGTTGGCACTTATCAAAGCCTTAAAAGTGGTACAACAGTGACCAAACATATAGTCATGCTACATGGGTTGAGGACTATTAACCATCCCCACTTGCTCTTCTTCAGTTGGTTCTTTACCATCTTTGGTGCCTTATTCCTCCATTGGTTGATAAAACGAAAATATAGTCATCTGGTTTTCAATTAGTTGTCTCCAAATCACGATGAGTGATGTCAAGACCAACATCATATTCATTTTGTTTCACAAAGTCATGAACCTCACCCCCCAGCTTAATCCTTGATTCCTCAAGGTTGAGAAACTATTAAGCAGTATCTAGTTAGAGTAGCGGTTAAATAATTAGGTAAGGGAATGAAAGAACAAATTCCAAATTGTTGGTGTTGTTAAAAAGAAAATGACTGGAATGAGAGAAAAAAAAGTCATGATCCCAGTTTTAACAATCAACAAAGGTGAAACGAGTCGATTCATCTGGGACCATACTTTTAAGGGATGACTGTTAGAAGGTGTACGAGCCTGTTACCCTCAACTAGTAGGCAGAGGTACCTATTGCATGCATGTGAGGTCTTTAACACAACAACAAAAAGGACAGTTTCAAAGTTATATATGTAGGAAAAACATAGCCTAATTACAACAAGCAAAACTTGTCTACTCCTGCAAGATTAATTCCCAACTAGAGTCGCCAGTGTGATGACGTGCATCTGTAAAACTCTAATTTTGAGTCGCCATCCAATCTTTTAGTTAATCAAAAAACCACGTGGCAGATCATAAAAACCCTTATTTTGACTTTAGGTAGCCAATGAGCTAATATAGTCTATGAAACCATAAGTATATATTCGAACATTAAGTTATTTGGTGATAAGGTGTTATGCCCCCCATCGTACCTTATTTGTTTTTCAACTTG
This sequence comes from Escallonia herrerae, assembly GCA_033070095.1. Lineage (NCBI taxonomy): Eukaryota > Viridiplantae > Streptophyta > Magnoliopsida > Escalloniales > Escalloniaceae > Escallonia > Escallonia herrerae. The sequence goes on along the minus strand of JAVXUP010000257.1, from coordinate 396,958 downwards.
TTTTTACAAAAACATGATGATATTATTTGAATTGTTAACCAACCGAATAAGTTATATAATAAAGAAAGATCAATTATGTCACGACCCGAACCCATGGGTAGGCTCGCGAGCTACGCACGTGACCGGCCGCAAACCCAATGGACTCAAATCAAGGGCTCTGCCAGGCCTTATTTAAACCTGTCAACAATTCTAAAATCATGCATTAACTGACACCATAATATGACTTCTAAAAGATCCTTACAGATCTCCTCAGAATTACCTCTTCTAAATTCCTCCATAATGACTGATATAATTTATTTAAAGGAAACCTCATAGAGTTAAGCTACAAACAATTCTAGAAATAAACCAGCAATATCATAATTTCTCAAGGAACTTAATTCAGCCTTCTAATAAGAATCTCCCGCGGCTTCATTCTTATTTCCCTCGCAATACTCAAGTTCATCTAGTTGATCGCCTGAAAACATTTATAAAAAGGGGTGAGCTTGGGGTCCAGTAAGTACACATACCATATCCCTAACATAGGTTTTGGGATTCATAAAAACATGCCAAGATTTTCTTCGATTTGAAACTGGTAAATATTCCACAAGAGTTATTATTATTATTATTATTATTATTATTATTATTATTATTATTATTATTATTATTATTATATCTATTTTATGAAAGTAATTCATCCAAGATTCACAGTAACGAAGTATGACATCAAAAAGGCTCATTAACAATTGTCACAGTTCATCATAACATAGGTATGCTGCGGTCAGTGTACATTCCCCCTGACTAGGGCCCACAATCCCTACTCCACCAGGAATAAATATTATTCGGTCAGGGTATGCGCCCCCAGCCAGGGCCCATAATCCCTCCTTCATCCGGGATACATATTGTTGTGGACGCTAGGGCGCACCACGAGCAACAGTACTGTGCATCAACGTATCATCCCGTTGACCAGGACCCAACAATCCAGCTTTCCCCCATGGATATGGGGCGCAACAACCAAGTCATAACACCGTCTCATTCAACATATATAAGCCAACTTTAAAACACTACTCATAGAAAACATTCCATGACATTTTGATGTATTTTCTCATCAAACAATTTACACAAAAGCAGTAGCATGCGAAAGGCTTTAAACAAACAATTCATTTGTACATATACATAGACGGAAAATAGGGTATACAGAGGAATATGGCATGAGTACTTACCTCGCTCGAAATCTGCTCGTGATATTTGCTCAAATGCCGGTCCTAGGTCTTGATTATCAAAATCTAAATAACAAACCATATGGATGTCATTCATTGTCGCACGAGCACGTTTAGGTACTAGGTTTCTTTTAGATGAGTAAGTTTTTTACCCAACCGTCCCTCAACTTATGTATAATTACCTATTTGCCTCCAATTCCTAAAGTACCTCATCCACCTGGATATAACCTAGTAAGGTCCTTTTTAAACAATTGATGGATATTTCGGACAAGAACGGTAGTTCCGGCGATTTTTCGCTCGAATCCCTAAACTGCTCGTTAAATGGAGCGTTAATGCTCAAGCCCCAAAAATATAATGAACGGCATTTCAAACACTTAAGCGTCACCATCATTTTAGATTACTATAAAATTCTAGGCTAAAAATAATTTTTTTTACTATGCTAAATAATTCCAAAAACTTGTTTTAAGAATAATTTGTTTGAGACACTTCCCATGGCTAGAAAAATCTGAGAAAATTCCACGTTGTAGGTTTCACAAAAATAAGGGAAGTTTTTGTTTCGTACTTTTGCTAATTTTGCCTAGAAGAGGTTCTTAAAATGATTTTGCAGACTGTTGTAATAGTGAAGCGTTACGCGTCAATTGCTCGAGCGCTGCGCAGCTAACAATGTTAAAATAGCAAACAAAAAACTTTAGTAACTACTTTATCTTGGCTATATAAGATTATTGTGGAAGTTTCATAATTTAATAATTTAGTTTACTATTTTAAAATGCACTGAGATCTTTTGTTCAGATATAATTAGTTAGCAGGCTTCCCGAGCTCCGAAAAATCTGAAATTTTTACTGTGTGTAGATCTTGCAAAATTAATATAAGCTACTTCTTTGAGTTTTGTCCAAATAATTTTCTAGATGTATTTTAAATTTTCAAAAAGAAACTGCTGGAATAGGATAACTTTTAGCGACACTTTTGAGTTTAATTTTGAACAAACAAAGCTTTTCCCTCTCTTGCTACAGTATCATCTTCCCCATTACACTTAGTCGTACTCTTGTACCCATAACCACCTCACCTCATAGCACCCATTTTCTTAGCCTCTCACTCACCCACCTTTACAACACCCATAAATCTTATCACTTGTTTAGTCATATAAATGTAAATACTTTCCCTAAATTCTCATACAAACATAATTCATGAGTCCCACACCCACTGCCACGGCAGTGGGTCTTCCTGGTTCATGTTTTCTCCATGAACAAACCACAAATATATGCATGCAACCTTTCCTCCCACATGACATACAAACACACACACACACACACATACACACACATAAATCTACTTCATTTTCACAACATCATACAATTTCTCAAAGCTACTGCCTCATTTCTCATGTCCTCTCCACTCATGCAACCCAGTTTCACCCCATTCAACTTGGAACCACATATAATTTTTACACCCATCTCATATGTATATACATACTACACACTAAACTCTAAACTCATAATATATATTCACAAACACCACCCATATCCACATGGCTGTGACTTGTCGTTACCCTTCGTCCCATGAGCATATTTGCGCAAATACACGCTAACGCACGCACCCATTAGGCACGCACGCACACAGCACCTGTAGTTGCTATTGGCAGCCTCCCCCTCGACCATGCAGTCTCACACTTTCAAGCATTTGGGACAGTTATCCATCACGGCAGCCAACATGGCTTTGTTGGCTGCTTGTCCAGTCATGCGGCACACACCCGCAAGATTTCCCTTCACGCACACTCTTATTTCAAGCGGCAGATTGCACAACTCACGCACCAAGACACGCTTACATGATCTAGACGCATTAAAATTATCATAATAAGGTGAAGAAGCTTACCGAAATCTGTCAAAATACTTTGGCAATTCTCTGGCCTCTTCTCTCTGTCTGTCACCCTCTCTCTGCTGTATATTTAACAGATGAAGAGAAGTCTTGGCGGCTGACCTAATTTTAGGTCATATGTATATATATATATATATATATATATATATATATATAAATACATATATATGTATCTATATACACATACACACACACACACACACATATATATATATATAGCTCTAGGTTGGAACGTTACCAAATTTCCCCTAGCTTTCTCTAAGTGTTTTAATTTTTACCCCCTTTACTTTTGATTATTATAAACATGTCTTAATATGTTGGTTACTACAAATTAGGGGTTAGAAAAATTTAGATGTTCTTGATAGATAACCCCGCTACACAAATTGTCACTAAAAGTTGCTAATGAATATCCACACTATCTATATGTATAACTTGTCGCTAAAGATTTTTGTTTTAGTGTCTCCCCAGATTTGACACAATAATTCGCTTGAAATAATATACCAATGCTAGATAATAGTTCATCGCTAAAAGTTTTAAGTTGTTAACAGTATTTTTAGGGTTCGGGGTATTACAAATTAGTTTATGTGTCTTGGTTTGAAATCAACAAGCTGGGATTGAGTGGGCTACCTACCCGCCTGGATAGATCTAGAACTGGATGTTCATGGGTCTAGACCATAGGAGAGGCAACCTAACCAAAATCTCACATTTTATAAGAATCATATGATTGTGTAACAAGCCCATAATAAGCTGTAGATAGAGGCCTACATGACCGAGCTAGAATCATGAAAAGTGATGAAAATACCCATATGTCGGCTGATGCACTTTTGATGCAAAATCCCATGTAGGCCTACCTTGAATATGTAGCTTGAGGAAAAATGTAGCCTACCTTGAATGTGATTGTGGACCAACTCTAAAACCCAACCTTAGGAGACTAGACCAACTAGACCTTGACTTAGGTTAAGCTCAATACTCGTAAACGCAAAAGAACTGACTAAATTAGATTCAAGACCACATATAAGCCCTCCACCAAACCAATGACCAAAAAGAAAAGAAGTCTTATAGAAAGAGGGTTTTGCAAGGCCTCTTTGGGCTTATAGAGGTTTCTGTGTAGTTACACATTGCATAATCTAGTGTATACCTGATTGTGAAAGTAAAATATTTCAAATACATGTCGAAAAACTCCTCAACATGTAGAAACTTCTTTGGGTACCATTTTTTGGATTTTCAAATGTACTAAACTTTAGCTGAATGGTTAATTAGACCATTACACGTGGGCCAATTAGTTTGGAAAAACAAAATTGATGTTCGTTGAACAAACAAAATTTGAAAATGCATACCTCTGCTAATAAAATGACTATAATGCCCATGAGTTGCAAGGTAATGTTGAAATGCCATCCTTCTCCCTTTTCATTCCATTCTCATCTCTCAGCCTTTGCGATACACAGCCCACAACCGCCACCATTACCCACTACCTCATCACCCACTTATGGCCACTACCATCATCGCTTATATTATTATCACAACTGTAAGGCTCCTAAAATGCTGCCATGGTGTCACCCTAACAACTGCCTCATACATGTTGCCTAAGCCTCCATCCTTTGTCGCTATGACCAGCTGGTAGTTTGTGCTGGAAACGACCTGGGTCTCGCGCCTAACCACGTTTCGTACCTCAAATTCATTGTTGTGTTTGGTGATAGCATAGGCGACAGAGGTTGTTGTGACGAGAAGGCTTTACAGCCTTGCACCATTGGTTGGACGGTGGTTTCACTGGTTCTTCAAAGTTCAATCACCACCATCACTACAAATATGCAGATCTGTAGTGTAGTGATGATGGGTGTTAACCTACGGGTCTAGATTCTTTATTTTGATGATTCCAAGTTTGTTATCCAATGAAATCTAACTGTATTATTAAGGATGATGATTTCAGAATACATCAAACTCAAACATGCATGGACATCTATTTGGACAAAGACTTTGGACTTAGAATAGATTCATTTTTTATTCTTTGTAATTTCTAAGCTAAGCTTTATTAAAGATCCACCAGAAAAGTGAAAAGAGCCAAAGTCGAGAACCTTGACTGACAAGTGTCTTTTCATTCGAATGAATTGATTCACTCGATTGATTTTATCAGAAACTTTATGTAATATCCCAAGTACTAGTAGAGTATCAAAGGTTAAAAGAATTTTTGGACAAAAATATAATTTTTGAAATTCTGGGGGCATTTTCGTAATTTTGGAAAACTTTGGGAGCATAAATGTAATTAATATTTTTAGAGATGAAAAATAATGAAATGAGTGATAGCATATGTTTTCAGTAGTGTTTAATAAAATTAATAAAGATTGGAAAGTTTCTGGGTCTTACATGTATTTATATGGTGTTTGGGGGTCTTTTTGCAAATATGTAAAGTGTGGGGGCCATTTGTGTAATTTTATAAAATAACCTAAAAACCATATTTTGAAATCGTGACACCTCCTCCTTGGTTAATGACTAAGCTACATGAAAGATAAAAATATTGGAAGTCTCAGGTAAAGAAAGGAAAGAAAAAAGAACAAAACCAAACCAAATTAAAACAAAAGACAAGAATAAAGAAGAAAAAACACAGAAGCAGAGAAAGAACCAAAACAAAGCAGGAACTGGGGGTTTGCGGGGAAGCAAAAATCAGAGTGAAAGAGGGGGATGGAGTGATCTCTTGCAGGCTAATCTTTTACCCCTTATGATGTGTTAAATTCAGTGTGTGTCACGTGTGTTTAGTGTGTGTTTAAGGTGTTTTGTGCGTGAATTTCAATAAGGTGTGTGTGGATAGAACATGTGTGAGTTCTTATGTGTGAAGAAGGGAAGAGGGTGCTGCTCTAAAGCTGTGATTTAGTGTGTTTCAAGTGTGTAGTGGGTGTCAGTTGTGGTTACTGTGAGTACACAGCATATGGGTGTGAATCGTGGTGGTGCAGTAGTGTTGCTGTCGCTGCAGTAAGGATGTAGCATGCGTGTCCTACTACTGTAGCAAGCTTAAAGTGTGTGTGTGTGTGTGTGTGTGTGTTTTATTGACAGTAGTAGAGAGTGTGCATGCGTTTGTTGTATGTGCAAAATTTTTCTAGAATATATGATGAATCCAAGTGTGTGACTTTGTGTGTTAATGTGCTTAATATGTGAGTATGAGAGTGTTATATGTGTGTCTAAGTGATGTTAAAGGGTGTGGGTGTGTGTGTGTGTGTGTGTGTAGGGTGGAAACGTATGTGTATGCGTGTAAGCAAGCAATCTGGGGGTGCACGGTAAAATGCAGAAGGAGATGTGTGTGGTTAAGGGGAAACTCTGTGTGTGTGTGTGTGTGTGTTTAATCCATTAAGGGTGAATAGTGACTGTTTTTGTCGCTAAAAATAGGAAATAATTTAGGCAGTTTAACCCGAATTTTTATAAATAGTTAGGGGCAAAATTGGACAAAGTCCAAAACTGTAAGCCCTGATATTTTTATGAGATACACGCTCTGAAATTTTTTCAAAAATTTTCGGTGTCCATGAAGGACGCTAAATTAGGGTATCGATTATGAGAAATTTTGAATTTATTTAACATAGTAAAGAAAGTTATTTTAATCTAAAAAATTTAGAAAAATATTATTTTACTTATATGATTTATATCCTAAAATTTTGGGCCATTCTAAGACCGATAGGTATTTTTGCAAAACTGGCTTTTTAGCATTCGGTCCACACATCGGTTTAGGATTTTTGGGCAAATTTTTTAAAATGCTTATTAGTCCAGAAATGACATTACGATGCTTAAAATAGCATTTTAATATGTTTTGGAATTTTTCTGGTGCTGAAACCCCCACGTAATTTACCATTCCGAAGGGGTATCTTGGTAATTTTCATATAAGAGGTATTTTGAGATAAATTCATATAGAGTAAGATTTTTTGAGTGATTGTACTTGTGGGAAGACCATTTTGGTGATTTAAGTCTGAGAGGGGCATTTTGGTTATGTTACGCCTAATGGCATTTTGGTAATTTACATACACGGTGACGGAGGTTCATTTTGGGAGTATATGTGAGTCCGTATTAGGTTAATATTTTACTATATCTTGTGTTCTAATGATTCGATTATTCTGTTCAAGGTAAAGCTAAAGACTTTTTGGTTAAGATAATCTAGATACAGATCCAGGTAAGGGATTCTATCTGAACTCTGGGTTAGAACTTTCGTCCGAACCCTTATTTTGATAACTTGTACTCGTAAGTATTCTTTTGATTTACTTATGACTAATGTCGAACTCTGAGGCATGAATTGATATCAACATGTTTTTGTCTAGAAACTTCCAATATTGAACCTGAATCAGTTATTTGGAAATCTCGTGATGCTCGCCTGTTTTTGTATGCTAAGCAAATTTGATAATCTTATGTTATTATGCTTTATCATCGCTATTCGTTTGGACTCTATTATGTTGATCTAAGTTGCATTACTGCATTAAAAACCTTTCATTGAGCTTTAAAATGTTTATGAAAACTCTTATCGATGTCCATTATTTATTACCCATCGAGCATCAAATAACAGGCTGTATTATCGAATTGTTGTCATTTTGTACATTAACATGAGATGGTGCATTGGTAAGGGCTAGTATCTTGATGGACTAGTCGGTGCATTGGTGTGGGCTAGTACCTTGATGGACTAGTCGGTGCATTGGTGTGCGCTAGTACCTTGACAGACTAGTCGGTGTATCTATGATTGTCTGCATCGTATCTAAAATTTTTCTTTAATATCTGATCAAACTAGTTATGATTCTTTTGAAACTTTTAAAAAATTATCATTGAATTACATATGTAAATTATTTTGTAATCTTTATGTATTGGAGGATTTGGTGTGTATTGGGGTGCGCAAAAATGATTGGATTTGTGCGTGTGTTGAAATCCCTTGAGAAATTTTCATGGTACTTTGGAAATAATGACTTGAAAAATGATCTTTTACTGATCGTTTGAAAACCATCATGATTGTTATTGTTATTTTGGTATCTTTTTATGACGAATTTTGATCATTTTTGGAAATTATTGAGTTTTTGATTGTTTGAAGTGTGTTGGTAATTTTCGTCGATTGACTTCTTTGGAATCATTTTTTTAATTCTTTGTTAGTCCTTGTACGACCTTACTGAGCTCTTAAAAGCTTACCCTTCATTTGATTCCGTTCTGCAGGTTTTGATCAACATTAGATTGCTCAGGAATGGGGTTTAGAATCTGTGTGAGATTCCAGTGAGCCCACAATTACTGTATAGTAAGACCCCTGTGTGGGTCGGTACTGTTAACTCGTTCTATAAGAACTCGAGTTTGTAAAGAACCTACGTCTTAAGAGTTCAAGTTTAAGCAGTTTTATAATATTGTATTTGAGGAATTTGAGTTGATGTCTAATTAGATGCTTTGAAGTATGTGTTAGTAAACATGATCTGATAGGTTTAATGTGATCCGGTAGGTTAACAATTCGAAAGTTCGGGACAGCGGAGCTTCGGATTTTCGGGGATGTTACACTTTGATTTTTGTTGAAATGATTTTTCATTCGAATGTTTTCCAAAATCCTTCGATCGATATTAGAGAATTTCATTTTTGGATCAAAAATGTTTTTGAACTATCTCATTTTTATTTGAAGGTTTTTCCAATTCATCCGAAGGATTCCATTGGACTACTTAATGTTGTTAAAAAATGTTCTCATTCGAATGGATCCCATTATCATTCGATCGATTATATCAGAGACTCAAAGATTACTTCACTCTTTTTCTTCATCTGAATGAATTTGATATTCATTCAATCAATTTCTTCAGAGTAATCTAAATCTTTTCTGGAGTTAGATTCAACTGAACAATTTCTAAATCATTCGAAGGATTCTTTTTTTAAAAAATTTCTGTCTTGTCCCATTAAATGCACTTCAGCGATCATATCCTCTAAAGTATAAAAAAGACCTTTAGAGAGTTTATTGCTAACTTTTTCAATCTTGAAAGATATTTCTAATCTCTCTCTAAAAACACTCTCAACATATTCTTACATCTTTACAATCCTTTGTGTGAGAGATTGTTTTGAGATCTTGTCATGCAAGCTTCTTGGTTAAGTTCTTTGAGATTCAAATCTTTGCTCTAAGAAGCTTAACTCGTTTTCCTTTCATTGTCATATCTACTCTTTAAGGAGTTTAAATTGAATTTCACTTTTAATCTTCATTTCATTTGTAATTGTTGGAAACTTTGAAGAGGTTTTTCGAACTGTACTGAGGCTTGAACTAGCACCCAAAGCTAGTTGGTTAGTGGAAGGCTTAAGTAGCTCTGCCTTATGTGGAATGCTCCAGGACTAGACGTAGGCAGGTGGGGCTGAACCGCTATAAATCTTTGTGTCGATCTGTAATTGCTATTATCTTGTGAGTTAAAATTTTAAATTTTTACTTAGATCTGTAAACACCTATTCACCCCTCCCCCTCAGTGTATGTACATAGGGACCTAGAAGTGGTATTGGAGCCTTGTGCTCTGTTATTTCTTTTGTGACCTACCCATAAAGAGTAAAAGATCCAATTATGGAGGAAGGTTTAGCAACAAATCAACCACATCTGCTGAAGAATGATAACTACAATTACTGGAAGAATCGGATTAGAAGCTATTTAAAGCAAGATGCTTATGTCTGGATCATAGAACATGACCTTGTCGTTCCCACGAAGGATGGTCTAGATAGAAGTAAGATTCCCAAGGGAATCCTTGAAATGAATCCTGAGGAGGCAAATCTCTTCTCCATGGATGATAAAGCAAAAAACATCATCAGTTGTGGTCTCAATATAAATTAGTATAATCGAGTCTCAGCTTGTGAAACAACTCACGAGATGTGGAGGCTATTAGAAGTGACTAACTGCCAAGATTAATATCTTGGTGCAGTAATACGAAGCCTCTAAGATGAAGGAGTATGAGTATGTTAATGAGATGTACTCCAGGTTCACCTTCATCATAAATGGACTAAAGCTATTGAGGAAAGTGTAGCCCTAAATGAGATGGTCAGAAAAGTTCTCAGATCCCTTCCCAAAAGATGGAAGGCCAAAGTTACAGCCATTAAAAAGGCTAAAGATCTGAATGTGCTCAAATTGGAAGAGATAGTGGGATCTCTGATGACTCATGATATTGTAATGAAAATTCACAATGAGGAATAGACGACTTCAAAGAAGAAGAATTTGGCTCTCAAAGCCGAAGCTTCCCATAAACTTGAGGAGAGCAGTGATGATTCTGACAATGACATTACTCTCATCACCGAAAATTCAAGAACTTCTTAACAAATCAGAGAGACAAAAAAATGAAAAGAAGTCAGCCAACTCAGTCACAACAAAGAGCCAAAAATGACTGGAGTTCGAGAAAAAATCTTGCTGCTTGTTACGAGTTCAGCAAAACTAAACATATTAAAAAATTGCCGCAGCTCAAGATAGAGATATCCAATGGGCCGGGCCGCCCAATCCAACCCTAAAATGGCCTGGGCTGGGCTAGCCCGACCCTATAAATAAACAGTGCTGACCCTGGACCATAGGGCCTAGGGCCAGACCTGATTTTCCAGCCAAAAAAATCCATCTCGACCCAGCCCTAAAAAAGCAGGGTTAAGCCCTTAAAAAGGGGCTAGCCAGAAACTGGCCCGTTTTTTAAGGTCGGCCCTGTTTTGGCCCGGCCCCACGAGGTTTTTGAATTTTTAGATTTCCCCCCCATTCTCCCCAACTACTATATTCTCCATATTTGCAAAATTTCACTTTTACCCCCTCCCAACTGCTATATAACAGTTATTTTGGGGGGTATTTTTGTCCAACAAATTTCTAACAACTGTTTTATGCTTTTTTATACTTTTACCCTCCCCAACAACTATAAACGGTTAGTTTTAAGGGGTATTTTGGTCTTGTATGGACTTTAAAAAATCTATAAATTCACTCTCTTTCTTTCATATTTTTTGCACCAATCTTCTCACTCTCACTTGTCTAAATTCTACATTTCTACAAGCTTTACTACCATTGTTATTTGTTACCAAGTACTAACCCTCCCCAATTTTCAATTACAAGTATTAGTTAATTATTTACTACTCTTATTTATTTGCATTTAGTTACTCTTACTAAATTTTACAAGCTTTGCTATCATTGTTATTTGTTACTAAGTACTAACTCTCTCCAATTTTTAATTACAATTATTATTTAATTATTTACTACTCTTATTCCTTTGCATTTAGTTACTCTTACTAGTTTTATTTTTCATTCTTGTCAAAAAAATTTAGCGTTAAATATGTCTCAATTTTTTAAATCACGTAACAGATGTGGAGCACCATCACAAGCACCACCACCACCAGCACCAATCCAAGCACCACAACAACCATTCAATTTTCCAGATCCATCACGAATAAGTATAGATACTCACAAGATCTTGAATATAGACCCTCATAAGATACCCCGCATTATAGTCAAGGACGCAGCTCGGTTGGTGAAGTTACTACTCCGGGGTAGAATTTTAACCCGATGACTGGTCATCATGGTGAAGGACTGAGCAATCCTTACGGTAGTCCACTAGAAGTTTAAAAGGTAAAAAGAAAAAAAAGAAAGAATGCCAAGTGTTGAAATTATTTTGATAATATTATGATTGACGGCGTCCGAAAAGCTCAATGTAAGAACTGTAGTAGATTATTTTCGTGTGGTAGTGGTAATAGACATCTTAATAGGCATTACCCTGTGTGTGCACCTAAACAAGGGCATGTCGAACCTAGTCAAACACAGTTATCTTTTGACGATAAGTCATTTGTTTATGATCAACGAGAGCAAAAGACGGTCTTGCTAAATTTATTATTCAACGATGAACAAGCTTTAAATTTTGCCGATAATATTAAGCACTATAGATATATGAACACTTACGTGCAACCTTTGTACAAAAAAGTTCATACAAACACAACTAGATCCGATGCACTTAGAAAGTAATGTTGCTAAAGCACGCTTGATTAATTATTTTGATAATTTTGATGGTAAAGTTAGTCTTACTTCTAATGTTTGACAATCTCCTTTTACCCTTGCTAATTATGCTTGTGTGACGGCTCATTGGATTGATTTTGATTGGACTATGAAAAAGAAAATCATCATTTTCGAACTCTTTCCTTATCCGCGTGATGCAATTAACGTTGCTACTATTATAATTAATGCATGTACCATGTTTAAAATAAAGAAAAAGATTATGAGTATCAGCTTTGATAATGCTTCTGACAATAAAGTTGTTGTTGCGGCCTTAAGGAAAGCCTTTAACCTATGGTGAATTATTTCATGTTCCATGTGTTTGTCATATAATTAATTAAATTGCTCAAGATGGTTTAACTGTTGCATGAGATATTCTTCTCAAAATGACAGGTATGTCAGTGTTTATTAATAGTTCGGGTTTGAGAACACAACAATTTAAAACTTTGTAATATAATTTGCCTCGTAGGAGACCACTTACAGATGTCATCCATAGGTGGAACTCCACATATCGTATGCTTTTACATGTTTTGGTTTACAAAGAAGTGTATACGCATTTCCTACTAACCACGTTCTCAGAAGGCTTGCTAACTCACACGAAATGGCAGATGGCTGCACAGCTATCCAAATTTTTGGAGGTATTTTATACATCTACCAATTTATTGTCTGGTACGTACTATTCTACCTCCCCTAGCCCTAAGCCTGATTGGCCTGGGCTTCCACTTTGGCCCATTGGGCCTGGGCCGGGCCAGGCCAGGCCTTACCAATTGACATCTCTGGCTCAAGAACAAGTCAACAAGTAGCAGCAGCAAAGACATTAAAGAAAAGAAGTTCAAGCCTAGGAAAGCTTTGTTGACTTGGGATGTTTTAGACAAAAATGATAAATAGATAAGCGAAAATGATGAAATAGCTCAAATATGTTGTACGGCCAAGGATGATCAGTCAAATAAGGTATCTTCAAACTCAACTCTTTTTTAAAAAAATCTTGATTATGATAAATTAGAAATAGCCTTTCCTGAACTTAGTAAGAAGCACAGAAAATTGAAGCTAAAAAACAATGCTCTAATGAAGAAGGCATTTTCTTTGATCAACACTATTGAAGAATTGGTTAGTGAAAAAGAAGATCTAATGAAAAGGTTGAGTTTTATGCCAAGAAAAATGATTCCTTAAAAAAAATCATTTGATTGCTTCTTAAAAAGAAAACTTAAAATTTTCTTTAGAGATCCGGTCTCTCAACTGTATAAAATAACCTCTTTAGAAAATGAGCTTTTAAAATCCAAATTAGAAAAAAATTTCTACACAAAAAGAGGACTTAAAAAAAATAGATCAAAGATCTAAATTTTACTCTTTCAAAATTTACACAAAGAAGAGAGAATTTGGATGTGATTTTGGGAAGACAGAGATGTGTCTTTGAAAAAGGTGGTGTTGGTTATGATCCTTCGAAGATGCAAAATGATTATAAAAACTTCTTTGGTAAAAATCTAGATTCCTATTCACGATTTACACTTTGTACAACTTGTAATAAGAAAGTGGACTTAATGAAAAATTGTCCAAATAAGTTAGTACAAAATCAACAATTATCTTTTGCTAATAGTTGTAAAATGAAGCAAATTTGGGTGCCAAAACCTTGTGTATCTAATCTTTCAGGACCAAAGAAAGTGTGGGTACCTAGGTATGCTTGAAAGCAAGAGTAGACCCAAACAAGTGGATTCTCGATAACGGGTGCTTAAGACACATGACCGGTGATCGCAAGTTGTTCACATATCTCATGCCAAAGAATGGCGGTCTGGTCACTTTTAAAGACAACTCGAACGGTAAAATCACAAGCAAAGGTAAAATTGGTAACTGTTCGATCACTATTGATAATTTGTCTTTAGTTAATGGATTGAAATTTAATTTGATTAGCCTTAGTTAACTAATTGATAGTGGCATAAAGTGTGTTTTGAAGATGATCACTGTCTAATTCATCATGCCTCAAAGCACTTTGGTTGGTAAGCGAGATGGAAACATCTATACTTTTTTGTTTGACAAGTGTGATTTTTCTCAAGAAATATGCCTTTCTGTTCAACATGATGATACTTGGTTGTGGCATCGTAGATTAGGTCTTGTGTTTATGGACCTAATCAAGAAATTACTCGCGAAAGAACTTGTGAGAGGCTTACCAAAGTTGAAGTTTGAAAGGACAAGGTTGGTAATGCCTGTCAATACAGCAAACAATCAAAAACCTCTTTTCATGCCAACAATGTTGTTTCTACCTCCTGTCCTCTTCAACTTTTTCATTTAGATCTTTTTGGCTCTACAAGACATGCTAGCTTTGGTGGAAAATTTTATGCTCTCGTCATTATTGACAATTTTTTTAGATACATTTGAGTTCTATTTTTAACTCATAAGGATGAAACTTTTTTAAAAAAATTTATTCTTGTAAAGCTTCTTGAAAATGAGAAGGAGTTGAAACTTGTAAAAATCTGAAGTGATCATGGCGGCGAATTTGAAAAAGATTTTATTCCTTTTTTGTGATGAGAATCATTGCTAAAAAATTCTCTACTTCTTGGACTTTCGGACAAAATGGGGTAGTAAAGAGAAAGAATCGCACACTTTAAGAGATGGCTAGAACAATGTTTCACGAAAATTCTTTGCCAAAATATTTATGGGCCGAAACTGTCAATACTTCTTGTTACGTTACAGGGTTCTCATTAGACCTAACCTTGACAAAACTCCTAACAAACTTTTCTTAAATCGAAAACCAAAGATTTATTACTTCAAAGTTTTTGGTTGTAAATCTTATATTTTAAACAATCGTGAGAACTTGAGTAAGTTTGATGCAAAATCTGATGAGGGTATCTTTCTTGGTTATTCGTAGAAGAGTAGAGCACATAGAGTTTATAATCCTTGGACTTTTACTATTAAAGAGTCAATGCATGTTGTATTTGAGAAATTTAATGTTGTACATCCAAGTAACCATGCAGATGACGACAGCGAGAGTCTCCCCCTCAGCTTTAATAAATTAGATATCTCAAGAGATAAAGGAGGCAGTTCAAACCGATCTGAACAAGCAAATAATTACACCCCACCTCTTCCCAAGAGCTGGAGATACACATCTAATCACCCAGAGGAACAAGTGATTGGTGATGTTGAGCGTGAGGTAACTACTTGATCCTCTGTAAATCTCTTTTGTGCTGACCTTGCTTTTCTTTCTCAAATTAAGCCTAAAAATATTCATGAGACTTTTTAAGATGATGATTGAATTCTTGCCATGCAAGAAGAATTGAATCAATTTTAAAAGAGTAATGTCTGGACTCTAGTTCTGCCTCAGGTTCAGCAAAAGGTGGCACCAAGTGGGTTTTTCGAAACAAACTTGATGAAGATGGCCACATTGTTCAAAATAAGGCTAGATTAGTGGTCCAAGGATACAATGAAGTTGAAGAAGTTGATTTTAATGAAACCTTTGCCCCAGTTGCTCGACTTAGAGCTATCCGAATGCTTTTGACATTTTCATGTCACATGAATTTCAAACTTTATCAAATGGACGTGAAAAACGTCTTCTAGAATGGGGTCATTCGTGAGGAGTTTTTGTTAAACAACCTCTTGGTTGTAAAAATGAAAAATATCTCAATTATGTTTTTAAACTGAAAAAGGCATTGTATGGTCTCAAACAAGCTCCTCGAGCTTGGTATGACCGTCTGAGCAACTTTCTCATTAATCATGGATTCTCTCGTGACAAAGTCGACATCACTCATTTTACTAAATATAAATATTCTCATATCCTTATTGTTCAAATTTCTATTGATGATATTATTTTTAGGGCCACTAACAACGATCTGTGCCAAGAGTTTGCAGAGAATATACGCAGTGAATTCGGGATGAGTATGATGAGAGAACTCACCGTCATTCTAGGTCTACAAATTAAGAAACCCAAGGAAAGGATCTTCATTAATTAATTTAATTATACACAGGAGCTATTAAAAAGGTTTGGTATGGATAATGCTAAACCTTGAGGTATTCCTATCTCTCCCAGCATCAATCTTGTTAAAGATGAGAATGATAAAAATGTTGATCACAAACTCTATCATGTCATGATTAGTAGTTTGTTATATCTTACTGCTTCTAAGCCTGATATTATGTTTAGAGTATGTAAATGTGCTTGTTTTCAAGCATGCCCCAAAGAATCTCACCGTACTGCAGTTAAATGCATATTTAAAAGCATGCCCCAAAGAATCCCATATGTAAATTGGGACTTTGGTATCCGCACAATTCTTCTTTTGACTTAGTTGGTTATTCTAATTCCAATTACGCTGGATGTCTGGTTGACCATTGAAACTAATAAAACAACCCTAGAGGGGGGGGGGGTGAATAGAGTTTTTGAAAATTAATGGGAAATTTAAACTAAGCACAATCATAAATCTCAATCAAACCAAGTAATAATTCAATGAAGATGCTAACTAAACAATCACAAACAATTAAAGAGCAATAAGTAAAGAGATTGAGTTAGAGATACTTGACAAGGAGATTTAAATGGTTCGGCTTGAACTACCCTCAAGCCTACATCCACCTCTTCAAGGAAGTCCCTTGTAAGAGCACTAGAATCCACTAGCAACAATCTTCTTCCGGGTCAAGATCAAAACCCTTACAACACTTGGTGATATTCCCACACCAAGCACAAGCCTTGAATCCACAAAGCTCACCAAAGACTTGACAAACCCAAGCCTTGATCACAATCATTTTACAAAGATCAATTGTGTACAAAGAAACCTTCTTGAAAGGAAATGAGTACAAATAAAGCTCTAGTAAAATAGAGAGATGAGAGAATTGATGACTTGAAGAATGCTCACTCTCAATCAAAGAATTGCTCACAAAGATGCTCTCTTTAATGATGTAAAATCATGAAGATGAAGAGAGAGAAGTTTAATCTATGAGCCTTGATGTTTTTCTAATGAATGGAGGCTTAGAATGTGGTTTCCATGGTGTATATGAAGCCCCAAACCATTTATATAGGGAGCAAATGAAATATAGCCGTTACAGACAAAAAGTGAGCAAAATTGCCATTGCAGTCGACTGTATTCCCTCTAAAATAGCCGTTGGAGTTTTGTCCTCGAAAATAGCCGTTGGAGCTGAATTTTGACCACTGCAGTCGACTGGATTCAAATACAGTCGACTAGATCACCCTACTGCCTATCGCCTGCCTCACGGAACCCCCTTTCCTATTTTGGGCATAACTTTCTCTAGAAAAATCGGATTGAGGTGCCGTTTTTTGCGTTGGAAAGATAATGAAAAGTTTTATCAAGATATGAAAAGATTAGCACCAAAATAGTTTTTGAGAAAACCTGAGTGAGCTCCAAAGTTCACTCATTTTCAAGAACCACACTTGTGTGAAAGGTTATGAACTCACATGCAATGCACAAGGTGTCATAAGGTCTTTTTAGGTCATAGTCATCAATCCAAGCATCAAACCAAGACTAGTTACATAATAGTAAAGATCAATCATAATCGTAGTAACTTAGCCTTTGCATTCTTTCTTGCTCTTTGACATAGGACTTGATGAAGCTTCCATAGAATGTCCACTATAACTTTAAGCTTCTTTGGATTCAATCCATTTATCCAACTTCTTAAATGTGTCTTCATGAGTGTCATGTATATATCTACTAAGAATCCACTCAAAGCACACATTAGAACATAATCAATGTGTAGTTATCATCAAAATAAGATGTAAGCCTAGGTTATCCAACCATAGGGCTAACAACATAAAAGCACTAGTGAACTTGCCAATCTCTTGGTGAATCGCTTGTGTCCTGGCATAGTAAGAAATAGACGTCTATAGTACTTTTCACCACTGAGGCAGAATATGTTGCCGTTGGTAGTTGTTGTACTCAATTTCCTTGGATGCATCAAACCTTACGTGATTTTGGTGTCTCCTTTGATAACATTCCTATCATGTGCGACATTAGTATTGTTATTGGCATTAGTAAAAATCATGTCCAATACTCTTGCACAAAGCACATTGATATCCGTAACCACTTTCTTAGAGACAAGAATCAGAAAGGCTTGATCAAACTTAAGAAAGTAGGTCTGGGAGATTAACTAACCGATATTTTTACAAAACCCTTAGCTAAAGCTAGTTTTTATACTTTGCATCGATGTATTGGAATGTGTGATTTGAGCTAGCTTCAAGTTCTTAATGAATATCTTTGCTTCTTCTATTTACTGCTAAATTCATTCGACTGATTTGCGATTTCATTCGACCGAATTAATCGTAATGGCAATTAATATTTTTGATCTCTGAAAAATTCGTTTGGCCGAATATCTAAATTCATTCGACTGAAATCATTGTCGTCGATCTTAGTCTCGCTTCTTCTGAAAAAATCAATTGAACAAAAATAAGATTCATTCGACCAAATTGATCTCCACCGATGTGTCTACTACCTCACTAAAAGAATTGTTCGACCGAATATTACATTCATTCAACCGAACCATCCATCTTTGTAAATAGTTCTTTCTTTTTCACTTTTGAGTGTTTCTCAATCTTTTTACAGTCACTTTTAAACTCATAGACCATTGACATGCTCACTACTTCTCATCACTATTCCCCATCATTTGAAATGGATAGACCATTCACTTGTCGACCACAGACCAGACGACGTCAAAAAGAAAGTGACAATGAACCTGAAGTCATCTCTGTCTCCACTCCTCGTAGCACTCGTTCCTCCAACCAACCGTCTTCAAGTGTCGTCCCGTGTGCACCAACAACTTTTGCTCAAAACGGTTGGCACTCCCTTTCTTTCAAAATGTGCCTAAACCATTCCAGACACCAATATCTCATCCACTTCTTCGGCTCCTTCTTCTTCTCATACATGTCCACCACTCTCTTGTCCTTAGACTTCATCTAATGATATCCATCATCTGTCCCATTTATTTAAAACCGTAAGTAAACTATTACACTCTTTTTACTAGTCGCAACATTAGCCTAGGTCGACCATGTGATCTTGATCTAATTACACCAGTTGGCCTTACTCCTTTTGCCAAAATATGATGTATGTCACTCCTTACCACTCCTACTGTGCACTACCCATATTTAGTCAGTATGTTTTATGCCAACATGACTTACACTCCACTGTCTCCACTACTCTCAATACTTTTGTCAATGGCGTGTCTATTTTCCTCACCCCCTCTACACTAGGCAGAATTCTAGGTTTTACTAACCAATCATCTCTTTCATGAATCCGGGCAACTCGTGGGCTACCAGTGGACCTTTTTCCCAGCTTCAACAAATTCAAACCCTATAGAGTAACCCCACCATCACTTCTATCAAAAAACCTATCCTTTCCAAGATCCCACCTATACATCATGTTTTAGGCTTAATACTATCATACAACCTTGTCAGTTGTACCAGCTCTTATGCTACCTTCACTTATATCGATATCATTCTCCTTACCTACTTCATGGCTCTCTTCTAGATCTTGCAACCATTATGACGATGAACATGGTTAACCGCAAAGATCGAAAAAAGCCAATCTTCCCTATGGTCTTCTTCTCACTGAAGTGTTTAACCACTTTCATGTTCCTCTTCCCACCTCTATTTATAAGTGTATTCATCTTCTCTCTACCTACTTTCTTAACGTCGCCACTCTCAATCGTGCCTTCTTCACCGTTCAAACCAACACCACAACACATGAAGTTTCTCTTGTTAGGGCTCCACAACCACCTTCATCCTCTCCGGTACCTCCCTCATCCTCCTCACCTAGCTCCTTCATACCACCACCTCTATCCTCTGACCCCGATCCCTCAATGCCACTTCCTCCCTTTGATAACCTTCATAGTCCCCTAAATGATTTCTCAAACCTTAATTTTGATGACTTTTTCAACATTGACAACTCTTCTATCTCCCAGTTATCTCGTATTTTTACCTCCATTTAGCTTTTACTCGAGTCTCATACTACTCTGGTCGCTACTGTTACCACTAACCAGTCGGCCCTCCTACACATCTTTCTACCATGCAAAACTCCTCTAACCAACTTCTGTCCAACCAAATTGACCTCCATGACCTTTTGAATGATCTTGTCTCAAACCTTCCCCCAAACCACTCCTCGACGCTGGATTGTCTGACTTGCATTCAGTAGTATTTTTAGCCCAAGCATGAGGCTGCTTTTTCAGGCTAGTCGTCGGCAAGCCGAGTTATCGTTCTGCATTCTTACCGAGCAGAATCGGTTTTTGGCTCATCAGGTCATTGACATGTCTCATGGATTTTGAGTGACTCATCCTGACATTTTCCCATTTCAACATGAAGGAACCGATTGTGAACAATGATTTTTCAATACCAACATTCCTTGTGCTACGCCACCGTTGCGATCGTCTTGTGTAGTTGAAATTGCAGAAATTCCCACCTTCGAGGTTCCTCTTGCTCCAGATCCCTTCTCTTCTACCCTGAGTGAACATCGTAGGCATTAACTTGTCTTTTTCTCTCTTCTTTTCTAGCTTAGTGGTTTTCCCACTTTTTGGTGTTGACAAAGGGAAGAAAATTGTAGTTGTACATGAGCTAATTATTATAACATCTTTTGGATATAGTTGATCATGATTTTATGCTTATCCTGTTTAGTCTATTCATAACTTTTTCCTAGGGGGAACATGTTATGATATGTTAGATTAATATATTGTCATCATTAAAAATGGGGAGATTGTTGACCTACGGGTCTAGATTCTTTATTTTAATGATTCCAAGTTTACTAACCAATGATTAATCTAACTATATTATTAAGGATTATGATTTCAGAAAACATCAAACCTTAAACATACATCTTTTTGGACGAAGACTTTGGACTTAAACTAGATCTATTTTTTATTATTTTGTAATTTTTTAGTTAAGCTTTCTTAAAGATCCACCAAAAAATCAAAAAGAGCCAAAATCGAGAGCCTTGACTGACAAGTGTCTTTTCATTCAAATGAATTTATTCATTCGATTGATTTCATCATAAACTTTGCTTTTTCTTTAAAAGATTTTTCATCTGAATGTTTTCCAAAATCCTTCGACCGATTCCATCAGAAAATTTGTTTTGGGATCAAAAACGTTTTCATTCGAACGACATCATTTTCATTCAAAGGCTTTTCCAATTCATCCAAAGGATTCCATTTGACTACTTAATGTTGTTCAAAATTGTTTTCATTCAAATGGATCTCATTTTCATTTGATCGATTGTATCAGAGTCTCAAATATTACTCCACTCTTCTTTTTCATCCAAATGAATTTGATATTCATTAGATTGATTGGGTTTGAATAATCTAAAATTTTCTAGAATTAGATTGAACTGAATGATTCCTATATCATTCGAAGGATTCTATTTAAAATATTTGTTGTCTTGTCCCATAAAATGCACTTCAACAGTCATCTCCTCTCAAGTATAAAAAAGACCCTTATAGAGTTTATTACTAACTTTTCAATCTTGACAAATATATCTAATCTCTCTCTAAAAACACTCTCAACATATTCATAATCCTTTGTGTGAGAGATTGTTTTGAGATCTTGTCAAGCAAGCTTCTTAGTTAAGTTCTTTGAGATTCAGATCTTCCCACCTAAGAAAGCTTATCTCGTTTGGCTTTCATTGTAATATCTACTCTTTGAGGAGTATAAATTGTATTTCAATTATAATATTCATTTCACCTGTAATTGTTGAAAACCTTGAAAAGATTTTCAGAACTGTAGTGAGGTTTAAGCTAGCACCTGAAGCTAGCTAGTTAATGAAAGGCTCAAGTAGGTCTCCCTTGTGTGGAGTGCTCGGGGACTGGATGTCACTATCCAGGTGGGGCCGAACCAGTGTAAATCTTTGTTCCGATCTGTGATTGGTATTATCTCGGAGTTAAAATTTTAAATTTCTACTTAGATATGTAAACACCTATTCACCTTCTCCCCCCTCTATGTGTACTTAGTAACCTATAATGGGTTGATAGTTTGTATTGAGGGAAGGCCTGATGTTGGTTATAGCGATGGCGAGCAGTGACGATTGTCTTGATGGGTGTTGGGTAGTGATATGGTGGCAGTAATGGATAAGAAACAATCAAGGGAAGGGCGGTGATATTGGAGTAGAGCTCGAACAGGGCTTGGGTTGCCCGTGGATACTAATGGCGACAGTAGATCTGCATGGGCTCAGGGTGCTGACCGAGAGGATAAAGGAGAAGGGAATGGGAATGGGAATGGGAAGGGAAGGGGAGGGGGGGGGGGGGGGGGGGGGCGTTGTAGTATATTCATGTATGTACTGTATGATAGACATTTTAGAAATATATATTTATAAAATCAAGAAAAAGTGTATTTTTAAAAGATCAACGATGGAAAACTTTGGTCACGAGCTGTTACCGTTTCAAACTTTGTATCCTTAACAATGATTTCGTCTGGGTTGAGTCTAAGTATGCGTTAATTAATTTTGTAGATTACAAGATGTGCAAATTCCTAAATGCTAATTGAGTTCTTTTATCTGTTTTAGAAGTCGATACGAGTTTGCAAAGAGTTTGACGAATACTGTGTAGATTAATTATTATTATTATTATTATAAAGTAAAAATTCAAAGTCGAGGATGGTAACCAAACAAGAATAACCAACTTGAAGAAACGGAGGACCGGAGAGAAAACGACACGTCCTCTCTTGTCCCATTTTGTTGGCCGCCGCATCTTTCCCTGTCCCGTCTTTCGTGGACTCTGGTTCTTGACTTAATTTCAACTGCAGACCAGACCCAGACCCTCACCCTTCTCTTCTTCTAGTAATTTCCCTCCCAACTCTTATAACATTCTACTCTTCACTCTCCACCCCCCCCCCCCCCCCCGCCCGCCTAACGATGGGCTATCAATCCAATCGACCCGTTACCGGCTACCCAGCCCCCGGCTATCCCCAATCCGGCCCTAACCCTAACCAAAACGGCGCCGCCTTCGCTTGCGCCGCCCCACCGCCGCCCCAATACTACAACCAGAATCCCTACTACGCCGCTGCCGCGGCGGACCCCTACGCTGCCCACCGCGCCACCTTTCTCCGCCGCATCTTCGCCGTCCTCATCGCCTCCGTCATCATCGCCGGCACCGTCATCTTCATCGTGTGGCTCGTCGTCCGTCCCCGCATCCCCCAGTTCCGTGTCGACTCGGTCGCCCTCTCCAACTTCAACTCCTCCTCTTCGCTGCTCACCGGCAACTGGGACGTCCGGTTGACCGTCCGGAACCCGAACAGCAAGGCCAACCTGGCATACGACGATATCAACGCCTACATGTTCTACAGGCGGGTTTCGCTGGCTGAGACGGCGATCCCGCCGTTCTCCCAGGGCACCAAGAACGAGACGGCGGTGCGTGCCACTTTCGCCGCAGCCAGAACTTACGTCGAAAAGTGGGTCCTGGACGGCTTAAACACCGACAGGGCGAGTGGGAAAGTGGACTTCACCATGACGATTCTGGCCAGGGTTAGGTTCAAGGCTGGGGCGTGGCGGGCGAGGCGTCGGCTGCTGAGGGTTGTCTGCCCGAACTTGTCGGTCAATAACTCGAGTGGTTCGCTCGTCGGAGGATCCAGGGGCTGCAGGGTCGGGTTTTAGGTACTTCTGAGGCTGTTCTGCCACTTGTTTCTAGTAACTGTCGTCTTTTTTGTGCTTTTTTGAATACTTACTGATGTGGAAATTGTGAGGCGGGGCTAGTATAATGTGAATACACACGAATTTCGAATCTTATGTTATTTATTCATACATGGTCTAATGACGTACATACTGTTTATGTGCCGGTTTACTGTTGGTGGATTGATTCTGCATTTGTGAATGCTAGTGTGGCGTTTGTTCTAGCTTCACTTGAGTTATTCGCCTTGTGTTTGAATCTGGTGTAAGCAAGTATTTGATGTGGACAGGGCCTTGTTTATACATATTATTTCAGATGTTGAACTTCTACTATTCAATCAATCGAGCAATTTTAGTCTAGTGTGACTAAAATGGGTTTTTGGTGGATTTATATTTGTATTGTTTTCAGGTTCCGGTGGTCATATGCAATATGCCTGCTAATATACATATATATAAAGTAGTTAAGTGAAGCCGTGGTCTATTCTAATTGCGAAATATATATCAGTGTAGATTTCGTCAACATCTTGGTGAGAAGTAGCCTGTTCCTAGACTACTCTTTGGTGGTTTTCTGTAATATATGTTGCCATGCAGCCTCTCACGAATCGCGGTGCTGTTTCGGAAAGTTCGTGTTATCGACTAGCTATTTGTTTGACAATATGGGCAGGGATTGTGAATTAGTGGATGATTTGGTTCTGGCTTACAATGTGCTCTCAAATGTAGTATACAGGCATGAGGATTTTGGCTAGGATTAGGTCTAAAGCGGTGCTTGGAAGGCGAGATGTCGGTTGCCATGTTTTGCTTGCCTAGGCTTGTCTGTCGGGGTTTCATCAAATAGTTTTGGCAGGGTGATCTTGTCTGTGGTTGGTCTATGACTTGATTCTTATCTTCGCATCCTTCATTTTCTCTATGCTTAAGGATGTTTGCTTTGGATGTTTTAAGGAGGTGGTAGTATGAGATGGGTATTCATGGATTTGCAATTTATGTTGTATTCATATGTCGTGGTTTATACCAAAACTGTTATGAATTAGTTGTGCTATGCGTTTTATCCCCTTCATTTTTGGTGTGTTTGAATCTTTTAAATTAGGTGTCCTAAGACCAGAAAAGCCCCTAGGAGAGTTTGGAATTTGCATATTTAATTTGATAAGAACTAGTAATTTGGATATATTTGATCTTATCTGCAAGATGTTTGTTGCAGTTAACGATGCAGTTCGGACGTATTGAAGTGCTAGACATTTTCCTTTTGGATGTTCTTAAAAGTCTAGGGTTGAAATAGTCCTTTCTTCGAAGATTGTTTCATACTCTGCTACTGTGACATTCTTCAGTATACGGGGCCATGTGATATGGCATGGACGAAAGAATTTTTATTGTGGGTTACACTAACTTTTTTGGAGAAAAAAGGCATGGGCATTCAGCTGAAAGAGTTTTTCCTTAGATATTGTTAAATAAGATCTTTGAAAATATAGGAATTAAAGTTTAAGAGAGCAAGAAAGAGGGTGCTTGGAAGCTTCTTAAGGTATGGCATATCTCCAACTGCTCTAAATTCGTTGTTTGATTCTTGCACCAAAATTCGCCCATGGGAGTGTAGGAAATAGGCATATCTTGTGACATTATGTTTTCTAGGGATCTGCTGCACCTGCTTTGTATTTTGCAAAATGCGCAAGGGGTATCTTGTCGCGCCGACTGCAGCAAGGGTTCCCGCAACATATTGAACTTAGGTTCAGCAACAAGTGGGTTTGTAGTGAGCCGAGTATTCGGCTCGTTAGGCTGTCCTTAGGCTCGGCTCAGCTCATGGTGAGGTTGACTTGGTCTGCTCGTTTAACCAAACAAGCCGAGCTTTACATTGTCTTCGGTTTCGAGATCGGCTTGCTTAACACATGATAAATTCCTAAATCAAACCCATATATCCTACAAAGATCAATTCAACCTTCAGAATGTCTAAATAAGTTTCTACATCAGAATCTCAACCAAGCATACTCATACATGTGTCTGCATATGGTCGTACAAAGATATGAGGATAATGATGAGAGATGAAGAGGTCGGTCTAGTTTTTTATTGTGCCTCATGGCATAAGCCACGAGACCTGTAGAGACGAAGAGGACCGAGGGAAAGTTCATATCTGCCTAGGAAGCACCGACACCTCTCCTAGGTGGAGGTATGGTGTCCTAAACAGACGGACACCCCGACACCCTCCGGACACCGGCCGACACGTGTCGGATATAGCTAATCGGTGTCGGAATTTTTTTTTAAATTTCCGACACCATGTCGTACACTTTGTCGAGGAGTGTCGGACACGGCGTCGAGAAGTGTCGGGCACGGCATGGAGGAGTGTCGGGCACGGCATGGAGCAGTGTGGGACCGTTTGGGGCTAATTTAGAATTTTTGAGCTAATTTCGGGGGTCAAATGTGCCCTTCTGGGGGTCAAATGTGCCCTAATCTGAGCCATTACCGTCTGCTTCTCTCAACTCGGAGCTGTCACTAGAGCTCAATCGCCAACATTCCGAAGTCAAAGCCGACAGATCTGACCGTTACAGTTGTCGTCACCAGATACCGAAGCAGCTGCTGCCGCAGTTGCCATTGCCAGAGCTCACTTGATCGTCGCCGGAGGTCCTCCGCCGCCGTCGTTGATCCACAGGTCCTTCTTCCTCATCTCGTCTCGTTTTTCTTCTCGTTACTGAAACTCTGAAAGTCTCCCTTCCCTCTCGTATCTTTCTTTTTTTTTCTCCCCTTGTCTTGCATTTGTACTGATTACTGAAGAGTTGTTTTTTTCTTATTCTTTTTTTCTCCCTCTGTCTTGCATTTTTTTGTACTGAAAGAGTGAAGAAAGTCCCTGTCGTTTTTTTTTTTTGACTTTGTAAGTTTCTTATGTTATGTACCATGTATTATGTCGGGTTTACGTTTAAGTATGACTTGTAATTGAATTCCTTGTTTTGGTAGTTTTTCATTATTGTTTGTTATTTTAGATTGTGGAATGTATTTGATATTTATTATATATATATATATTAAAAAAATAGCTGTCCAAAATCTGATTTTGGAAATTGCGGTGTCCGGTGTCCCCGTCGGTGTCGGTGTCCGACACTGTGTCTGTGCTACCTAGATATCTGCAAACGATAATAAAGAAAATCGAGCCCTTACCTATTGAAAGACGAGGAAGATCGATCCATTACTTGAGTTGGTTAATGACACGGGGAGGAGAAAAGCTGCGAAGCATTGGTGTGGCATATTGGGTGAAGCACAGGCATGAGGTGCAGGTCAGGTGTGCACCTGGTGCATGTCAAATAGAACCTATATATGTTTTAGTTTTTGATTTCTGGGTGCAGCTCCAACGCTGCCAAGACACACTGGGTGTTTGAGGGGTTAAAGTTGAATTTCAGAAAAAGTCTTGGGGTTGAAAATCACGATAATTGAAGGCAAACATTGATTGGAAATTAGGTTTATGACTTTCAGGAAGGTGGGGGAGGGAGTGAGGGAGAGGGAAAGGGAGAGGAAGAGAGAGGCGGCTTGCGGTGTCGAGAAGAAATTCCATGTGGTATTAAAGCATTCGGAAATGGTTTTCGAGAAGTGTGATTTCGGAGGATAATCTACAACCTGTTATAGATGTGACTTTTCGATGTATAAACATGTGGTATTTTATTTAGATACCCACTTGTAAACTTATTAGATTACTTAAACTAGCCCCAACATTTCAACGATACAATAGTACTACCAGTTAAAATACTTTATTATATTCATCTGTACAAGTTCAATACTTAAATAAACATCCCACTAAACAAACGCTCTCACTAATTTGGTTGAAAATATAAGTATTATATGCCAATGTATATAACACATGTTATGATATACGTGGTATTCCTGCTGCACCCGTATCCTATAATTTTCATTAATGATGTATCCTTATAGCTGCACCCCAATTGGAGTCTGTGCTTCGTAGGAGAAAAGTGATCTTTTTCTATGGCTTTTCATGTGCTTCACTGAAGAAGACAATGACGAGGGTTGTGAACAAATAAGAGAGAAAGTACTTGTTGAGTAATTAAGTCCAAATTAAACTGTTAGTTTATGAGTACCGTGTGATCATGTTGGGTGTTATAACTCGGAGCGTTTTAAGATTGTGTATAACTTAGGTAGCACGGACACGGACACGGTGTCGGACACCGGACAACGCAATTTTTAAAAAATCAGATTTTGGACACCGCAGGACACCGCTATTTTTTTAATATATTTTTATTATATATATTTAATATATATTAAATACATTCTGCAATCTAAAATAACAAATTAATTAAGTCAAAAAAATATTTCTGAAATTAAAGTACTGGACAAAATAACTAAGTAAAAGGGAAAAAAAAGAAAGAAGAAACGAGTCAAACGACTCTTGGCAGATGGAGACAAAAGAAAGAAAAAGGAGACAAGCTTTCAGAATAGAAGGAGACTTTCAGATTTCAGAGAGGGGAAGGGAGACGAAGAAAAAGAAGACGAGGTTGAGGAAGAAGTACCTCTGGGTCAGCGACGGCGGCCGAGGACCTCCGGCGACGATCAAGTGAGCTCTGGCGACAGTTATGGCGACAGTTACGACGACGGCGACAGCTACTTCGGCATCTGGCGACGGCGATTGGATCTGTCGGCTTCGGGATGTTGGCGACTGAGCTCCGGCGAAAGATCCGGCGATAGATCCGTGTCGATAATGGCTCAGAAGGGCACCCGTGCGGTGAGAGAGAAGGAGATGGCCTTGAGGTAAGAGAAGCAAATGGTCCGACACTGCTCCATGCCGTGTCCGACACTCCTCGGCGAAGTGTCCGACATCGATTGGCGGTGTCCGACACGTGTCGGCCGGTGTCCGGAGGGTGTCGGGGTGTCCGTCCGTTTATGACACCATACCTCCACCTAGGAGAGGTGTCCGTGCTTCCTAGCGTATAACTATTGGTATGCCAAAGAAGTTACAAAAATACAATGAAATAAGTTAAATGAGCTCTTCCTGAACTTGTTTATGAATGATTTGGTGGTGCTCAAGCCTGCCTTGTTCAGCGAGCCTTAATTTTTGAGTTACAGATTGGGTCATTATTTATATGATTGAACATGAATGGGGCTCAGGTGAGCCGATCTACGAACTTGTTTGTGAACGGCTCGGTTCATTTTACATTACAGGTAAGCTGGGGGGTGTGATGATATGGTGAGTAGAAGGAGGGTTAAAATGACTTGCTTATAGGAAATCTAAGTGGGTAGGAGAACATCTAGGAATAGAGAGGTACACACACAAGGATAGGAAGAGAGAGAGTAGGAACGATAGCCTAAGGGCTGAAGTGGTAGATGTCAAGAGGAAGATGATAGAAATAAATTAGTTGAATTAGTCATAGGTGAGGAGACACTCGATATCTTAGGTCCTACGCCCCCCCTCTTACTTGAGGCCGGCTTAGCAAATTTTGTGAGGATGGAAGTTGAAGTGGATATGGATGAACTGTCTTGGGGAGAGAAGTTGTTCACCGAGGAGATCAAAATGGGGATGGAGGAAGAACTAGTGGATGATTCAAAGTTGTTGATGGAGGACCCATTTTTGGGGATAGGGAATGAAACAAGTGAAGATGTTCTAGATCTTGTAGTGGCATGTGAATTGAAGGTAGAAAATTCCTTCTTTGGACAAAAGTCACAAGCATCAAGAGTTGGAAGAGGAAGGCTAATTGAAAAGTCTGCATACTATAAGCACCGCAAATTCTGGATGACAAGTCTAGCTAGTATAACGGATTGAGATTATATGCATTATGAGAGTTTGTAAAAAGGATAGTTCGTCGAGAATCTTAATTGACCGGTTGAAGGTAAAGAAACTTGGTGGTGCATCGATGAGGTCCACGAAGCAAAAGTGCAGGAATGAGGAGAACTTTGGAAG
This sequence comes from Escallonia herrerae, assembly GCA_033070095.1. Taxonomy (NCBI): domain Eukaryota; kingdom Viridiplantae; phylum Streptophyta; class Magnoliopsida; order Escalloniales; family Escalloniaceae; genus Escallonia; species Escallonia herrerae. The sequence continues at coordinate 367,498 of JAVXUP010000257.1, read as the reverse complement.
TAGATCGGAAGCGACAAAGGTAGTAAGAGACTCTAGAGGGAAGCTGTATGAGCGGAAGTTTGCTATCAAACAGTTTGAAAAAGAGATTTATAGGCTCCAAAACTTTGTTGCAGCATTCATGCAAGAAGCCAAGAAGCCCACGACTCTCGCTGAGACTCGCAAATTTGTGCTCCCAACTTTGGAGCTTGTTTAGAACGCTATCATAGAAGGTTGGGATTGCAAGCTTAAGTAGACCAATTCTCTTGCTGCACTAATGTATCAATTTCTGATGGAGATTCTTTCCATCGTTATTGGAGGTTAGGGTTTCAAAGAAAGAGAAAGGCGAAGCCGATTGAGCTAAGAGGAATCGAGGTTATTTTGTTAGGAAAGGACGTGCTCTCACTTGGCTGAAAGGTAGAGCAGGTGGGAGTCGGCCAAAGGTTGTAAAGGGTACATGGGTTTAGTATGGCCACGTTAGGCTTCTTTATCGTTGGTCAATAGAGAAGGTACCTGATCCGTCGTTCAAAAAGATTAAGATTTAGTTTTTAGGTAGGTTAAAAAAATATTTAAACACCTCTCTAGGATTTAATGATATTAGTAAACAAAAAGTTATATATTATATATTCCCTCCGTCCCACAAAAATAGATCATATTTCCTTTCTGGGTCGTCATACAAAAATTGCTCACTCAAATTAGAAAGATTCTGTACGTATTTTTACATATTTACCCTTTCTTATTCTATTTCTCTCTCTACATTTTACTCTCCACCAACTCATTTTCTCTCTCCTAGCCCACTTTCATACACTTCTTTATTCTATTTCTCTTTCCACATTTACACACTCCACTTTCATACACTTCTTTATTGGACTAGAATGGTAGTCCTTACTTGGGTTTGGAGATGCTTTGCTGATGGTGGACTGGATTGGTTGACTTAGTTGGGGAACAAGATTTTTGAACTTAGTCATCAGATCGAGATGAGTATGGTTTAATTGTGAATCATTTGAATCTAGAATTGTAAGATATGGTGACAATATCTAAACTTATGTTGAATACAAATGTCTCTTGAGTATAAATTTGAATTGTTTTCAGTACTTTATATGCTGTTTTTTATATGTTCATTTCTCTGGGACAGTATACAACACCCTCATACACTTAGCCGCACCTTATTTGTCAGTTGTCACTGCCAATACTGCATAAGTGACTAAATATTACCTTTTAGACATATGGGAAAGGGCGATACATATATCTATATGGTGCGTCAATATTTATGTCTACATATTTATAGAAAGGGAGATATGTTGCAAGAAATGTCTCTTACGATAATTGGTAGAGATTGGGGGGTTGTTGGGTTGTGTTTGTGGGCGCGCGCGCGCCCGTGGGCGGGGGGGGGAAGCTTTTTCTTGTGATCATATGATTTGCTACCATTTCACCTTGCGATTGAGGATTATACACAGGAATCAAAATTATTTTAACTTCCAAAAAAGAATGCCGAATGGGTGGAGGAAAAGCACAAATGCAAAGTTGTGACATGAAGCACTGGGAGGGTTATTGAATATGGACTAAGAGAAGAGATTAAATTATCTGAGAATTAATTTGGTTTTGTGCATTGGGGATTCAATGTGGTAGCCATCTTCTTGATTAGGCTATTGTTAGAAAGACGAGGATGTTGCCCATAAAAGCAAGTTGGATAAAGTGAAGGCGTGCTTCTGGAGTGTTGTGCGATGGTAATCTCCCTCTTAAACTGAAGTGTATTCTTACACGATGGCGGTCTGTATAGTTAAAATGTAAGGCAAGAAACACCATACACATGATGTGTAAATGTGACTGCTTAGATGGATGTCTTTTACTGCAATAATGAGACCATTTGGATGTGCATTTAAATTGTTAGGCCTTGTATCAAAGAAAAAGGAGCCTAAAATCTTACAACTTGAAGCATTTGTATTGGATAAGTTTTTGGTTGCCAGACGAGTATGATGATTTGCGTTGATAGTCACAAATAGCTGGGAGTTTATTTCCTGGGTCTAGTGTACCGGGTTTTGGGTATTGAAATCAAGAAAGGGTGGGGTTCCCATGCTCTTTTTCCCCAGGAAAAGGAAATCTGGAGTAACCATGCTTTTATACTTCACCCAGTACTACACCGCATAGGTATAGCTCAAATGGAAGCTATATACCAAAGGCTTGCTTTAAATTTATGAACCCGGAACCAAATACATAGTTCAGTGGAGTTTTGTATACTTTAATGTTGGTTGAAGTTTTAATATTAAGTTATTGATAGAATAGATCTGAAATCTGGCGACAGAAATTTCGATTCAATTGTGACTGTTTTCTGCATTAGTACTTCTATGTTTGCATTTTGGTTGTTCATTAGGCTAAGCATTCTCCATGTCAAGTTGGTAAAACTAAATGCCTCTTAGTCTCCAGAAAGCTGGTTAGAGCCAGTGGCGGGAGACATCAAGGGGAAGTTTCTTCCACTTTTTCATGTCGCGCTGTGGTTAGAGGGGAAATTTCTTCCATTTTTTCATGCATATGGTCTGAACAGCACTTGATGCAATTGTTTAGTGTGCAGCGTCTTGTCTTATACTATACGTAGTGTCTCTACCCAATGCTTACCCTCCTTTCTAGAATCTTCAGAATGATGGAGTGGGAGATCTTTATAGCTGGTGTTGTGTCTCTCATTCCTTGGATGGTAACATATACAAATATGAGCAAGCTCTTGCTACCATTTGCTTTGCTTGACAATTTTTACTGGAGCCAGTATATTCCGTCCTTTGCTGAAGGTGATTAGATGAAATGTGGTACTTGCAAAGTGACAGCTCTGGTTTGAACATGAATATGCTTGAAAGTCTTATGAAAACGACACTGGTATTTCTGCTTTCATTATATACTTTGAGGGTGCTTGAACGGAGGAATATCACTTCCTTTGCCTCTCCTATACTCGTTGTATGTTACACGTACTTGGGGTCGATGATCATGGATGATTCCAATAAAAGACAGAGAACTGGAAATGATTTGGTTTAACTCAGTTGTTAGTGATTAATAGAAGGAAGCAGACTAAAGGTTTAGGATGTCTGCATGCTAGCGAAGGCCATGCTGGATGAAGCAGCTTTAATTTTCTCTAGTGGTTCTCTAATGTCTATAGTCCATAGTGGTCAGGGACATGGTTGTCAAATTGAGATACACAGCTTGTATTCAAATCCCAGTTTGTGTACTGCACATTGTAACATACAGATTGATGATTTATTGTTGTAGAAATAATATTCAAAAACAATATAGTATGAAAAATGTATCATCTTGCATCATAAGTTTAGTCTCATGCCTTGTGTAAATTATCTTGCTCAAAAGGGGGGTTGTAATAAATGCAGATGATGCAAAATAAGAAATCAAGTTCCCAATAAGTATAAAAAAAACTTAAATTGATCATACGGTAATGTACTCTGTTATATAAGATGTTTGAGCTACAAAACCTGCAATGTCAATATGGATAGAAGCATGCCACTTCGTATCAATTCATCTGTATTATATCGCTCTCATAGGTACTGGTACTATGGTCGGAGACCTCCTTGGTTCATTGTGGCGAAGGTTACTTCCGTGGACTCTTTTTTAAACTCACTTTTGGAAGTAGTACTTTTGGTTTGTGAGGATGAGGACTATATATTTGTGGTTAAAATAACTGAAATCCTGTCTGTTTTAGCGAATAGTAGATACTTTGACAGTTAAATACATGTTAAGAACGCGTGTATTTTGTTGTAGCTTCTGTATACGGTAGTGAGTGCAATTAAGGAACTTGTGGGAGTTGTTTGCCAGCTTAATTTGTCTCTCTTTTCTGATCAAATCTTGTTTTGGTAGCGTAAAGTTACTGCGTACTTTTTACAGCATCAATGATTTGTCCATTTGTTTTTTGTTGTGTCTGTTATTTAATTTCTTATTGTCATACTTTTGGCCATATTTACTGTATCAACTATTTGCCGTATCAACGATTTGTCCATTTGTTTTCTGTTGTATCTTTTATTCAATTTCATCTTTTCATACTTTTGGCCACATTTATTGAATACTTGTATCACCTGCTTGCTTTTATCTTTTGTTTTTTTTTTTTTGGGCACTTAGATATTACTATCTAGTTGCTCAGTTCAAGACCCGCTCTTTAAATGGCCGCTTTTGTGCAGTACACTAATTTGTACGCTTTGGCATCAGTTGTAGAGTTGGGTTGATTATGTCAGAGCTAACTTTCACTCGGGTTTTGGATATCGGATAGTAGATGCATTCTTCGATTGCATCATAGGTTTTACAGTGATTCATGTGTAACCTGTATTTTGTCTAAATAATGCTCTGATTTAGTAAACGTCTTTTAACAAGTAGAAATCCGGCGGGTAAGCTCCACAGAAGTTTGCCAAATAGGAGGATGGTCAATATAGGATTGCTGTGAGCTGGATGGAAAGACTGATTTCTACTTCGCAGGATCAGTTGGATTAGCATGAGTTCCTCTGGAACAGTGGTTGTACTGCGTAACATGGGCTAAATCTCGAAAGCAGGTTTGTAGGCCAGGCGTTTGGGAACCTGTCTGGGAGCATTTGAGGATTGCTCAGCTCGTTGGAAGGTAGTGATTGAAGCTTACAACAAGGAATTGGTATATTACATACATACTGGAAACTACTGCTACTAATATCTCACACGTGTATTCACTTTTTTGGAGAATCCTAATCCTAATCCTAATCCTTTTCAACTAGTCTATGTTTCGTCTACAAACGTGTGCTAGAATGCTGAAGGCGATGCTAAACATGCTCGATAAATATCCCTTTCCGAGTTAATAAATGCTTGATTCCAGCTTGATCTTCTATTTAGATGTAACTCATATAAGGAAGTGAAAGAAGGAAAAAGAAGAAGAAGAAGAAGAAGAATATTCAGAAAGACAAATAAAGTCGCTTTACCAGGGCATAAATGCTAATGTGTTGGGTGAGGGGTGTTCTACTATTGGGATTTCTTGGCCAAGCCCAGAAAACTATGAAGGGGCCAAGAGTAGAGCCCAGAAAACTGTGAAGAGTGTGTAGCATTTAGAACTCAGGGTAAGCCATCGTAAGGAAAGATCTAATTTTCTTCAAGCTCAAAAGCGTTGCAAAAACGTACTCGGAAGCACTTGATTTATCACTTTTCAAAGCCAAGCCATAGGGTGTATACTCCAATTAGATAATATTCTTTCCGCCCCATTCTGAGTATTATGTTTGGCATTGCACTCTCTTCAAGGAGGTGTATTCAATGTACAACCTGACACTTCAAAATCGAATAGAAGATTTATTACCCACTTGCACAGTTGATTACTTTTGTGCATAAAAGGGATTCTTTCCTTTTCTCATCTCTTTAGAATCTCACACCATTGAAGTATGAATCTTTGCCTTTCATTTATTCTCTCTGCTTTTGTAGTTTGCTTTCTCTAACCTGGAGTGTCTACTGCAATGATGTCAAATTATATTAGCATCGAGGATTCAAGCATAGTAACAATTTGTTTAGACATAATCATCTGTGTGGTTCTCAGACGATCTTCTTGTGACTTTGTGAGCACAATAAAGTTCTGCGATTCAGCTTTCAACTGAGCTTTGGGGTTATAGTTGATGATGGAATATCCTTAGCTTCTGCGGGTGGGAAAAGTCTAGTTTATTCTCCCTTTTCCGCAAGAAAAGTGCACAACATGTGAAGAGCTCAGAAAGAGGATATGCGTGGATATGGATATGATTAAAGTTGAATACTGGAAACGAGTGTGCCATATGACAAGCCTTGTTGTGAGTTGTGACTTTGGAAAAGATTGATGACTTCGATGGATTGAAGCCAAGGCGGTTGTTCAGTAGAAAAGCTACTTGCCTTCCTATGCAAATTTACTGGATAATTCGCAAGAGACCAATATTTGCCTTGGCCTAAAACTCCCGTTTAGGGGTGGACATCAAGCCGTTCAAAATAATGAAAACAGACCACATATAATCGAGCTGTCCAAAATGTCAATGGTTTGATTTTACATTTCTCAAACCGATCTCTGTACAGTTCGGTTCATGGACTTTTTTTTAAAAAGATCGCAATCGGAACCGAACGATCTATGATATATTTATTTAATTTTAGTGACGTTCATTGCCCACTGTCACAACATGGAAGATAGGGTATTAATTGTCTTCCTTAAGTCTAGGGTTCCCAACATGATTTTTTCCACTAACTAATTATGTTACGAGCGTGTATAATTACTCATTATTTTTCATACATCAATGCGGAAGGCATAATAATTAACGGCTGTATTTTAAGTTAGCATGCGCACTTTTAGATATTGAATGTAACAAGATTTATGTGTCATTTGGATAAAATATAAAATTGATTTTGAATAATATTTTGATCGAATAATAGGTGTGTGAAGGGACAAGTGCAAACCTATCCAAAGCGAACCGTTTAAACCCATCAAAACTGATGATGTTTGGTTCGGTTCGGTTCAAAAATTTTCAAATCGAGTAGTAATGATTCCGTCCGAGATTTGACTCCCAAAAACAAACGAAACTGAATCGTATTCACCCCTACTCCTTTGGTCCCTAATTATTTGATCAGGTTTGGCTTGCACGCTTATTTAGGATACGAACCATATGTTATGAGTTTTTCATTCGGGAAGGGAGGGGGGGGGGGGGGAAGAGGAGTGGGTCAGGAGAAAGAAAATAGGTTGGTGGATGATTAAATGTTGAGAGAGAAATAGAATAAAAAAAGGCATAAAAGGGGTAAACATGAAAAAAAAAAAAACACATACAAAACTTTTTTTAATTTAAAAAGTAATCAATTTTTTCTTTTTTTTTGGATGACGTATTACGGTATAAACCATAGTTTCAAACCACTAAAGCAATAAGAAAATCTGCATGAATATTGTGAGTAAAACGAAATAAGATCGTACCATTTTTTTTTTAATTTTTTTTATGGGGTAAGTAAGATCTTATTGAAATAAGGTGTATGGCCTATGTGAACGCCATTTCCCCGTGTCTTCGGTGACATGTTAAGCGATTGATTGAAACAGTACGAGTATTAATAAAACTGAGTGGGTTTCTTGTCACGAGTCTGATGCGCTAGTAGAAACGACCCCATCCTGCCAAGAGATCATTTTTTCGGAAAACAATCTCTCTCTCTCTCTCTCTCTCTCTCTCTCACACACACACACACACACACACAGAGTGTGTGTTTAACTAACTCGATTTTATTTTTTTAGCAAAGTAGATGGCGTAAATTAAAAGGCAACCTTCTGATAAAACAAAGTGAAGTGTGATTACTAAAAGCCATTAAACTTCCTCTTGGAGTGACCATCAAGTAAAAGAAGGAATGATTTGTGCTGGTGAGCCTTACCCCACCCCTGCCAGGAATGTGTTGCTAGCCCTTTCAACACAGCTCTTGGTTCAATTCTTAAACATGCCTTTCATGCAAAAGAGAACTTGTTAATCTAGACCCTGCGAGTACATCGAGTCAAATGCTTATACAGAGCAGAAGCATCAACTCTCAAATATTAAATGAGACCGCTGCTTACATTTTGTTCTAGCATTGAAATACCAAACTGTAGTATATAAGGGGCATCATGCTTATTACCCAAGACGAAGTTGCGTTTCGTGTGTGTTTTAGCCATTAGAAGAAAGGATGTTGGTTGAGTCATGTCACCCACATGTTTCCACAACTCAATCATGTCTGCATGTGTTCGTCAGGGTGGGATTCGTTAGGACATTAGGCAGGCTTTAGTTAGGTGTGTGAGATCATTCAATTGGTGAGCTCATTTTCTTCCGCTTTAAGAAACTGATGCTTTCCCTGCCCATTTCGTTGCGATGTTTGGTGGAAGTATGATTTTGTCAACACATTGTAGATCACTAGATTTTGGCAAGCCTGACGGGTGGAAAAGAGTTACTATTTGATGAAAGCACGTCTTTGTGGAAATGGAAATAAATACTCCAAAACTATAAATTTCAAATAATTTTGATGTTATTGATCGATACTCCCTGAACCAAAGCGAATCTATTATCCGCGTTGTTGCAATAATTCGATGGAAGCAAGCACAAGGCGAACACAGAGCGTCCATCGTCAAAACGATGAACCACATGGAGATGTCTCTACATCCCAATGGAAAGTCTCAACAAGACTGAACGAGATACATGCGGACTGAATGTATCATGCCTTACACTTTGGTTCTCTCTGCACAATAAATGTTATACTGTTATTGTCAAAGCAAAAGTAATTCTTGCTAAAAACAGGTCTTTAGTTGAGGAAGATTGTAAAATCACCTAAACATGGACCTTTTTTTTTAATTTATAGCAACGTTCCATTTGGGAATAACCGCACCTATAAGCAACAAAAGTATGTCCTATATAGTATCTTAGGAAAGTTGGTGAAATTATTGTGTAACAAGCAGCCCTGTTACAAGAGTACAAGATATAGAAACCAAAAACAATTTCCTAAACGTTGTGCCACCTGTTGATTCAAGCACTTGGAAACTGATGAACATTTTATGGTTTCGAAAACGTAATGTAAGGTAGTTTTGAAAAGAATCCAATTACCCTGGGGTTTGCTCGGAAGAATAAAATGGTCGGTGACGTGAGACCAATGCCGGATGTTGGATCCAGGCCTAGGTTCGTGAATCTTGCCTAGAGTACAGAGGCGTATGTCCTAAAGATGGGGCACATAAGCCCTTTGCTTTACTTTTCAACCCCCCCACTTCAGACTTTACAAGTGCATGTTTGTAAAACTTCTTTTACCCAAATTCAAATAGATTCAGACTTTCTTACAACTAATGCATATCAAATAATACAACATTTTCTCGAAGCAGTACTCATGGCTATAACACAACAAAGAAAGTTTTTGGTTACAACCATTCTTACATGACAATTAGTGCCTTAAATAAACGGTCGCTCGAGTGCCTTAAAGAGTTTTCACGAAAAATATGTTAAGAAAGTTTACTATAAGTGCCCTCCGCAAGCTTTTAGGTACTGCTTGTACTTCTACCAAAAAGAATCCCCCCCCCCCCCCCCTCCCCCACACCACCCACCCTCCTCGCATTTTATCTTTCTTATTTATTACTCCACACTTCCGATATTCAGGACTTCCTCTAAACCACACTCAAAAAACTCCTTGGCAAGAGCTTTCTCTATACCCAATCTCCGACCACCCCCACCACCGAAATAAACATGTCGGAGAAGGACTGCGGCCACCATGAGGACGAGCACCGGCGAAAGCTCCATCGCCGCCTACTCGCCGCCTTGTTGGAATTCCTCGTCGTCATCCTCTTCATAATACTCCTCGTGTGGCTCATATTACGCCCCACCAAGCCGCGCTTCGTCCTCCAAGACGCCACCGTCTACGCCTTCAACCTCTCCTCCCCCAACTCCCTCACCTCCAACCTCCAAATCACCCTCTCCTCCCGCAACCCTAACTCGCGCATCGGCATTTACTACGACAAGCTCGACGTCTATGCCACCTACAGGAGTCAACAGATCACACTTCCCACGCTGCTTCCTTCCACTTACCAAGGCCACAAGGATGTCACCGTGTGGTCGCCCTTCTTGTACGGCAATGCAGTGCCCGTGGCGCCGTATTTGGCGGATTCTTTGAGCCAGGATCAGATGGCTGGGACGGTTTTGGTCCAAATCAAGGTTTATGGACGTGTGAGATGGAAGGTTGGCACTTTTATTTCCGGGAGGTACCGTTTGTACGTGAACTGTCCGGCTTATATTGGATTCGGTAGCAAGAGCAACGGTTTTGCTGTTGGACCGGCCATCAAGTTTCAGCTGGTACAAGGTTGCAGTGTGGATGTTTAACTTCATTAGAGCAAGTCAAGGTTCATGTTTAAAGTGTTCCCCTAATTGTTTCGTTGCGGTTGAAGATGACTTTTTTTTTTTACTACTTATATGTTTGTGGCTTATGCAAATGTATCTGATGGGAATCAAAAGGTTAAGAAGCAGTACAAAGGTAACTTTTTATTATTATTATTTTTGCTCGGTGACAAAAAGCGAATTGCTTTTCATGGTTACTGGTATGCTTACCTAGTTGAGAACAAACTTTGGCTCCTATTCGGGTTGTAGGAATATTTCTCCAACCATGTATAATGACAATTAATAGTCGCTAAATGTTTATGGTGACTTTTCTTTTAATGCTTTCAGCAACAATTATTAATAGCATTTTTTTAACGTCACTAAATAAAAGACACTAGAAACATTTAGATACGATTGAGTGTCGCTATATAGAGGGTAGGAGAAAGATTCCTCCAACCAATGTAGCTGCCAAATTTTTATATATATAGTCTTTACATTAGTAGTTCTTAATTGGAAATATATTTTGAAAGTGGTGACAAATCATAGATTTTCTAAAAACACAGAAATTGAAACAATAAAAAAAGTGTCCAAACTGGGTGAGAGTGGCGGTCTCCCTAGGTACTTTTGGTAAACTATAAATTAATTTAGTAACAAAATAAATGAAATAAAAAAATATCAAAGATCAAAAGGAGTTTAGAAATTTGATTGCAGCGGGCTAATATAGTCATCTATGTTTCATATAAAGCAGTGGCTTCTTGAAGAAAATGAAGATAATCGCTTGGCTCCACTATTGCTAACTCCACTTTGAATTCGTCGGAAAGTTACGTATTAAATCTCATATCCTTTAGAATTTATCTACTATCAATTTTTGGATATGTATTTGTTACATTTCACAATTGGGATTGTTTAAAACCAAATCCAAATTGCACATCAAAGAGAACCTAGATAAAAATCAGAACGATACCCAACGGTACGAAACTCTTATAAAGATGTAGTAGGAATCTAATATACGCCAACTTTTCCCTAGAGCTAAAGGCATACGATTATTATTCAAAATGTGAAAGTGGGGAGAGAAGAAGCTAAGAGCAGTACGAAAAACACCATCAGTGTCACTGTCTCAATGAAATCCAAGAAGCATTTACAAAACGAATAACCAACTTAATGATCATATCTGTACTTTGGTGTAGTGATATTACTTTATATGAACTTGTCAATAGTTGTAGAAAGAAAATGATGTTAGACGGGATCTCATGAACCAATTAATACAAACCCATTCTTAATTTTCATTTCAAATCCATGCCAATGAATTCCAGTACATCAGATTTAAAAGACTTGGTAGCTGCTGCTAGTGGTTGAACCATACTCCCTAGCTGCATGCAAAACAAAGGCTAGCAGTAGTAATTCTCCCAAGTACCACCGGATCTACAATAGCCTACAAACAAGATTGACATCATGTTAATGTTGTATTAAGGGTCAAACTACAAAAATGTGCAGAAATTGCAATACTCTTTAAGAATAATTCGGTGACCAGATTCAGATACAAAGAAAGACTAATTGATATCACTCTAAGTAAGATTTGAATATACACTTTATAGGTCACCTACAACACCACAGGTAGATAACTAAAAAAATAGCCTACCAAGTAACTAACTGATTTGCGTTTTAGACCACAACATAGACTGAGAATAGGCTGTTCATTAGACCTGAAGCCATCAAGAAAAATGTTAAAGATGGTTATCGTGCAAATAAGCAACAAAAGGAAATCAAAGGACATTGAAGCAGTACAAATGAATAGGGCATTGTAAGGCGGGAAGCTTAATTTTGTTGCTTCTTGCTGGACCCAATTACAGCAAGATAGATGATAAATCCTGAAAATTCACGGTGAAGATGTCAATATCATCAGCATCATAAAGCCTTCATGGATTATGAGAAACAAAAACTTTCCGCACCCTGAAGATTCTTGTACAAAACCCTCAAAGTTTCCACTGTTTTTTATTATAGAAGAGTTGACACACAGATAAAGCTTCCATGTATGGTAAAATAGAGGTAAGACACAGACATACACTATGTGAAGATTATAGCAAGATATTCTAGGATTCGAGAATACAATCAGCTGATGCATGCAATAAGTTGAATTTGTTGCTTAGAATAGCACGTCTCTTAAACTTAATTTGCTATTTTAGCACATGTCTGATTTCAAACTTTCAGGGATGCACATCTTTCTCAATTGCCAACATTTCAAAGTATCTTTGCTTCTTGAAAACAAACTTTCTACCTCACAGTTCTGCTAGTAACTTGTGAGCTTTCAACTTCCATTAGCTATTTCAGTACCCGTAAATAGCATCAATTCATTATAGCACAGGTCCACATAGACAAGTACCTATAATCTGTCAACCAGAATGTTGGCATGCCTTTGGAAACTTATCATTGAACAATATAACATCCACAGTAAGAAAGTAAGTAAACAATCATAAGGTGAAGCCAAACTTCTGCAATCCTATCAATGATTGAAACCTTTGTAGGCCAGTTGAGAACATCGTTGCTTCCATCTACCACATCAATATAGTTAACATTATTTATCATAGGTGCGAAAGGTACTTCAACTTGGCTGATGCTTAGATCGTCCCATGCAGTGCAAGTTCTCAATGCAGAAAACCCAGTACCACATAAGCCATGTTGTTTTCATAGTGAACTTCTCTATTGACTTTTTTCAACGCTTCAATTTCATCCATCACAAGAAACCTTAAATTTACACTCAAAGCAAATCCAAAAAGGAAAGAAAAATGAAGCTGCAGAACTGGGGGGGGGGGACATAACACATGCATAGTTTGCTATTATCCAAAAAAAAAGGCAGAACTCAACATATTATTTTTCATCTAAAAACGTAGTTAAATGCACTAAGAACTTACATTATGTGTTAATGGTAGAACTGGGGGGGGGGGGGGGGACATAACACATGCATAGTTTGCTATTATCCAAAAAAAAAGGCAGAACTCAACATATTATTTTTCATCTAAAAACGTAGTTAAATGCACTAAGAACTTACATTATGTGTTAATGGTAGAGCAAGTAGTCACTCCAACACAGTGGCTCTCTGAGTTTCTTCAACTTATATTTTCCTCCTTGTAATTAAAACCACAGACCAACAGGTGAATTGCAAGGATTTTGTGATAAAATCAAACTTATTTATTATGTTCTGACCAATAAGGAAATGGTGAATTTGGTACAAAAAGCTATGCACACCAAAGCCACCAGCACCTCCATGGCGATTATCATCAAAATCGCTATGATGAAAAACCACCCCCACAATTATCATCATCACCACTACATCCAACTCTCAAACCCCTCAAACCCAGAATATTAACTTTCGACGAGCACCACAGAATTTTAACTTGAAGACTTCTCATCCTGAACAAAAATGAAAACCTTGAAGAATTGCGCTAATAACATTCCATCTCAAAGTACAAAGGAGACCACACTTTGCCTCCTTCTTCCAATGTGTACGGACCACACTCAAAAAAGGTAGAGCCATCAGATGCAAAACTTTCTAGCATTGCATCGAGACCTGTTTAAAGACTGGTACAAAAGACGTAAATACATTATATCTGCAAGATACTCAGTGGCGGAGCATATAACATTAGCAAGAACGAATGACTATAAATGAAAAATCTGGGAAATTATAATTTATAGGAACTGAAAAGAAAGTTTAAACTATTCTAATGCACAGGTTAGAAAATCTTTTAGCATCTCAACAATTCAAACCAAAAGGAGGCATTCAGACAATTCAAGAAATAAATGAAGTTGCTATGAACTTGACGAAATATGAGTTTTGAATCAAAGGTATGCAATTATAGGAATATATGAACAAATTATAAATTAGTTACCTCCCTTTTGCAGTTCTTTACCGGCGGCAAGAAGGTGGCCTCTGGAGTGTAGCCCTATGAGATCCTGGTAACAAAATTTATAAAAGAATTACGTTGTGCTCCAACATTATTAACAGCAAGAATTGAACACTTGGCAACAGATGTTGATGAGAGGATTTCATGATGCTTAGGAGCAGTTCCTACAATAAGCTTAGTAGCTAAGCAAGATTTTGCTTCTCGGACCAAAACTTTTGAGATTGATGAGCCTCTATAGATCTTGAGCATGAGCACCAGCTGTAACATTTCCACCAAACTGAACTCTTTAGTCTCAAGATCCGTACATGATATCAAGAAATGCAAACCAATATCTCCCAACTTAACTGTTCTTTGTCAAATCACGGAAGCTGACGCAACAAATCACTCAGTAATGAAACAATAAACATAGCCTAATCTCTATACCCTTATAAACTTCCATTGAAAAAATTAAACCCTTATAATCTATATAGCCTACTCACTCAGTAATGAAAAAATCTTCCAACGAAAGAGAAAACATCAAAGTATGTGAGTATTTAACCTGTTTCAAATTGCAAAAACATTCATACATCTCCAGAACAGACTCGAAGGCTTTCAGAAGTGAGAGCATCGAAGACTTCCCGTTACAATCCACAAATTCTGCACACACTCAATACACAAAGTCGCTCAATTAACACTAAACAAACCCCCCGTGAAGTCAAAATTTCAATCACCCAACATAACATAGCCTGATCTCTATACCTTTACAATGAAAAATTTAAACCCTTGTAATCTATATAGCCTACTCACTCAGAAATGAAAAGAACTTCCAATGAAAGAGAAAAAAATGAGTATGGTAACATTTAAACTGTTTCAAATTGCAAAAACCATCATGCGTAGCAAGAAGAGAGTCGAAGAGAAACCTATTTGCTTTTCAAATTTCTCATTATTTGCTATTAGTTTTGGATTTAGCATTCATCTAAGGAGGAAAAGGTATGGTTTCCTGTTAAACTCCAGTGGCCAAACCTCCAAAAACCATGATCACTTAGGAGTCTTTACATGGTATAGTTTCATGCTAGAATTGGAGAATTTAGCATAAACATCAATATAGCAAATTTTAATCCAATATGCACATTTCAGTTTAGACTTTGAAACTTGCATGCTCCAGTCGGTCAACCAAATTTAGAGTTCAACTTCAAATTCAAGTCAAACTATAATACAAAAGCCCAAAATTACCAAAATTCAAACAGAAATTCGATATCACAACAAGCTCAGATTCAACAGTCCAAAACCCTAAATAGAATGTCCGGTCTTACATGGCTCAACTAATTAAAGTGGATGTTGTTGTGGTGAGGAATCCGTCCTCAAATGTTCCTACGGATAGGCTCTAGCTCAAGGAGTTCCAGCACCTGCGCTCGTGGAAGATTTAGAAGACAGGCCTAATTCAAGGCTCAGAAGCACAGTGGTGGCGGGCGGTGAAGTTGGGTTATGGTAATGGTAGTTGTGGTTGTGGGCCTTTGGTGTTCGTCTTTTTGTGGCTCCGTGGCGGTGGCTCTGAATCTATGGTGGTCGTGGAGATTAGGTTTGTAGTGGTACTATACGGTCGGGTAGGCAACGTTAGTTACCGGGGGGAAGAGAGCGTTGCATCGATATGGCGGCGATGGTGGTGTTGCCGGTTGAAGCGATTGGGAAGAGACAGAGAAGAGAGTGGCTTTTCGTGAAACAGTTAATACGGTGGCACGGTTGTAATTTGATGTGAAATCGTGGGGTAAGTGCTAAAACTAATGTGGATGAGCTACGGCTCTTTTATCTATACTATTTTTTGGTGTCATACCCTTTTGGTGTTACATTAAGAGTGTCTGTGGTGCTGACACGTGTCAAAAATGAGGGTAAAGTCGTAAAGACATTTTTTGGTGTCATACCCTTTTGATGTTACATTAAGAGTGTCTGTGGTGCTGACACGTGTCCAAAATGAGGGTAAAGTCATAAAATACCTTCTTGGGTGTTATATAACTACCTATTTATAGTGGTGACAAGTGGCATTTCAAGAAAAAATATAAAAAATGACAAAATAAGGATCTTAATTGGTAAGTAACTACCCAAAGAAATATGTTTAATTTTATAATTTTACATTTTAATAAAATTTATACTATTAATTTTATTCTTGCAAACGCATTGCGTGTGCTACCGTGACTCGTATATGTTTATGTATGGATAGAACTCCATATATTTAACGAGGAAAGTGATCACTTGTATCATGTCTTATTTTTAATAAGGGCTAATTACATCTATATCCCCGAGGTTTGGGGATAATTACACGTGAGGATACAAAGTTTCAAAATGTTACACTTATATTCATTGACAAACGGAATACCAAAATACTTAACGATTCTGACAAAAAGACCAAGTTGCCCCTAAATAAAAGTTAAAATCCTGATTTGCCCCTGGGACCACATGAACCCTAATTTTTCATTGTCTCCCCCCCCCACTCGTCTGTGCCTCCCCCTACCCCTTCACCCTCCCCGTCGCCCCCACCCTACCCCTTTCCCTTCCCCGTCGCTCCCACCATACCCCTTCCCCTTCCCCGTCACCCTCACCCTACCCCTTTCCCTTCCCCGTTGCCCCTACCCTTCCCCTTCCCCTTCCTCGTCGCCCCCACCCTCCCCCTCCCCCTTCCCCTTCCCCGTCTCCGGCGTCTCCTTCACTGGTCGATCGGAAGGAGCGCCGGAGTTGATCGCCCGCTGCAGCGGTGTAGCAGCACGGTGGCTTCGGCAGTTGCAGCGGTGTAGCAGCACGGTGGCTTCGGCGCGATGCTCGCAGAGGCTCGATGAAGCATCTTCCTCCCCCTTCCTCGTCTGCGTTGTAACCCATCTTCCTCCCCCATCCCCGGCGCTGCACCCTGACCTTCGGCGGTTGAATTGAATTGAAGATTGAATACCAAAATACAGATTGAGTTGAAGATTGAATTGAATTGCAGATTGAGTTGAAGATTGAATTGAAGCCCTAATTGGTTTTGAAAATTAGGGTTTGTAAATTAGGGTTTTGAAACCCTAATTGGTAGATTGAAACCCTAATTGGGTTGAAGATTGAATTGAATTGTAGATTGAATTGAAGATGAATTGAAGCCCTAATTGGTTTTGAAAATTAGGGTTTGTAAATTAGGGTTTTGAAACCCTAATTGAGTTGAAAATTGAATTGAATTACCTTGATCTTTAATTAAGGCTTGATATCTTAATATAAAAAAAATTAAAAAATATACCAAAATACAGTACAAGGGGTAGCATTGTCATTTTAAAAATACGTATCGATGACATCATAAAAAAAGTACATTTTTTGGACGGAACCTTGACAGATGGACACGGGTGATACATTTGAAACACTTTTGGTCACGGAATGTTACATTTTGAAACTTTGTGTCCTTAACTGTAATTATCCCCTAACCTCAGGGACATAGGTGTAATTAGCCCTTTTAATAAAAGATGGATTTTTGTAGTGTGATTGGATGGAGAATTTCAAAGTATCTTTTATTATAAAATTCATTCATTTTAAAATTTGATAATTTATAAATTTATTAAATTACAAATTTAGTATTTGAACGATTTTGTAGAAGCAGGTATTTTATATGTGGATTACATTTCAAATTTTGAACCTAGATAATTTGTTGGTATATGGGTACAAACTAATGAGAGAGAGTCTCCTCTTTAATGGCAAAGATATTTGACCCCAAACTAAACTATGCTCATCCTACCTAGGTTGGACCATTGATCTTGAAAAGAAAAAAAAAAAAAAGAAAAGCCCGCTAGACTGAAAACCCTGAAAAGCGCAATCTAGGCAAAAGTTAAGGATGAAGAGAGAGAGGTTTGCACGTGTCTTCCTTGAAACAAGCATTCTTATTGATTGGAGACAATCGTTTGGCCACCACATATCATCCTGATTACCCTGAACTAGAATTTTTCCTCTTGCTAGTCCTTTGTGCCTAAACAATTTAGTCTTTCTTTTTAGAAGCCTATAGTTCTAACCTTGGGAATGGTGATCTCCTTGTGTGTGCATATGTCCCAACTATTGTTGCAAGGTCAACTCAACATGGAAAGGGTTCTCCTTCGTAGGAACCAGAATCTAGAAGATCAATGAGAATTGAAATTGTGATGACCTTTTTGTTCAATCTCTAAAGAAGGAAGAGGAATTGAGGTGGGGAAAAAAGAGGAAGAAAAAAAGGAAGAAATAGTTGGGATTGAAGAATGATTATAAAAATTTAGCGCATGAAATTGTCATTTATTGAGTTTGAAGAATAGATACTAAGCAAATCCGATTTGAACTACTCTGACCTGATTCGCTAATGGGGATACGTAGGCAGCTTAATCACCTTCTAGGCTCGGTCTCCATGGACGCACACTCGGGGCTTCAGTTTTGTGGTTGGATTTTTTTAGCTTATTTATCATTCATTTGGCTTACATTGTGTCCCATATAAAAAGTCCTTCTTAAGGATATGCTTATTCAAGAGAAACAAAGGTTTACATTTTGATGAGGTAAGTACACACACACACATATATATATATATATATATATATATATATATATATATATATATATATATATATATATATATATATATATATATATATATATATATATTTGCTTCATAGTCTTTAGAAGTATTCATTTATATTCTAAGCCTTGGATATTAAAGTAGCGTCTTAAATTATTTTCTAATTTTGTATTTTGTTTTTTCTAAACTGTCTATTCTTAGTTTAAATTTATCTAATTCTTGTTTGTATTCTATAAATTGTTTATTTATTTTTTCTAACAAAATTTCTGCCTTATCAAGTTGTTTTGGCAAAAGTCTTCCGTTAATTGAATGATATTTTACGTTCAATTCACGGAAGACTTTTCACCACGTGAGCGTGTTCACCCCAGAATAATTAAACAACTTTGTTTACGCGAATTAAGATGCGTGTAAAGCTAGGTAATCTTGTAAATTCTTTTCAACTTTTGACAAACTTGGCAAAAGACAAGAAGGCACACATCACAGCTTTCGGCCAAATAAACGACAGCTGGAATCACCTGCAGTGGTGCATTCGGGGCTGACATAGTAATTGACCCCATAGTGTGTAGTATGCTTTATGTATCACTTAAAGTTTCATCTACTTATAAAAGATCTTCATTGGTATTATTAATATGAAGACATTCATCTGAATATTTTATGGTTAAAGAAATCTATACACCACAACATTACGGTCAAGAAGAATCCAGACCTAAATACACTAGGAAACCTTTACGAAAATGCACAAAATAGATGTATAGGTGACGACGTAGTAAGCATAAATTTAATACACCCAGATTCAAAACAAGATTTAATTAGAGGAAATTTTAATTTAACAGATATTGATAGACAAATTGAACAATTTAGGCAAAATAGATTAGATTTAATTTCTCCACAAATTTTATATCAAAATAACGCCACAATAAGTCAAACAAGGAAAGCAATGGCAAGCAACATTAAAAAGCAAGCAGCACAGGCAATCCTAAGCATCTTTCAAGAAATGGACCAACAAAATAAGGCACGTTATTATAGCGAGTTTCATCGTAGAATTAGACAAAGAGACAAAGAAACAGCTCTTTTTCTAATTCCCACTTACGTGTACAGTTTTCTTCTAAGGTTAACTGATGTTCTAAGGGTTTAAACGACTATCTTCTTGTTCTGTAAACTACATAAAGTCTTGTAATTGTTTAAAGCTTATTCCTCTGAACAAGTACACTTATACAATTGGCATAATATAAAATCCTTTATGACCGTAATGTTGTGGTGTATAGATTTCTTTACAAAAACTTGTTTCATTTTTAAGTTGTCTAGCAATTTGTATATTGGTACATTTAGAAACTAATATTTCTATAACATTCGTAAAGACGATGGTTGGTTCGTAAATACAATTAATGGACTAGCCGGTTATTTTCATAAATTAAGAGATACAAAAATGGTTCTTGGTAAGGTTCAAGAACTAGATTTCTAAGGTCCATTAAGATTAACTTGGTCTGTGTATACTATCATTGTTGTCATAATTTTCTACATACTGTATATATATATATACATACATACATATATATATATATATATATATATATATATATATATATATATATATATATATATATATATATATATATGAAAAAAGAAGATAATGGTTCATGCACTTTTTTCAGCATGCTATATGTGACATGATATGTTCACCTTCATATTGACTTTTGTGCTGATCCCTTAGTTCCTGATCTCCTTAGCCTGATGTATTAATCTCCTTGTGACTTGATGGTGACCCAATATCTTCATGACCTGTCTGGCCTACTCTATTCAGTGCAATAGTTTGATATATTTGCCACTACTTCTATGATTATATGAGAAACCTTACGACTTTATCTTGTGACTTTATATCACGCACTTGGTAGTCATATACTTTTACTGAGCCTAGTCATATACATTGATCTAATTAGCTAATCCTAGGCTTG
This sequence comes from Escallonia herrerae, assembly GCA_033070095.1. Classification (NCBI taxonomy): domain Eukaryota; kingdom Viridiplantae; phylum Streptophyta; class Magnoliopsida; order Escalloniales; family Escalloniaceae; genus Escallonia; species Escallonia herrerae. The sequence continues at coordinate 347,352 of JAVXUP010000257.1, read as the reverse complement.
AACTCCATCAACCTCACAGATTATATAGTTTCACAGCATACACATCAGCCTCATAGTTTATACGCTGCCATTTTCATGCATCCTCACTATCACCTTTTGGGCCCAACCTTTTCATGATAGTCTTAAGGATTTGAACTCGTGTGTTGAAGTCAAGAATTAACTTATTATGTAAAGTTGCATGAAATTTAATAATGAGGAATTAAGAAAATTTCGATCAAAGACTTCAATGGTCTTCCCTCTTTGGGTAGAGATAGACATATCAATTAAGTGGGCACATTGCCTTAAATTCTAAATGATAGAAAGAGACAAGATCTCAAAGTGAATGGCCGATTCATCATATTGGGCAATCAAAGTGACTTTTAATTCAAACATGTTCTCAAATTGTGAAAGGATCTTATCTTCGTCATAGGTTCTTCTTTGTAGAAGTCATTCGGGGTTTCCCTTGTGATCTGCCTTCCACTAGGGTTATGCTAGAGTCAACCCTACTGGTTTTTTGGTCTAGGAGCTCCGGAAGAGTCCCTTCTCCTTACGGTTGTCATAGGGGTTTCTCTTCTGATCCCCTTCCATTAGGGTTATGTAAAGTCCACCCTGCTTACATTTTGATCTAGGGGTTCCCTGTGAATCCCTTCTTATGATAGTCGGGCTAGTCTATCTTCTTCTAGTCTAGTACATGGTCAGTCTTGTCCATGTGCATTTCATCTAGGGGCTCCATAGGAGTACTCTCTCATGATAGGCAGGATAGTATCAGTCTCTGTGTCCTTCTTGTGTTCACCTAAGGGGTCCATACGAGTCTCCTCTCACAACAGTCGTGATATTTTCAGTCTTTTTTTTTTTGGTTCATTGCATGGTTAGCCTCGTTTGCATGCATTTTGTTGAAAGGACTCTTTAGTCCCTTTTTCATGATACTGTCTGTTTTCCTTGCGTTTTATCCTAATCCAGGAGCTCCATGTGAGTCCCATTTTTTGACCGTCATGATGCTATCAGTCTTCATCTAGCTCATTGCATAGTCAGTGTCGTTTGCATGCATTTCATCTAGGGGCTCCCTATGATACTTCTTTCACAACAAAGTCCAACATATTCCCGTTCATTGCATAATCATTGTAGTTTGCATATATTTTGTGTATGGGCTCCCTATGATTCCCCTTTTAGATATTAGGGATAGTTATGTCATTTTCCAATTCATTGCAAGTTCAACATTCATCTGTATGCTCTCTTGTCCAAGGGATTCGTGTGATTCCCCTATCCCGACACTGAGGGTCATTGTCTTTTTCTCGTCTAAGTCTATACTATAGAATTATGCCTTCAAGAAGAATTGTTTTTAAAAATTATATAATAAAAAATTCTAAGAATAAAAAGAAAATAAAATATGATTAGGTCAAGTTCTGAGTCTAAGGGTATCTCTTCAGGTCAGTACTTGAGAGTTACGTATAGACTTTTTCTAAATCCAATTCGAACTACATTTGGCTTGATCCCTTCCAGATGAGGGTATGTAGGCAACCTCCGTTAGGTACAGCCATTTCCCAGTCCAAGTCTATGTCTGAGCGTATGTAACCCTTAACTCAACTCAGTATGTGTAGGTCACGTACATTTTCTATTTTCACAATCTGAATCAAATGTTCTTCATGGTCGTAGCTTTCTGATATCATGAAGATCATACCTACGCCTTTTAAAGTTTTGTTTAAACTTTCTTCGTCATCTGATATCGTTTCATCATCAGACTTGTAGTTGAATTCTGAAACAAGCTCTTTTGTTTCGTCTTCAGAATCTAATATGTATCCCTATGCTAGCTCATATCTTTCTTCAGTGAATAAGAAATATCTTGTTGTAATATCCCGCACTTCTTGGAACGGTTTAAAATAACTACTGGAGACCCAAAAAATAAATGAGCATTAATTTTGAGCAACGCACGAGTATTAGTAAAGTAGGAGAGCCTAAAATAATTTTGGAGCAAAAATGTAAATTCGAAAAACTTTTGGGGTAAAGTTTGTAATTTTGAGAAACTTTGGGGCATAAATGTAAATTATATCTTTTAGTGAAGAACACTAATAAAATGAGTAATAGTACATATTTTAGTGACATCTGATTAATTTAATAGAGATTAGAATTAATTTGGGACCTAAATGTAATTACATAAAGTTTTGGGGGCTAAATTGCAATTTTAGAAATTATGCACTAATGTGTCAAAATTTTGGAGAAACGTTCATAATGTGGAGCCACCTCCTACTTGGTTATGTGATGACTAATGAGTTAAAATTAAACTAATGGATTGGATAAGGATCTTAAGAAATTAAACAAAACGAAATTTAGGGGAGGGAAATACAAATAAGAAAACAAGAAGAAAAGAAATAGAAGGGAGACAGTAAGAGAAGAACAAAAATAAAGCAGAGCAAGGGGCTTTAGGAAGAAGGAAAAACATGGGAGAAATTGAGCAAGAGGGCAAGAAAGGAAGAAGAATTCGACAGAATGGAGAATAAGGAACGAGGTAGAGCAAACAGGGAGCAGCTTGGTGAATTGTCGAATGAGAAGTGGGTGCTCAAAGTTAGGCAAATATCTATTTTTGGATTGTGTGTGTGCGTGTGTTCCTGGTGTTTGTGTGTATAAATTATGAGTTTAAAGTTAAAGTCAGGTAACATTGTCTAGGTATTTATATTAAGCGCATGGGTAGCATGATTAAGTGGGGGTTATGATCAAATTCTATGTACATGGGTGTGTTTTGGTGTGAGTGTGTGGTTGTGCAATATATGTTAGTGAAACAACAGTGTGATGTTGTATGTGTGTGTTCAAGCAGTGTAGTGTGTGTCGTGTGGTGTAATTGGTGGAAGGTGTGTGTTTTTCATGAGTTGGTGTGGGAATTGTGTGTTTGTTGTGTGTGGTATGCAGTGTGTGTGTGTGTTCACAGCCGTGTTCACGGCGCGTGCTTCGGTAATTGTGTGTGACTGAGTGAGATATGTGTGTGTGAAATCTGTGTGAGTGTAGGAAATTGTGGGTGAGGGTGTGAGGCTACGTGTGTGCGCTAAGTCATTATGCAGTGTGTGTGTGTGTGTGTGTGTGTGTTCTTGAATTATAGTATATGTATGTATTCGGGTGTGGGTTAAGTGTGTGTAATTGTGTATATAAGTGTGTATTGGGTGGGTAATTGTGTTTGAAGTATTTGATCTGTGTTCGTGCGCGCGCTCGCGCAAGTGTGCTTGTCAAATGAAGGTTGAAAAATTAGGGGGGGTGTTTTAGGTGAAATGTGGATAGCAACTATTTTTGTCACTAAAAGTAGGGAATTGTGTAGGCAATTTTTTCACGAATTTATATAAATAGTTAGGATCCAAATTTGACAAAGCCAAAAACAGTAACCTGCTATGGAAGTTTTCGAGATTTTTCGGTGTCTGCGAAGGACGCTAAATTAAGGTATCGATTAAAAAGAATTAGCGATTTACCAAGCCATTTAATCTAAAAATTTCAAAAAAAAAAACCTTATTTTACTGAGATGTTTCATTATCTAAAATTTCGTGCCATACCGAGGTTAATAGGTATTTTTAGCATAACCGGCTTTTGAGCTCTTGGGCCGGACACCGATTCGAAATTTTTGGGCAAACATTTTCTAAAATACCTTTTAACCCAAAAATGACTTAACATGCTTAAAATAGTTTTTAAGATGTCTTTGAGATTTTTCGGGTGTCAAGAACCCCCCAGGGGTATTTTGGTAATTTGCCACCAAGAATGGGATATTTTGGTAATTTTACCTAGAAAATGTATTTTTAGGTAAATTCACATACAGTAAGGATATTTTAGTGATTTTACTTACAGGAAGGCTGTTTTGGTGATTTAAGTGTGAGAGGGGTGTTTTGGGGATTTAAGTGTGAGGGGTGTTTTGGTGATATTTCACATAAGGGGCATTTTGGTAATTTATGTACCTGGTGAGGGGGCCATTTTGGGAGCATGCGTGACTATGATATTAAATTTATAATATCATAGCATGTACTGTATACTAATAATTGGATTCTTTTGTTTAGCTTAAAGTAACAGACTTTCTGGTTAGACTAGCTTAGCTTCGGATCCAGGTAAGAGTTTCTATCTGAACGCTGGGTAAGGGCTTTCGTCCGAACCCATATTTTGATAACTCTTACTCATAAGTATTCTTTCGATATACTTATGGCTAATGTAGAATAGTGAATCATGTAGATATCAACATGTTATTAACGAGAAAACTCCAACATTTAACCTGAATCGATTATTTAGAAATCTTATAGATGCTTGATTGTTATTGCATGTTGGGCAAATTCGATAATTGTTGTATTCTTTCTTCTGGATTCTTGTGCCTAAATTCAATTATTGTTCGTATTCATACTTAATCGTTATTGAAAGCCGAATGGATTTTGATTATTTGAGTTCATGTTAGCACTCATTGTTATTGTTGTTTTCGTGATGACTTGGGGGTCTATACTAAGGCAGGCATTACAAGGCTGGTTTGAGTCATACGTGGAACGCAAGCTAGTGCTTAAATGGACTAGTATCCATACATCATGCATGTGTACACCATGTTGTGCATTGCCTGAATGGCATTGCAAAATAGCTTTGCCTGAATGACATCGCATCTGCCCAAGATCAACATCCTTAAATTTTTTACATTATATCTTGCAGTAATTATTTTGGAAATGATTGAAAAGGATTGTCTCAAACGGTTTGCGCTTGTTTGAAATCCCTCCCCAGATTGCTGTTGAACTCATTTTAAAATTCTTGGGAAACCCATCATTGAGTTTTTGAATGATGGCTTTATAAATAATCTTTTAATGATCGGTTTTGAACCTATTGTGATTATTAATTTTATTTTGGTATCCATTTATGATAAAAATTGATCATTTTGAAAACCATCGAACTATGTAGATCGTTTGAAATATTTTTGAAAAATCATCGTCGATTGGATTCTTTTGAATCATTTTGTAATTCCTTTGTTTGTACTTGTACGACCTTACCGAGCTCTCAAAAGTTCACCCTTCCTTTGTTTCGCTTCTGTAGGTAATGATCAGCTGTAGCATGCTCGGAAATGAGTTTAGAGCCTGTGTGAGATTCCAGTGAGCCATCACTACTATGTAGGGAGACCCTTGCATGGGTTAGTACTGTCAACTCGTTCTATAAGAACTTGAGTTTGTAAAGAATCTAGGTTTTAATAGTTAAGTTTAATCAATTTTCTAATCTTGTATTTTGAAGAATTTGAGTTGATGTCGAATTCGATGCTTTGAAGTATGTATTAGTAAATAGGATTTGACAGGTTTTGTGTGATGTGATAGGTTAATGTTATGAGAGTTTAGGGCTATGAAGCTTCGGATTTCTAGGATATTACTGTTGGTATCAGAGCAATTTAGTCTTGTGGTATTAAGAGTATAGCGATGTGATTCCATAGGCACGAAACCACAAAGTACAGGTAATACGATTCCATAGAATCGTATTTCGGTTAATTAGAGTGGGGTAGGATGATGGATGTAACATCCCGAATTTTTTTTTGGAACGTTAGACACTCAATCGATCAATTCACTAAGACAAAAATCTCCTCTACCTCAATTAATAATGCAACAAGCTTTTAGAGAAACTATCTGTGAATCAAACCATACTCTCAATTAACTTGTAGAAATTGAAATACCAAATCTAAGTCTAAGAAAATTTAAATAATACTATTCACCCAACAATACTAAAAATTTAATTCACTTCCTTACGCTCGGCTCTAATCCGTGCTGGCAACCTCAACCTAATGCTTGCTATCACCTGCGAAAAGTAAGTCAAAGGAGAGTGACCTTTCGAGAGCCCAGTAAGGTCGATCAATGATTAAAACAACAAAATGATTCGGACTAGTTTTCATATAAAGTCAAACGAAACATTCAAGTCAACAAATATCTTTTCCAAACATTTTTAAATGAAATCTCAATTTTTTTGATATAAACATACGGATGAGTATCAACTCAATCAATAATCATTTCAAAAAAATTCAGGTGCAATAAAATAGAAATAGGAAACATTGAACATGAGCAGTACAATATAACAAAGTCATCTCGGCAGTACTCGATACGATTTACATATGCATATGTACACTGACTAGTCCATCTAGGTACTAGTTTAACCCAACCAACAGACCATCCGTATAACTCCCAGGTTTACTAACGCATGTCAATATTCAAGGAATTTAAACACATTTCAAAATGTTTTACAATGATTAAATTAAATAAGAAGATGAGAATAACGAATTTCAAACGATCGCTGTCAGGCTCAAATTAGGGTTACACGGGCAATTGAAAACATTTTCATGAAAATTTATAAAACCATAGTTCCACGGATTTAGCAAAATAGTTAAGATTTAAAAACAAAAATTCAAAATGATGAGTAGGGTTCGGAGAGAAAATCCTTATCTCGGTCGAAGCTAAGCGATGCTACCAACCTCGATCAATATTTTTTGAATAAACCTAGATTGTCAATCCATTTGTTAGAACACAATCTATACCGAAATACTATAAACCTAATATTAGCTACCCACCACGTGCTCACTTCTAACTCCGAAATCGCTCAACTCAAAGCGCGCCTCACACGCGGCCAACCTACTCAAAAATCTCGTATACTCCTTAATACGTAACAATACACCAAATACATATTAAAATACTAACAAAACACGTTTATAGCTTAAAACGTTATAAAAAAATCAAGTATGAATTTTCTGAATTTTTTAATTAAAATAATTTCCTTAAATACAATAAAAACCCATAAATTGCCAAAATTTCTTCTAGCCGAAAATGAAGTCCCATAATTTTTGTAACAACTTTAAAATATGTATAAAAATTATAGAAATTTAAATCAAAAATTAAAAAGTATTAAAACTAATTTTAAATTATTTATTTTGCCAAAACCAATGTGAATACGGAAACTATAGAAAATCAAATCCAAAAATTATCAAATTCTAACTGAGTCTTATTTATACCATAAATACGTTACTATAATTTTTTCCAGAACATTTTCAGGGTTTAAAGTTTCCAAAATGATTTTACGAATATGAAATTACAGAAAATATTAAAAATATATATAATTTCAGAAAATTATAAAATTTTGCCACATATTCTAATATGATCTGGCGTATCAGACTGTAAAGTTTTACACGTTAACGATAAATGTGTGCTACCCTATGCATGTATTGTATTTAATGCTAACCCAGTATTTATTGACTACGTACCCAAAACTCATTTCTCTTTTTCTTCTGTGTCAGTCACCCTATATGTACCTAAATATACTCACTCTTTACGGACCCCATGACACCCACATATACACACCTAAACACACTTTAAGACACATTTCACACACACACACACTACGCTATCTTCTCCTTCCTCATTACATACACCAATACACATATAATTCATTTACCCTTGCACAGCCACGGCAATCACTTTTTTCCATTTCTCAACCTCCAAAGATATACACCTGCTTAACACACAAAACCATATTCTTCCACCCCTTTTGCACAACCATTTCACACAATTACACACACATAACTACACACCCAACCTTTATACTTACAACAATTCCTCACCCACAAACTCTCACACAAACACACTAATTACCTCTGCCGCACGGCAGTGGGTCTTTCCCTCCCTCTTTTCTTCTTCTTTTCATTACACTCACTCACATGCACTCATTAATCTCACACACACACATACTTACAAGTCACACACACACACACACACACACAACTCACGCACCCTCACAACGATTTTCCCCATGGCAGCATCCATATATATATATACACACCATACCCAGGTCTTCGGCATCCACAAAACCCAAAGAGAACCTCACTCCACACACTACACCAAGCACACACCACATGGCTTTCTTGCAGCCCTTTTCCCACATAAAACACACATACACTGACCCATCTCCTACCCATATACCCACTGCCTTCTCTCTCTCTCTCTTTCTCTTTGGCACATCCACGCACATAGCAACCGGTCACATAGACCCATTTACCCACATACATATACAAGCCTGTCATGCAGCCTCTCTTTTCATCTCACACACAGCTCTCACGCATAAACCACCATGCCAAGCCAAAGGTGGGGGCCAACACCAACTCAAGTGATTAGGGTACTACCACTAACCTAACATCTTCTCAGTTTTTGCATAAGCTGCCTAACCCAACATGCCAGCAACATCAGGTGCCTTCACGTGAAATATAATGACACGAGAACCACCATTCATTTAGTTATGACCCACTAATGCCTACCAGCCAACACCTTTGATTCCTACTTGTGCACACTCTCAACCAGGCTGCTAATGAACCTAAAGCTCTTATATCCCCAGCTCCCCATTTCCTTGCAATCATATCGAAAATTTAGGATTTCTGTCATTTCTTCCCAAGCCGATACAAGCAAATGGAACTACACATCTAGTTTGTGTTGAAGATGAAAAATCATGCAAACTAAATGCTCTTGTAATAACTGTAACTTAATGAGCTTTTCGATATTGACACTGTTTTCAAACCACTCACTCCCAAAGCCATTCTCCACTAATAGAAAGAGAACACCGGCTAACGCCCACACATCCCACCATAGCTGCTCTGCACTCACGGCTGAATTGACAAACCCATATACCTTTCCTCACACTTATAGATTTATGCTCATACACTACACACTACCCTGTACACTAAAATACAAAAATTAAAAGGAAGAAAAAAATGGTTCGAAGCTTACCGCCGGATTCCAACAATAGTAGCTCTTGTTCTTCTCTGTCTCTTTCGTGTAGCTTCCCTTTTCTCTGTACCACTCTCTTTCTCTCTAGGTCGTGGACTGGATGGAAGAATGGAGTATGACGGCTGCCTCTTATTATAATATATATATATATATATATATATATATATATATATATAGTAACCCTAGTTTAGTACATAACAATTTTTACTCGAAACTTTTATTGTTGAGAAATTGTCTAAAATAAATATTTACGATAATTTATGCGCTAAGAAAATTATTACCGGGTTGTTACGCTACTCCGGTTGATAAATCGTCGCTAGTTGCTACATAAAATAATGCTAACTATAAGGAAATTCATCGCTAAAAACTCTTAAAATATCATTTACGTTAATTGTCACTAATACCTCCATCAATATCACTTATATTTTTCATTTTTAATTTATAACGTATGGTTTTCACAAATTTTGTTGCTAAAGGTTGCCGATAAAATTTCACTCATGAAAAATCGACGATATATCTTATGTATGAATGTCATCGCTCTAAAATAAATTAACCGGCTAGGCATATCAAGGTTTGGGGTGTTACAATGGTAGATTTTAGAAGTTTGTTTTCAATTTGTTATTGTATTATTCTTTAGACACGTGTTGGTATAACTCTGATAACTATTAATTGTATAAGTATGGCTCACACTTATAGCACTGGCAGTGGAGATAGTACGGAGGGCCATGAGATCCCCGATAGATGATATTCGAATAGGTTTGTATGAGATGAGCAAGGATCCTTTCTAGGCATTGGAAGGACCTGATAAACAATCTTTAGATTAGGGGTATGGAGGTTTTATGATTGTAGAGGGGTACCTTTACCTAATAGGGGGAATAATAAAACCCGAAACCGGTGGTTACGGTTCTGAATGCTATGAACCAGATTCTGACCTTAACGACATAGAATCTAGAAACCAGTAATAAGGAGTACCTAATCCGGTTCAACCATAAGCACAACCTCAAGATAAAAGTACCTTCAGTGAATTTAACAAACAAAATGTGACTAGTTTTAGGGGGTCATTGGACCGTTTGGAGGTAGAGAGTTGGATTAACGAAATGGAGAATTTTTTTATTTTTTTTAGCAATTGATTTTTGTGAGACCCAAAATATTGAGTTTTCTGTGTATGAATCGAGAGGTGAGGCCGATCAGCGGTGGAAAAATGGTATTTAAGAGTGTGACTCATTAGCAATAGATCGATATCACTCATAAATAGTTTAGGGAATTATTTTTCGATCGGTATTTTTACGAGATTTTTCATGAACAGATATTAAAGAAATTTGCCAATGTGACGTAAGCAGATCAAGAATCGATAGAAGAATTTGAAATAAGAATATTGTCATCTCACTAGATTTGTATTAAGGATGTTACCGACGGAGGTAGATAGATGCCAAAAGTCTGAGTGGGGGCTTAGGTCTGGACTAAGAAATGGAGTGATCTCAGCTCGATTGATGAGCTATATGAAATGTCTTTACTTGACACGTGTTTTGGAGCAGTCTAAGTCTAATAATAAAGAAAGGCATGAGAAAACACAGGATGGAGTTGACATGCATGTTTTCGAGGACAGATGTGTAGGAGTTGACATGTGTGAGCAATTTTTTGAAGATGAAAAATCTTCAAAGCAGAATGCTCTCGCATTCTGCTTTGAAGATTTTTCATCTTCATTAGTTACCACTTTTTTTTTAGATCCTTGTTTTTGGGATAGTAATTGTTTATTTTTTTTGCCCATTTGTTTAGGGCGCCTTGCTATCGAGGTTTCAGTCTTACTCTCTTTATGTCAAAACTTGTGCATTGGTTTTGAACACTTAGTTTTGTATCGTCCTGTTTTAGGGCTTTCAGGTTGGTGATTCTAACCCTCTTCTTCCGGTATTGGGGAAGGACTTGTGAATGACAAAGAACTGTTCTCTTTTTCTTAGGGTAAATGACGTAGCAGTCGAATTTTTCTGATGGTTTTCCCAATAGATCGGCTTCAGGATCTCCTGCTTCATACCTTTCTTTTAAGGCCTTTTGAGTAGTCTTTTTTAACGTTACAACTCCATGCATCATAAAGCATAATTTCTTGGTTAGGTAATCTGCAAGTGCATTTTTGGCTGATGAGATGTATTCTACACCAAAGTATAATAATTGAACCATTGTTGCCATCGATAAAGTCTTGTTTGATAAACATCTCTTAGGTCTCTTAAGGAAAGATGTAAAACACCTATTATCTATTTTGATATGAAAGTGATCTAAAGGTTTCACTCAAGTATCCACACAATTGCTCTGCAGTTTGATTAGGGGGTAATGCTTTTAACATTGCACCCTAAATTTTTTTGGAAACATCGGTTTCTAGAACTAGTGTATCTCCTTGTTCAGCAAGCTTAGTTATGGTAAGGTTTTAACCTGGCCTTTTATGCAAAGAATATTTTGGATATCTTCATCTTCCCATATTCACTTTCCTTTTCTAAACTTTTTACTTAAGTCTTTTGTTAGATTTAATAAATTCGGGTTGAATTTTCTTATGTAATTTAACAACCCGATAAATCTTTGAAATTATTTTACATCATTCATTTGTTTTGAAAATAACTTTATTTTTTCAGCTAAGTGATCTTGAAGGATAATTTTTCTACTGTCTTTTATTCTCAATCTATAAAGTTAATGGTGGTTTGGTCCCATTCACATATATTTTGGGATAGTATTAATCCATGATCAATGACTGCTTGTGCTAACTTTTTTAGATGATTTCTATGTTCTTCTTTGGTTTTTGAGAATACTAATATATCATCTATGTATATTACATAGTAGTCTTGATGCTTTCTAAAAGTGTTATCATCCTTCTTTGAAATAGAGATGGAGCATTTTTCAATTCGAATGGTAATACCGTCCATTCATAATGTCCTTGTGGTGCGCTAAGGTAGTTAATGAAATTGATGATTCTTTCATTTGGATTTGCCAATAACCGCTTTTTAAATCAAACTTTGAGAAAAAAAAAAGTTGGCTAGCTGGATTTCATTTATTAACATATCCCTGTTTGGAATCTTATAGCCATCTCTTACTGTTGCTACATTTAAAGCTTTATAGTCTATGAGTAATCTGGCTTTCTAGCCTATTCTGCATGATTTTTTTACCATGAAAGCTAGACTTGAATGAGGACTCTCGTTGTGCCTTCTTAACCCTTGTTTTAGTATTTCAATATTTCAGGAATCTTTCTTTCAAATTCCTGGACCATCTCAATACTATGTTGCACTGGTTTTACGTTGGCCACATAATCTTTATCTTTGATGGTCAATTCCCTCCCAAGGTTAATCCTTTTCCCATAATTCAAGTGAGTCATTACTAAAATTATTTTCGAACATATTTTTTTTTGTTATCAAGACGAGGAATCGTTTTTCTTATTTTTATTGATAATGTTGGTTTATCTCTTAAACCCAATTGTCATCTTCTTTGGATTTCTCCTAGTTTTTCTAGATGAAAACCAAAAATTTACATCTTCGAGCAATATATTTTAACAATGAAATTTTTTAACGTTGTATTTCAACATGAAACTCTTCCTAAAAAAATGGTTGATTTTTAGCTTGTTTTCGGAAAGCATTTCCTATTAGAAAATCATCGTCTAAAGATTCAAATTGGATTAATCGCTTTATAATGAATTGTTTTCCCATTAATTGTGACCGAAATGTGAAATGTTTCATATTCTAGTTCGAACCGATCGCCTTTTGCCATTTGCATGCTCATGAGTTGATCCGTTTTGATCCATTTCTCAGAGAGTAAAATTTCTGGTCATGCCAGGCAGATGCTCTAGTATCTATTATTAAAGCATCTATTTTATAAAGGATAATATCCTTGGAAGTCAAAACTTAATACTATATAAGAATTACTTCGACTTAAAGCCATCCGTTTATTATTTATCTTTTCGCATGTTCTTTTACCCTTAAAATACTCATCATAACTTGAATATCTTTTTCAAGCTCATCTCCTATCAAGCCTTTTCTTTAAGGTTTTTCTTGACAGTGTCATGTATGGATGTTGTAGTCATTACACGTTATAGTTTCTACACGTGATGACATACTTTGTTTGATTGGAATAGTAACTGTTTTGTGCACTATGATGTCTTCATCAGAACTTCTTTGATAGAGTCTTCTATCATTTTTTTCCTTACCTTTGCCTCTATGTAGATGTTGAAAGTGTAGAAGAGACAGAATGACTCCTTGGTTCTTTGAGGATGACAACATCTTTAATTTTCCTAATCTGCATGTGTTCTAGTTGTTTACTAGCTAATCCTTCTTTTAATTACCCAATTTTTAGGTCGTAATAGTTACTTTGGATTTATTTTCTTTTATTTTATTGCTCTGACATTATTACTCGTTTGATTAAATAGTTTTATTTTGCTATTTAGCATTTTACGTAGTGGATTTGTAATATTTATCACTCTATAGATTAGACGATATTGAACTGCAATATTTTTGCATAGTTCTCATAATTCTGTCATACCTTGAGTCTGAATCCTCCGTCCTAATACTTTATTAATGTAAGGATTTTTTAAGGACATAAAGTAGTCTGGTGTAGTTTTAGACCAAACTTGTCTGCTATGCAAGTTATTTTGGATTCTCCCTATTAGTGCTTTTTTAAAAGTTTTTTATCGATTGTCTATTAACTAACAGATTACTAGTGTATCTATGCCATCTCTGAGTAATGGACAACGATTAACTTGTGTCATGTCAATGTGGACATAATGATATTCTTCTCTAAGGTATTGCTTTACCTTATCGATCTTGAAGAGAGCAATGCTAGTATTCTTTCTTCACTGACCGAAAGAGATTTATTCTTCAGAGATCTCTACATTCATCTTACTTCTAAACCTGAATATGAAGTTTTTGTATATTTCTCCAATCTTGATTTTAGGAATCTCCCAATGATTTATAGTAAAACTGAGAGTTTCTTCCTCAATTGATTTGGTCTGACTAATTATGTTATTAAATAAGAGAATCGTTTCTTCTTCATGGTAGCAGGTATCTGACATCATGAAGATCGTGCCTATGCCTTTTAAAGTTTTACTTAAACATTTTTCGTCATCTGATGTTGTTTCAGAATATGACTATGTTTCATCATCAGACTCATAGTCATATTCTAAAACAAGCTCTTCGGCTTCTTCTTCAGAATTTAATTCGTATCGCCATGCTGGATCGTATCTTTTTGCGGCAAATAAGAAAGATCTTATACTTTGTTTTCTTTTTTTACTTAGACATTTATTTGCATAATGTAATTTTTTTTGCCACATATCTAGCAACAATAACACTCTTCTGGTGACTTCCTTTTGGACATAACATTTTTTATACAAAATATTAGACTTTTTCTAATATATCTTCCCCATGGTTTTAATATTTTTTAAGGATTAAATTTTCTTTTCTAATTTTTTTCTATTTCTTCACATATCTTTTTTTGTTTCGAAAGCTTTTCTTCATGAAGTTTGGGTTCTTTTCGCATCGATAGTTGTTTATCATGTTATTAACTTTAGAACAACAGTTGTGACTTATATGAGCTTTTTTCATATCTTTTGTTGTATGTCATTCAATACAAATATTTCTTTAAAAAAATTTCTACAGCTGTTATTCTTCTTCATAAAGAATAGCAAAGCATTCTGTCATTTAGGAATTTAACAAATTATTTTTTCTCAAACTCATTCTATGGTTTAGGGAGTTTGGCAATAAATTGCTTTTGATAATAGAGGATATCTCTGAGTTCTAACTTGTAATTTTTTTTTAAATTCACAAATATAATTTTTAAATAACACATCACATATTTGTAGTTTTGTCAAATTTGTGAGGGCAATTTTTTCTTCAATACCTATATTATTTATAGATATTCCGCAAAACTCTCGTTTGAGGTTGTCTGCATAAAATATTATCCATTCTTTGGATATGTTAAGCTTGCTCTAGGCTTCAATTATCATTTCATTATCTGTTATGCAATTCCAGAACCTAACTGCGTTTCATCGCAGCGTTGCTCAAGTAAATTATTTCATGGCTTACTTTTCTTTTACCACCTATTATGATAATTCGTAAGGCTTGTGCCCAATTATCGATTATATCTTTAGTATTCAAAAGACAATCGATATTAAGACAAAATGCCATATTGATTTATGGATTCATTTCTTCTATTTTTTAGAAAAAATTCTTGTTTTAAATTTGTCCTTATAGGATCGTTATTAAATTTAGAGTTTCTTTCTAAATTTAACTTTGGATTCCATGCTCCTAAATACTTTGGATCAGTTTCTCCGTTCTATAAATTCATATTAGCAAATGCTTTATTTACTTCTGATATGGCTCTTTTTTCTTCTTATTTATATTCTATTTTTTTAGAACAACTGGATCTATTTTATTCATAATTGGTTTTTTAATGATCTTTCTTTTTCTACTTTCCATAAATAGTCATTTATATATTTTTTTATTTCTTCTAACCCATTCCCTTTACAGGATCTTACTCAAGAGGGTTTTCTTTCAGCTTCACAACCACTCCATGCTATAACATTTTCAAATGCATTTGAAGTTTTGTTGCTATAGTATTTATTGATAGTATTATAACTTTCAAAGTTTGATAAGAAGTTATATGAGTTTAGGACGTGGTCTTCACTTCCTAACCTTTTATCTTAATTGTGTAATTCAGTTAATATTTGAGATGTTATACTGTTTAGATTTCTATAGATAAAATTGTCATGAGATACATCCATTATTTGGTTTAATAATCTGGTTATCTCAATTTTTCCAACTCCATGGCCTAAATGTATAATTCATGTCATATGATTTAACAAACAAGGAATTTTCATGAGTTTTTTTGTTGGATCTCGTCTTTGATTAGGCTCTGATACCAGTCTGGTATGGCCAAATTCTCCTTTGGTTAGGAATGACATATTCTAAATTTGAGCGGGGTTAATTTTAGATTTTTGAGAAGTATTAAGTGTTTCGAATGAACTGTAATGAAATTGACGGGTTGAAAAGGTAAATTAATCAGAGAATTGGCAACTTGCCAAGGCTGGCATTCTTTCCCCATATACATATGGAGAAAAGTGATAAAATTTATAGCATCTTAGCCATCCATTCTATGACGTGGATAGCCATATTACAGTTGGAGAAATAAGATTTTCTCTAACTTTAGATAGGGATCGACCCCCTACACACCCACACATATACATAGGTACATACATACATACATACATATATATATATATATATATATATATATATATATATATATATATATTATATGGGGGCCGATCCACACCCACCGGTGGAGAAATAACAATTTCTCCACCGAACCGCGGGTAAGAGCAGTGGTTGGGAAAAAGTTATACTGACACTGCATTAATGGCAAAAAAGGCATGAGAAAATGGGGAGAAAATGGCGAGAAAATGGCGAAAAGGAGAAAAAGGACGCCAACCGCATGAAGAAGCAGCGGTTGGCATTAATATCCCCTGCCACGTGGCGCCCCACCCCTGCCACGTGGCCCAACCCCATGGGCCCTGCCACGTGGCGTCCCCCACCCTTGCCACGTGTCCCAACCCCATGGGCCCTGCCACGTGGCGTCCCCCCACCCTTGCCACGTGGCCCAACCGCGTATACAACCCGCGGTTGGGGCATGGCCCCTGCCACGTGGCATCCCCCACCCATGCCACGTGCCCCAACCGCGGGTTGTATACGCGGTTGGGGCGATGGCCCCTGCCACGTGGCGTCCCCCCACCCATGCCACGTGGCCCAACCGCGGGTTGTATACGCGGTTGGGGCGATGGCCCCTGCCACGTGGCGTCCCCCCACCCCTGCCACGTGGCCCAACCGCTTATACAACCCGCGGTTGGGGCGATGGCCCTGCCACGTGGCGGCCCCTCCCCTTGCCACGTGGCCCAACCGCATAAACAACCCGCGGTTGGGGGCGATGGCCCTGCCACGTGGCCCCCCCCCCCGTGATGCCCCCCTCCCCCCATGATGCCCCACGTGTTGTCCTTCTGCCAAATTTTTTTTTTGCCGCAGCCTTTGACCGCTCAATCACGGGTTTTTTTCTGTCTTTTTTCTTCTCTCTTCCTCACTTTTTTCTGTCTTTTTTCTTCTCTCTTCCTCACTTTTCTCTCTTTATAATCCCCTCCCCCGAACCCTTCTTCTGCACTCTATCATCTTTACCAACTTCCTTCGTACTTCATATCTCACCTACATAATCTCCACAACAATACAAACCAAAAAAATTTACGCTAGAAGATCGGTGGATAACCGCTAGAAGATCGGTAGATTTTTCTTTAAATACATCAAGTCACAACAAGTAAGTATTTTGAATTTCCTTATAATTCAATGTTAGGTTTATACAAATCAGCGTATTACATTTATAGATTCCAAAATAGCGATTTTTTAGGGCGCCAAATATAGACAGTTTTTCACGAATTTATAAAAAATAGCTAGAGCTAGATTTTGGCAAAATGCAAAAAAGAGACCCTAGTTATTCTTAAAGGATCTGTCTCAGGTAAAAATTTCAGATTTTTCCAAAGACTGGAAAGGGGTTAACTGATACGGGGAACCTTGTAATTCTGCAGTGTATTTTAAAATATCAAGCTAGCGCGATTTCGCGCGAAAATTTTATGAGAACCCTAGGATGTTGGGAAGTTCCATTCCCCAGGAATTCGGGCCATTCCGAAGCCGTTACCTATTTTTTTGGCCGAACGGCCCTTTAAGCGCTTGATCCGGAACCGGTTCGGGATTTTTGGGCGAAACCTCCGTAAAATACTTTTTAGGTCAAGAATGAATTCAGGGAGCCTAAAATAGCATTTCGAAGCACTTTTGATATTTTTCGATGCCAGGGGGCATTTCGGTAATTCGCCGCCCTGAGAGGGGTATTTCGGTAATTTTACAGTGCTAAGTTTTTCGACGGACTTTTTAGTCCAGAAATGTAATTACAAAACTGAAATGTTGTTTTGAAGCTGATTTGGCGCGCGTAGGGGTGATAATGAATCCCCGGGGGCATTTCGATAATTTCTCGCTCAGCGAGGGTATTTTGGTAACTGAACGTTGTAACACAACTGGAGGAAATAATTTTCAACACTATGTGTATTCCTAGGGTGTAACACTATGACTATGTGTGTTTAATGTGAATACGAAACGTAATTGTCGCTAAAGGTGAAAACTTAATTAGACAGTTTTTCACGAATTTATAAAAAATAGCTAGAGCTAGATTTTGCCAAAGTGCAAAAAAGAGACCCTAGTTATTCTTAAAGGATCTGTCTCAGGTAAACATTTCAAATTTTTCCAAAGACTTGAAAGGGGTTAACTGATACGGGGAACCTTGTAATTCTGCAGTGTAATTTAAAATATCAAGCCAGCGCGATTTCGCGCGAAACTTTTATGAGAACCCTAGGGTGTTGGGAAGTTCCATTCTCCCGGAATTCGGGCCATTCCGAAGCCGTTACCTATTTTTTTGGCCGAACGGCGCTTTAAGCGCTCGATCCGGACACCGGTTCGGGATTTTTGGGCGAAACCTCCATAAAATACTTTTTAGATCAAGAATGAACTCAGGAAACTTAAAATAGCTTTTTAAAGCACTTTTGATATTTTCTCATGCCAGGTATCATTTTGGTAATTTGCCACCCCGCGAGGGGTGTTTTGGTAATTTTACGTTTCGGGGGCGTAATTGGCGCTAGGGGTGAAAACTTAATTAGACAGTTTTTTCACGAATTTATTAAAAATATATAGAGCGTGATTTTGCCAAAGTGCAAAACAAAGACCCTAGGTATTTTCAAAAGATATGTATCAGGTAAAAATTTCAGATTTTTCCAAAGACTGTAAAGGGGCTAGCTGATATGGGGAACCGTGTAACTTCGCAATCTAATTTAAAATACCGAGCTAGCGCAATTTCTTGCAAAACTTTTATGAGAACCCTAGGATGTTGGGAAGTTCCATTCCCCAGGAATTCGCGCCATTCCGAAGCCGTTAGCTATTTTTTTGGCCGAACGGGCCTTTAAGCGCTCGATCCGGACACCGGTTCGCGATTTTTGCTCGAAAGATCCGTAAAATACTTTTTAGATCAAGAATTAACTCAGGAGGCGTAAAATAGCATTTTAAGGCTATTTGATATTTTTCCTGATGCCAGGGGCATTTTGGTAATTTGCCACCCCGCGATGGGTGTTTTGGTAATTTTCCCGCGCCAAGTTTTTCAAACGACTTTTTAGTCCAGAAATGTAAGTAAACCACCTGAAATGTTGTTTTGAAGCTGGTTCAGGGGCGTTAGGGTGATAGTGAACCCCCAGGGGCATTTCAGTAATTTACCGCTCATCGGGGGCTATTTTGCTAGGAAGGATCCAGCTTAAAATTCATACCTTAAAATAACTTTTAGTTCAGGAAAGGGTGTGAGACACCCGAAAACTTATTTTGTTTCGGATGTTCTGAACCTTGTAACGCACCGGCGATGACTGCCAGGGGGTATTTTGCATAAGTAGCGGGTGTTTTGGTAACTTTCCCCCTTTAAAATTTTTCCTGATATATTTGGTATATAATTGACGTGACCCATTTAAAAACTTGACTTTAAAGCGGTTTTGAGGTGTTGGGGGTGTAGGGGCCATCGAGGGGTATATTGCTATATAACCACATTGGCGCTAAATTCAGTGGGAACTAGCGTAATTAAGCGTTCGGAGTGGTGGAAAGTGAGGATTTGTTTTAATACATTGAAATAATGACTATTGCTAATGTGTTGGTAAGCTAGGTTAAAGATCCAGTTATAGTTTTGGAATGTAAATATTATGGACGCTAAGTTGGTTTATAATTATATTTTGTTCTTAGAGGTATGAATTTCAGCCGTGGACCTCATGATACATCAATCCTATACGATGACGATGACCACGTCGCGAGGCACGTATTTGACGGTGTCGATAGGGGTGTTTTGGAAACAATTCAAAGCACAAGGCACCTTGAAGAGTGGGTACTAAACGAGGAACAAATACAGCTATTACACCGTCAAAATTTAACCATGTTCACCGATTGCGGGAAATGGTCTCGACACGACGATTGCCTTATATCCGCTCTAGTTGAACGATGGAGGAGCGAGACGAACTCATTTCACTTCCGGTTTGGTGAAATGACTGTTACGTTAGAGGACGTCGGATATATTTGAAGCTTAACATGTATCCCACTCATTTTGTGGAATTAACGGTGAGAGAATTCACAGAATGGAGGCGAGGGGGCGGCAGGAGTAAGTGGAAACCAGGTCGAAACGACGTGTTAGGCATGATGAACGCAGACTATCAATGTCCTGCTGCTGATGCGAACCTTATCATGATACCTTGTCATCATGCAAACCACTGGTTCCTATTAGTTCTCCATCCAGCGTTCAGAACAGTTCACATATACGATAGCCTAAGGGAGGACGAGTCTGGACAGCTACTGGCAAAGATGTACAACGAGTACATCACTTTAGTGGTTAGTTTTTATTTTTTGACCTTGGCTCATAGTATATTGTTCTTGTTTCATAGGCTTGATTCTCGTTTTTATTGTTGGATGCAGACTACTGTCCTCTCGCTAGCGTGCGAACGGCCACAGGGGGACCCTTGGACGGTCGTGATGATAAAGGACCGACCAAAGCAATATAACGGTCATGATTGCGGGATTTACGTCCTCAAGTACATGGACTACATTGCTCGCTCGGAAGTGCTCAAACACTCCTCGTGGACTAGGAAGGATGCCTTGACGTTTAGGTATAGGATAGCCTGGGAGCTGAAAAAGAATGAAGCTAGACGCCTTCATTACCATTATCCTAACGTGCGTGGCTAGCTGCTGTGATGTTACAAAAAACGCCTTCATTACCATTCGAAAAAATTACGCGTCTCGCTTTTCGTCGAAATTCATAGAAATGGGCTAACTAGCGTGCATGAGGTGCAATGAGAGAAAAAAAAAGTGACAAAAAAAATTGTAACTTTTTTCGGAAGCTATCAATTGGGCCTTAAAGTGTGGCCGAATAGGCCCTTCCTAGGAAAACCCAAAAAATAATGTGTCCCGTTTTTCGCCGAAATTCTTACAAATGGGCTAACTAGCGTGCCTGAGGTGCAATGAGCGAAAAAAAAGTGACAAAAAAAATTACAATTTTTTTCGGAAGCTATCAATTGGGACCTAAAGTGTGCCCGAATAGGCCCTTCCTAGGAAAACCCAAAAAATAATGTGTCTCGTTTTTCGCCGAAATTCTTACAAATGGGCTAACTAGCGTGCCTGAGGTGCAATGAGCGAAAAAAACGTGACAAAAAAATTACAACTTTTTTCGGAAACGGGATTTTAAGCTTCCTGAATTCACTCTTTAAAATAACTTTTCAGGTGTCTCACACCCTTTCATGAACTAAAAGTTATTTTAAGCACAAATTTGTGTAATGTAAAATTAGCAAAATAGCCCCCGATGAGCGGCAAATTACCGAAATTCCCCCGGGGGTTCATTATCACCCCAACGCCCCATATGGCGGCTACACCACCGGTAGTCTCAAAACCGCTTTGCTTACTACTTTTTAAATGTATCACATCAATTATATACCAAATATTTCCTCCGAAAATTTTAAAGGGGATGCGTTAACAAAAATTACCCCGCTACGTATGCAAAACACCCCCTGGCAGCCATCGCCCCAACAAACATCTCAGAACAACTGGAACAAAATAACTTTCCGGGTGTCTTACACCCCTATCCTATAACTAAAAATCATTCGGGAAATTTTTCAAGCTGGTTCAGTTAGCAAAATAGCCCCCGATGAGCGGCAAATTACCGAAATGCCCCCGGGGGTTCATTGTCACCCTAACGCCCATCAAACCAGCTTCAAAACAACCTTTCAGATGTTTTACTTACATTTCTGGACTAAAAAACTTGACACCGTAAAATTACCAAAACACACCTCGCGGGGTGGCAAATTACCAAAATGCCCCCTGGAATGAGAAAATATCAAAAGTACTTTAAAAAGCTATTTTAAAGCTTCCTGAGTTCATTTTTTATCTAAAAAATATTTTACGGATTTTTCGCCTAAAAATCCCGAACCGGTGTCCGGATCGAGCGCTTAAAAGCCCGTTCGGCCAAAAAATTAGCTAACGGCTTCGGAATGGCCCGAATTCCTTGGGAATGGAACTTCCCAACATCCTAGGGTTCTCATAAAAGTTTCGCGCGAAATCGCGCTGGCCTGATATTTTAAATTACACTGCAAAGTTACAAGGTTGCGCGTATCAGTTAACCCCTTTCCAGTCTTTGAAAAAATCTGAAATTTTTACCTAATACAGATCTTTTGAAAATAACTAGGGTCTCTGTTTCGCACTTTGGCAAAATCTAGCTCTAACTATTGTTTATAAATTCATGAAAAATTCTATAATAATAATAAAAAGGACATGAAAGGATATTATAATAATAATAAAAAGTACATGAAGGAAAATGGAGAAAATCCGGCCGTTGGTATCATTGCAAATTTGTTTTTTTTTCTGTCGCTAAATGTGAAAACTTAATTAGACAGTTTTTAACGAATTTATAAAAAATAGCTAGAGCTAGATTTTGCTAAATTGTAAAAAAAAGACCATAGTTATTTTTAAAAGATCTATATGAGGAAAAAATTTCAGATTTTTCCAAAAACTGGAAAGGGGTTAACTGAAACGGGGAACCTTGTAACTTTGTAGTATAATTTAAAATATCAAGCTAGCGCGATTTCGTGCGAAACTTTTATGAGAACCCTAGGACGTTGGGAAGTTTCATTTTCCAGGATTTTGGGCCATTCTGAAATTGTTAGCTAATTGTTTGGCCGAACGGTGCAATTTTTTGGGAAATTGACCTAAAAAAATTAGCCCGTTTGGCCAAACAATTAGCTAACGACTTCGGAATGGCCCGAAGTCCTGGAAAATAGAACTTCCTAACATCCTAGGGTTCTCATAAAAGTTTCGCACGAAATCGCGCTAGCTTGATATTTTAAATTATACTGCAAAGTTACAAGGTTCTCCATTTCAGTTAACCCCTTTCCAGCTTTTGAAAAAATCTGAAATTGTTCCCTAATATAGATCTTTTAAAAATAACTACGGTCTCTTTTTTACAATTTGGCAAGATCTAGCTCTATCTATTTTTTATAAATTCGTGAAAAACTATCTAATTAAGTTTTCACTTTTAGCGACAGAAAAAAAAAATTTGCAATGATACCAACCGCCACTTAAGTGTGGCGGTTGGGGTTTTCTCCATTGTCCTTCATGTCCTTTTTATTATTATTATAATATATATATATATATGTCCTTTAAATGTCCTTTTTATTATTATTATAATATATATGTGTCCTTTTTTTTAAAAAAATGCAACTTGGCAAATAATTCCCAACCGCATGTAGGGGTTGCGGTTGGGCATTAATGCCAACCGCAACTCCCACACGCGGTTGGGCATTATGCCCATTTTCTCGCGACATTTTCATTTTCTCGTGATATTTTGGTGAATTTCTCGTGCGATTTTGATCATTTTTTGTCTTTTTCGTCCTTTTTCCGTCCACGTGGCCAACCGCTGCTCTTACCTGCGGTTCGGTGGGAAAATTATTATTTTCCCACCGATAGATGTGGATCGGCCCCCTATATATATATATACACACACACACGTACGTACGCGTGCGTGTATATATATATATATATATATATATATATATATATATATATATATATATATATATATATATATATATATATATATATATATATATATGGAGCTTATTCATTGCTAGCGCGGACAAAATGGGATAAGTTACCCGTGTGATGGAGTTAAATTGAAGATAAATTTATTCATAGGCCCTCCTCCTCTTATCCGGGCTTGGAACCAGCTGCTTGTAAACAAACAGACGAAGTTACCTAGAGATATATATATATATATATATATATATATATATATATATATATATATATTGTGAAATAACTTATTCTAAAAACTTGGGAAATGAAAAATAAAAAAGAAATTACCTAATCATCTGCAAGTATTTCAACGTCCGAGTCACTGCTCTTTCTATCATCAATCGATTTATCTTGCTCATGATATTTCGCGTAAAGATAATCCTTTCAACATACACATAGCTCGAGCGACTCGGGGTTAAGACGACCTTTCCTGTCATCCAAAACTCTCCCACTCGCTGAAAATGCCGACTCTGAAGCAACCGTGGAGGCTTGCACCGGCAGTACATCTTGTGCAATTTGGGCTAAAGTTCTATACATGTTTTGATTTTATTTTCAAAAATTTTAACAAATTAAAATTAACATGTTCTTGTATCGATAAATTAGCATAATGATTAGAATTGAAATATAAACCAATCTCAATAAAAGAGGAAAAAGTGGACGAACCTGCCGTATTAGAAGTACCTTCACCTGGTAGTTGTCTTGCTACTAGATGTTCGAGGCCCTTAAGTTATGGCGCGTAAGACATCTCACTAGTCGATGATGAAGCTCGCCCACGCACGTCAGTGAAACTATTATAGAGGTTGAACAGATCTTCAAATTTCTTGCTCACTTTTGTTGTGAGTGTAGTTGTGTCATCTTGTGTGTAGTTCATTAGTCTTGCAATCTCTTGTATCGACACGTTCACGCCATGCAACTTTAACCTAGGATCTAAACAAGTAGCCACAACAAAAATAACAGGCAATTTCTTTCAAAAGGGTCCTATATATCTCCATTTTGTTAACATTGTAGCCATCTTGAAGATTTCTATTATAGCGATAGGAGAGTTGGGATAGTACGTACCAGACAATAAGTTAGTAGACATGTAAAATACCTCTAAAAATTTGAATAAGTATGTAGCCATCTGTCATTCCTCTTGAGTTGGCAAGCTGGATGGGAACGAGGTTAGTAGATAATGCGTATAGACTTCTTTGTATGCAAGAATATGTAAAAGCATAGTATGTAGAGTTTCACCTGTGGGCCACATCTGTAAGTGGTCTACTACGAGGCATATTATAATGAACACATAATGTTTTAAATTGTTGTGTTCTCGGACCTGAACTATTAACATACACTGTCATACCCCTCATTTTGAGAAGAATATCTCCTGCAGCAGCTAAACCATCTTAAACAATTAAATTAATAATGTGACAAACATAGCAAACATAAAATAATTCACCATCAAGTACAGGTTGAAGGGTATCCTTTAAAGCTGCAACAACAGCTTCATTATTAGAAGTAGGGCAAATTACACCTATGTCCCTGAGGTTAGGGTATAATTACAGGTAAGGACAATAGTTTGAACAAATTACACTTATGTCCGTTGACTAAACGGAATATAAAAATACCTAACAGTTTTGACGAAAAGACTGAATTGCCCCTAAATAAAATAAAATTTCCATTTTCTTCATCTCTTTCCTCTCTTTCTCCATCTCCCGTCTCTTCATTTCATGGTGGGCGTTGAAGACGGTGCAGCAGCGGTAGAGGTGCTCGGTGACGGCAACCATGTCCATGTTCTTGATCTAACCATGGCGGAGGTGCTCGGTGACAGACCATGGCGGCGACCATGTCCATGTTCAGATCAAGGTCGTCTCTTTATTTTAAATCTAGGTCGGCGGAGGGAAGGGGATTACGTCATGGGGCGAGGGAAGGTGTTGCCGTCGTGGGGTGAGGAAAGGGACTGGCATCGTGTGGCGAGGGAAGGCGCTGCCAGTGTGGGGCAAGGGAAGGGGCTGCCGGGGGAAGGGCGAGGTGGAGGGAGAGAGAATAGATGGAAGGGGAAGGGAGACATCGCTAGCGATGAAGGCGACGCCGGCAGGAGATTGATCGCCGGCAATGAGAGAGAGAACATATCAAATTTGCAAATTAGGTTGTAAAGAAAACCCTAATTTACAAATTAGAGTTTCAACAAAACCCTAATTTGCAAATTAGGGTTTCAACAAAACCCTAATTTGGCTTGAAATCTTAAATTAATTTTTTTAAAAAATATTCAGTATATCCAGTACAAGGGGTAGTATCATATTGATGACATCACACAAAAAGTACAATTTTTGGACGGAACCCTAACGGATGGACACGGCTGATACATTTTAAAAGTGTTTGGTCACGGTATGTTACATTTTAAAACTTAATGTCCTTAACTGTAATTATACCCAACCTCAGGGACATAGGTGTAATTTGCCCTTAGAAGTATTATCAAAACTAACACTCATAATCTTATTATTTATTTTAATTATGGTACATGCATTAATTATAATACTAGCTACATTATTTGCATCATGCGAAAAAGGAAATAGTTCAAATACAATGATTCTTTTGTTCATAACCCAATCAACATCAATCCAATGCGCCGTCACACAAGCATAACTAACAAAAGTAAACAGAGATTACCAAATATCATAAGTAAGACTAACTCTACTGTCAAAATGATCGAAATAATCAATTAAGCGTGTTTTAGCAGCATAATATTGCCGGAGTGCATCGGATCTAGTGGTGTTTCGTGTAACCTTTTTGTACAAAGTTTGCATGTAGGTGTTCATATATCTAGAGTGCTTAAGATTATTGGCAAAACTAAAGGCTTGTTCATCATGAATAACAAATTCAGCGAGACCGTTTCTTTGTTCTTGCTGATTATAAACAAATAACTTACTGTCAAAGGATAACTGCATCCTGGTTCGACGTGGCCACTTCGAGGTGCACACATAGGATACTTCGAGGTGCACACATAGGGTAATACCTGTTAAGATGTCCATTACCAAAAACCAGTGGTAAATAATTTAGCACAGTACTTACATCGAGATTTTTGGACGCCGTCCACCATAATTTCATCAAAATGATTCCAACACTCGGCTTTTTTTTTTCACCTTTTGGACTTCTGCCTGACTACCGGAATTATTGCTCGATCTTTCTCCATCACGACCGCTCATCGGGTTAACATTAAGCCACAGAGTAGTAGCTTCGCCAACCGAGCTGCGTCTTTGACTATAATGCGGGGGGGGGGGGGGGTCTTGTGAAGGCATGTATTCAAGATCTGAAATGTTTTGATTGAACTCCTAATTGGCTTGGGTATCTATCATACAGCTTGTACTCATTCGTCCAGAAACAAATAGTTGTGGTGGTGCTTGGATTGGTGTTTGTGATGGCCGTGGTGGTGGAGCTTGTGCTGGTGGTGGTGCGTGTGATTATGATGATATTTTTCGTGATGATGATCCACGCTTCAGTTTCTTCAGTAGTCCAGCCATATTTGACGCTAAAATTTTTTACTAGAATGGAAAATAAAACTAGTAATAGTAAACTAAATGCAGGAATAAGAGCAGTAATTACTAATTAGAAATACAATTAAAAAGAATTAAAGAGTAACAAACGAATAAGAGTAATTAGTAACTCAAAATTGGAGAGAGTTAGTAATTAAAAAGAATTTGGTAATAGTAATTAATAAATAAGAGTACACTAATTACTAATTAGTAAAAAAAGAATTAGAGAGTAACAAATGAATAAAAGAAGTAATTAGTAATTAGAATATAGGAAGAGTAGTACTTAGTAAATGAGAGTAGTAATTAGCAAGAGTAGTAGTTGGAGAGGAAAATAGTAGCAAAAACTTGTAAAAATGTAGAATGTTTAGATAAGAGAAAGTAAGAAGATTGGTGTGAAAAATTAGAAAGAAATGGTGTGAATTTATAGATTTTTGAAAATTCATAAAAGACCAAAATGCAGCTTAAAACTATCCGTTTATAGTTGTTGGGGAGGGTAAGAGTGTAAAAAATCTTAAAAGAGTTGAAAAAATTAAGTTAGACCAAAATACCCCCCCCCCCAAACTAGCCGTTATATTGTTGTTGGGGTGTAAAAGTAGAATTTAAGAAAATAGTGTAGAATATGGCCGTTGAGGGGGAAAGGGGGGGAAATTTGATTTGAAATTCGTGGGGCCCGCCCACTTTAGGGCCAGAAATAGGGCCTAAAAACAGGCCAAAAAGAGGCCAAATTCGGGTTGAACCCGGGCCAGCCCTAAAAACTGGGCCAGGGCCAAAAAATAAGCCGATTTTGGGCTAACCCATTTTTTAGGGCCTAACTCGGGCTTTTTAGGGTCGGGCTGGGCCTGGATAATTTATTGGAAATATGTGGCCTGGTCTAGAGCCCTAAAGTAGCGAGCCGTCACTGTTCACGTGGAGGGCTGGGCCGCTGGCCCTATTAACACCTCTAGCAGACAGTATGATTGACAATCATACTGTTCACAACATTATATAGCAGATGACAAAATCTGGCCAGTCTATTGGGCCAGATGGACAGCCAGATCGCGCGAGCAACTTGGGTTAAGTTGCCCGTGCGATCTAGCAATCCATACGCAGTCTGTGGACGGTCTAGATATTTTTTATGTTTTTTTAAGTACGTTCCCTACATAATGTAGCGAATGACTTTTTGACAAAAATATCCTCGAAGCTCCATTGTAGCGGACAAGTAGGCACTATTTCTCTCTCTCTATCTCTATCTCCCTTTCTCTCTCTCCCCCTTTCTCTCATTACTTTTCTGACATGTTTCTCTCTCTCTCATCAATTTCTGACTTGTGTCTCTTTCTCTCTCCTTTCTCTATCAATATTCTAACTTATTTCTCTTTCTCTCTCTCTTTCTCTCACTATTTTTTGTTCTCTCTCTGTCTCTCTCACCCGCGGTAAGTCTTGAGCCAAGTGCACCACAGTAAAACACTCTTGCAACAAGTACGAAATCTCAGCAAAGTCTTGATTTTCTTCTGGGTCACTAAATAACTCATCTCAGGTCAAGTTCAAGTCCCATAATTTTGTCAAACCAGAACAGATAATGTCACACAGTTGGAATGCACCCAAGGTAGCTGGTTTATCAACACTAAAATAACTTAACAGAGAGTCCTTAACCAAACACGCATGGAGCACGAGCTTAAGCTTGAATAAGTTGTTCATACAGCCATACTCACACTTGTTTTATAAAAAAATTGATAGTGTTTACTAATTTCTCATCCGTAAGGAACATGCTTAAAACCATATGGCCGCTTATCTCAGGAAGATTTAGTCTTTACCTTGTTCCTGAACGATGTCAACTCCATTCTTGGCGTCTTTGATTGACTTAAGTGTATCAATGAGAGTCGATTGGACCTCCTCTTCTTCGTGCTTAGGTTACAAAACAAAATTGGGCACATCTTCCAGTGATATTATTTCTTTATGGCCGCTAACCCTGCTCTCTACAAACCCTTCTTTCATCCCTTGTTGTTCCTTGATGTTGCATCTTTTCCTATGCTAATCAAGTAGTTGCATAAAATGCCAAGTCCAACAAGGAGGAGAATAGTGGACTTCTCGTAGCGGTGTGCTGAAGCTTCCTTAGGGACGTCAATCGTAGCCATGTTCATAGCATTCGGTAATATGGACCTGAGAGAGAGAGAGAGAGAGAGGATGAGAGAGAAAACAAAAAAGTAATGAGAGAGCAAGAGAAACTAGTTAGAAGAGAGAAGAGAAATAGAGACACAAGTCAGAAATTAAAGAGAGAGACAAACATGTCATAAAAGTAATAAGAGAAGGGGAAGAGAGAGGGGGAGTGCCTACTGTAGGTCCCTAAACACACCTAGAGGGAGGGTGAATATGTGTTTACAACTTTGAGCAGATTTTAAAACTGAATTTACAAAGTAATAACAGAATTAACAATATTAAATCAACACAAAGATTTATACTGGTTCTGTCCCACCAGCCTACGTCTAGTTTCTGAGCACTCCACACAAGGGAGACCTACTCAAGACTTTCACTAACTAGTTAGCTTTGGGTGCTAGCTCAAATCACAGTACAGATTCCGAAACTCTTTCAAGGTTTCCAACAATTTACAAGTGAAAAATGATTTACAATTGAGATACAACAACAAACTCCTTCTTGAGTAGATATTACAATGAATACAAATAAGACTAAGCTTTCTTAGGTGGGAAGATCTATATTCTTTCAAGAACCAAACCAATAAGCTTACAACAAACTTTCTCAAACAATGAACTCACTCAACTGAGAATAGATGAATGTGTGAAATAAGACGAGAGAGTATTTTAAGAAGAGTTAGAGACATTTCAAAGGATTGGCAAAGGTTGGCAATGAATGCTCTCAAGGCCCCTTTATATACTGGAGGAGAAATGAATCGTTAAGAAGGGAAAAACTCAAAGTTTGCTTCGAATTAAAACTTAGGCATCGACCAAAAATTCTCATCTTCAACCGAGAATTCAGGCTTCAACCTAAAGTTCTCCGCTTCGACCGAAAACTTCCGCTTCGACCGAAAACTTTGGCTTCGACCAAAAATTCTTGGCTTCGACCGAAAAGGTATTTTGAAGACAAGATGAAAGACACTGATCGATCAAGTCGAATTAAAACTCATTTGCCTTCGAATGAAAGTTTCAGTTCGGTTCTTTACTCGAATTTCTGGGAAACCTTTTAAGAAAGACTTAATCTTCAATGTAGTCCAAGTCTTTGTTCAATCCCAATTCCAAGTCTAAGTTCAAGCTTTGTTTAAGGCATGATCATTGTTTATGTTTGATTAGGATAAGACCTGTGTGTGTGTGTGTGTGTGTGTGTGTCTGTGTGTGTATATATAAGTTTTCAAGCCTCCTTTACTATTTATCTTTCCTCCCCTTATCAATGCTCCTTCTATCTCTTCAATTTTCTCAACTTCCTTTATCACTCTCTTTCAGGATCCTAAACACTCTCAACCACACTATCTCACACTCATAGCCTCTCTCAATGTCAAGCAATATGACTTCTCACAATCACAACTAAAAATTTTTGGACGATTTTTTTTTTATAAAATCTTTACTCATACATAAAATTGGGTCTCTCTCTCTCTATTCATTGTATTTTCTGCCCCTTTATCTCTTAAAATTTCACAGACAGAGACACACTCTCTCTTTTTGAATCTTAATCTCTCATAAAACTAAGCTTTTTTTCATTATCAAAAGCTTATTTAGCAATACAAATATAAATTGAGGTAAATCATAAAATTCAGTCCTTCCTAAATGCCCTCCAGACTATAGGAGATAAATATTTTAAAAATAAGAGTTCAATTGAAACTTTTCCAAAAGAAGGCATAACAGTGCTACCACTGCCATATATGGGAGGAAAATTTTGCTATCAAATTCTTTGGAGAGTAATTGTGCTAACCTACCATGTCTGGGGGATAAAATACAACTAACTGTAAAAACAATTATTAGTGGAACAAGGTTTGACCTTAAGGGACTCCTCATTTACATGGTATATTTGCACAAATGTGTGGAATAAATTTGGAGGGGCTATAACTAAGTCCAACAAGGTGTAGGAAACCAACCAATGCCCAGAGGCAAAGTACTGGAAATTCTCACATATGTAGCCTGGAAAAAGGAAGCTACAAAAGCAAGACTAGGCATTGTTATTATAGAAGGCATCAACTTATACCATTTTTCTTTGACAAATTATGATGCTAGTTTAAAGAAGCTGAAGCATTGGTCATCAGGGAGGCATTACAGATTGTAGGGACACAAAGATACTCTCTGGTTAAACTTAGAATAGATTGCCAAACTTTAGTAAAGAAATTGGGGGTCATTTATTTTCAATATTCTTGGATATTAAAAACTTAGGAAGCCACTTTTAATATTGTAATATTAAACATGTACCTAGTGTAGCAAATTGCCTCGAAAAAAATCTCTCACTAAAAAGGATTTTGAGAAGTCACCATCTTATTTAATTTAAGAAAATAAAAAAAATAAGAAAAACTGAAAGAAGTGACTCTAAACTGTCCAAAAGGACGAGTAGTCTATCGAAAACTGGGAGATGGGTTTGGAGAGTAAGTTATGCAGCGGGAAGGTGTTAGACACCCGTCACAACCTTTGGGACTCTACTTCATTTGTATGGAATTTTTTCCATAATTCTAAGTTTATTTTTATATTTTGGCTTGAACTTGATATCAGGGATCAATTGCCTATGTATGCGGTCGGACTAAACGGAATCAAAATTGCCGTCATTCAACTCTGATCCTATGAGAAGTAATCTATATTTCGGTCCTAAAATTTGACAAGGAAATGAAAAGACCTTTTTTCTTTGACTTTTATAATAGAAATGTGATCACCGGAATGGGAAACAATTCTAAATGATTTTCTGAACTAGAAAGCTCATAAAATTACTTCTTGAAATAGCTCGTCTGGAAGACTCGAGAACATTCTCCAAATGATCCACGATATAAAGACTAAAATGACTTTTTAAGTAAGTATGGATGGTTAAAATGTATCGCTTTACAGAGAAAAGGTACGCAAGCTCTAAAGGAATAAGCTTTTCGATCCTTGAAAATGAAGGCCAAGGACTCTGTTTATAGAGCTCTGGGGGCGCAGAATCTAATAATTGGCTATGCCAACTCAAGGCTGGAGATAAGTCACAATATTGGATATAATTTCAAATTGACAAGAGTCCATTAACCGGCTGGTAAATCCGATAATTTTGAACTAATTTTTACAGAATTTTAAAACATTGCCTGCCTCTAATATTGGTAATTATCTCAGATTTTATAGATGTGATGTACTAGATTTGGGATTTATTACCTCTAACCATACAGATTATTCATTTAATCTTAGCATCAGGGATCATTCACAAAATATTTCTCTAAACTATCTACACCAGCTAAAATGAATTATTGATAAAACCCAGACATCAAAATGGACTAATACAATTGGACTGGACTGGATCAATTCACTAACTCAACCACTAGACTAGACTGTTAGTCTAGATGAGACCACTGGACTTGACACTTAACAATTTGACTAGACTGAACTAAATTAATTAAGTCACATTATTAGGCCTTGGCTTGATAATAAACTTTAATTAATAGTAAAGCCCATCAGTTATTCAATTAATACTAACTATAAAAATGAGGTGTCTACAAAATCTCTCGATGAGGGAGCTCACGCCCTAGCGAATATCACCAAAAAATAGCACATTTTTATAGGGAAACACGGAAAAGACCACAAGACTCTGAACAGACTCGAGGATCGTGGCACAGATATGAGGTTGGACCTTTAAAAAGCTTCCTACGTATCCTCAAAGGAGGAATCGGACCAATGTAGTTCCATAAAATATATGGATATTGTTTGAAGCCGGAGCCAACATTAATAACAATTGGTCATCGAACAATATATTATAGAAAATTTTACCTGTTGCCGGAGCCCCCAAGATAAGTTAAAAAGGTCAACAGATAAAACCCACATCTAGACACCAGAGCCCCCAAGACAAGTTGAAAGGATCAACAAACAAAACCCACACCTAGATGCCAGAGCCCCCAAGACAAGTTGAAAAGGTCGTCTAGACATGAAAAATAAGTAAATGGCCCTATTTGTTGCCAGAGCCCCAAATCAATTTGAAAGGGTTGACAGACAGAGTCATATATCTAGATGTCGGAGCTCCCAAGATGAGTTGAAAGGGTCGATAGACAAGATGAAAATAACTTTGTCAATTTAAAAGGGTCGATGGACAAAGTTGAGTCGTATATCTAGATGTCAAGCCCCCAAGACAAGTTGAAAGGGTCATCTAGATATACAAAAAGAACTTGCTTGTTACTGGAGCCCCAAATCAATTTGAAAGGTTCGATGGACAAAGTGGAGTCTTAACTAAGAGCCGGAGCCAACAACGCATCATAGTAGTTGGTCACTTAGACGAAACTGAATTCGTATCTAAGAGCCAGAACCAACAACGCATCAAAGCTTTTGGCGCTCAATACAAGATAATATTGGAATTATCACTCAAAGTCAGAGCCAACAATGCCATAATGACAATTGGTCATTGAGTGCTGAACATATCAATACTATTGATATGAACAAAATGTTGCTTCTAGCAATAAATGCGGAATTTTTTTTACTGGCCTTACACCGTGCAAAAAATACTGAAATAAGCAATTCAAGTACTTGGATCAAAAAAACAATCCGAAGATAAAATAGGGAACATGCGAAGGCAAGCATGCAAGCACACAACCCTGTAGGTGGAATGAGTTACATATCATACAAGATGCACAAGCAGGCAAAACACACAAATTTATAGTAATACAATGACGATGCAGTCACACAAGGCACACAATCATACAGACAAATTTATAGTAATACAACGATGGCGCACGCACACAAGCATACAGGCACATACAAGCATGTATTTCACATAAGCAAGCCATTTTTTTAAGGGTCAAAAACGGCTGGCTAGTCAGAGGACAGAAATTTTTGAAATTTTGAGTCGAAAATCAGAAAGTAAGTAAGTCGCATTTGTAATTTTTAGAATTTGGAAAGTAAAAAAACGGACTGTTAGTCAGACAGTTTGACCAATTTAAAAGGAAAACTGGCATGTTAAACTGTCCAGTTTTTATGTGCAATTTTTAGGGGGTTTTTTCAATACTTTAAACTCAATCCAACCTCAATCTCTCTCAAATTTGTTCTCCCAAGGACTCTCAATCTCCTAATCCTAACCTAATTACAGATCTAGCATATAAATTCTATCAATCCTCTTCCAATCTTTCTCATTTGTTGAAGATGGCGGAGTTTATTCGAACGAGGAGTGGACATGAAGTAGGGTCGTAGATCGGCAAAATCTCTCACTTCCAGCCAACTAATTGACCTGAGATTGCTCCTTTTTTACTTCGAATGAAGGAGTTCACGAGAGCAACAATTTTATCATGGAGTAGGTAAGTTTTTTATGAATTTCCTAATTACACACACTATTTTACCTTTCTTCACACACAAACCACACCCTTGCAAAGTAGGATCCACACATGTTATTTTCATTCACGAACTAGATGGTTCCCTGAGATTTTTCCTCTTTTTTTAATTTTTGCAGCCCTTCCCTTGAACTTATGATGTAAGGGCTCCCCAATCTAGTTATAGAATGGTGAGCTAAAATCCCCGGACCTGTGAACAATAAGGTAGCGGTTACTAAGTTTGATCTCTTTCTTGACGGGTTGCACATTGTGATTCGCAGCAAGAAACACCTCTTGTTCTTTTGAGCATTTGGGGGATTCCACAAACACTTTTTATATGCCATTCGGGGAAGTGACGCTTACCCCGTACAATTTTCTGAATATCACCGGTATTTTGCTTGAGGTAGGCCTATATTTTGGGCCTATGATCTCGACAAGGATCACGACCTTGTTGTCCGATTTCTTGGCTACAAACCGTCCTTCAAAAAGGTCAGTTCCATCTTGTTAGGTACCCTCCGTGCACACTAAGAGGGTATGGATTTGTGGGGGCCGAGGGCTCGATGATTGATCAGTTTGTTCAGGGATTTTTTGCTTTATGTTTTGGGGGTGACCCTTTCAACAACTGGGATGACTCTGTGCAGCTATAGTGCTTATGGGCCTTGGAGAAATAGGGCAGATTGGGGGGTACGACTAGGGTACTCCCCCTTTGGCTTATATGTACTACTCTGAAAGTGCTGTGTCCTGGGATAGTCTCTGAGCTTCATAGGGTATTGCAATAGCTGGGAGGTATGTATATGCTTATTGAGTTAATTGCCAATTATTCTCATTCAGATTTTGGGCATCTTGCCTCAGATGACATCTCTGTTCAGAGGTTTAGGGCTTCGAGGTCTTACGTTCACATGTTCCTCGACTGGGTCAGGGGCACACTGCTAAGACTGAGCCAACCATGTACTGGGAATTTTAGAGACGAGCGAGTGGGCACCTCCGAGGGAGAATATGTAATATCCCGAGAATTTCTGGAACATTAGACACTCAATCGATCAGTTCACTAAGACAATAATCTCTTCTACCTCAATAAATAATGCAACAAGCTATCAGAGCAACTATTCATCAATGAAACCATACTCTCAATCAATTGTCATAATTGAAATACCAAATCTAAGTCTAAGAAAATTTAAATAATATTATTCACCCACGTAGGGGTTCTAACGATCAAGGCTAAACTTAAATTCTCTTTTTCCTTGCTTGACTCTAATCCACATAGGCAAACTCAACCTTGATTTCAAAATCCGGCAACCTACTGCGGGTCGCTACCTGCGGAATGGAATTCAAAGGGGAGTGAGATTTCGAGAGCCCAGTAAGGTCGATCAAATATTCAAAAATAATTAAAAACGATACGAACGATTTTACATTTAAACCAAGTAGAAACTTTTAAAATGGAGAAACAGAGAAATTCAAATGATTTTCTATACACAATCAAATGATAACTCTAAAATGGGTTTCAAGTAAAACCACTTCATTTCAATGTAAACATAGGTATAATAGTCATTCAAAACACTTCAGGTATAATAAATCATGAATAAATAATATTGAACATGAGCAGTACACTATAGCAAAGTCACCCCGGCAGTACTCGATACGATTTACATATACATATGTACACTGACCAGTCCATCTAGGTACTAGTTTAACCCAACTAACAGACCATCCTTATGACTCCCAGGTTACTAACTCTTGTCAACATTGAGAAGCAATAGGTAGAATTGAAAATATTTTACGGTGATTGAATCAATAAACAGATAAGTGTGAATCAGAATTTTAAACGATCGCTAAATGGCTCAAATTTGGGTTTCATGAACAGTTAAAAAACATTTTTATACAATCATAGAAATCAACAGTCAATGTATTCTATAAAACTGTTATTTTAAACATTTGAAAACAGAATAACGGAATAGGGTTCGGATAGAATTCCTTACCTCGGTCTAAGCTAAGCGATGCTACCAACTTCGATCAATATTTTTTGAATAAACCTAGATTGACAATCCATTGGTTAGAACACAATCTATGCTTTATTACTATAACCTAATATCAACTACCCAAACGATGCTCACTTCTAACTCCGAAATCGCTCAACTCAACACGGTTCCCGCACACGATCAACTTAGCTGAAAATCTTGTACGCTACTTAATGCATAACGATAACTCAAAATTCATAATGAATTACAATAAACACTTTTATAACTTAACACATTAATAAAAATCAAAATATGAATTTTCTGAATTTTTGAATATTTTTGAATTAAAATAATTTCTTTAAAACCCATAAATAGTCATAATTACTTCTGGCTGAAAATAAAGTCCCATAATTTTTATAACAGCTTGAGAATACTTATAAAATTTATAGAAATTGAAATCAGAATTTAAAAGATATCAAAACTATTTTTAAAAAATTTTGTTTTGCTAAAACCAAAGCGATACGGAAACTATAGCAAATCAACTCTAAAATTTACAAAACTGAAACTGATTTGTCTTTGTGATACAAAAATATTACTCTAATTTTTACAAAACATTTTCATGAGTCTAAAGGCTTAAAAGAATTTTACAAGTTTGAACTTGCCGAAAATATAAAAAATACTTACGATTTCAAAAAAATATAAACTTTTTCCACGAATCCTAGTATGGTCTAACGTATTATACTGTAAATTTTTCACATGTTAAAAATCACCGTACACTATCCTATGTTCACAAGGAACCTAACGCTACTCGTACACACACTCATTCGCATAGCTTATATCCCCTTTCACCAGCTGCTTCGGCAGCTTCTCTTGCCTCTACACCCACAGACCCACATCAACAAATGACACTCACCATTTCACTCACTCATTCACACAACACCCACATACACTTTTACACACACACACACATCTACACATATTCACCAAACAATCGTAAAGTTATATAAATTTCCATACCCATCTTCACACCTGAGCATCCAACCATACTATACTCCAAGCCACACCCAATACCCATCATTTACCATGCACACTCGTAAACACACACATATATTCCCCTTATCACTTGCCCACACACTCACACAAACACCACTCTCATGCATGATTGGTAGTGGGTTTATCCTTCCTCTCTTTTTTTCTTTATTTATTTATCTCTCTCTCTCACACACACACACACACATATATATATATATATATAAACACACTACACACATCACTCCAATACACACACAAAATGCACAGTTTCAACTCTCCCTCATTCAAGAATCCAACCACAAACATGCACCAAGTTTCCTCACTCCCAAATGGACTGCTCATCGTCATTGTGCTTTGTAGTCACAATAACCTTCTCCGCCACATGGTAAGCAGAGTAAAAACCCACACCAAACTTCCCAATCATGCTCATATTAGCCCCAGCCTGCAGTGCCTTCATTCCTCATGTACGTCACCAGATTGTTTATTGTAAAATGAACAAATCCCTCCATAATCTCCACCTCCTTTGTCAATGTGGCAAAGACATGTTCTTTAAGCCCACCAAACAAATGCTTACTCCAACACCTTTCCCCAAGCATATGATAGTGATATTACCCCATTAGCACTAATAATCACAACACACACATTCTATTCTTGCTTGAAGTTGGAAGTGAAGAGCAATTAAAAATAACCATGAGATTTGCAAAAGATTTATATCCTTGTTATAACAAGTTGTTCCCAATCTATTCTGGTCGCACTCAAAGGTCCATTTGGTTGATAGACAACAGGTAAACGGCTCCTTCGGGATGCTACCTCGGCCTACGGAATAGGCGACTCCTCCGGGACACTATCTCTATCAAGGAGCTCTTCAACTCCCCTTCCGCCAGGTAGACGGCTCCTCTGGGATACTACCTTGACGCGCTCTAAGTGCTCCAGCACAAGGACTCACCCCTGGGATAGGCAACACCTCTGGGACACTATCTCCGCCAGGGTGTCTTCGTGACTGGCCTACGTGCTCCTGGACTGGGGGCTTGCGTCGGCACCCCTATGGACTATGACCCCTGAGTCACTCCGAGATGGGAGCAGGTCTTCGGAGGGCATCGCGCCTAGTCCGCCTGGCAGTTGGGCGTCAGGCTTTCCCCACCACTGCCAAGCCTATGGCACTCTGCAAGGGCTTGGATTGGAGGCTAGATCAAGGGGTTATCTGGCCATACAGACGCTGTGGGAGCCAATCTTTCCAGATAGATAGAGTGACGTTGTGGGGGGCAGACCGGGTGAATATGCGATTCGACAGTCCGTGGAGCACCGGTAGCTTTGGACCCTTTCGTGATGTGTCACTCCGGGGGAGCGCCACGTGTCTCGTGATGACATCATTATCTCAACTTCTATAAATAGAGGTCTTGAGAATTCATTTTGGACAGTTGGACATTTTTAGAACACTTTCATTTTCTCATTCTAGAATCCTAGAGAGAGAAACATACAGGACCCTGACTCTGGACCTAAGCATCGGACTATGACTGTCGTCGTATATTCATCCTACGCCATCGTCCTCGCAGCACTGCCACCCTCAGGCTTTGTCTGGGAAGCCCTTGGTCTCTACCCTAGTTCCACCCTTGTTATATCTCACATCATCACACGTGGTATCTGACTCGGATTGCATTTCTTATGGTACCTCCACGTCGACTGCGAACCCACTTTCCTTGGCATCACAAATGACTCTCTCTTCAGGCGAGTCACCACCCAATGGTTGTTACCTGCCATTATGTGGACAGAGGCTGGAAATTTTGGGCATATTCTAACCTCAAAGGAAGTTTTGTGGGCATTCTATACAGCTTGATCTTGTGGGCATCCTTGTCTTGCAGCTTGAAGATGGAGAGACTCTAAAACACGTGCACAAACTCACAAATCACGTCCTCCCTGTTTTACCCACATACGGCGCACACACACACATCACGCAACCCACACAAACCACACGCAATACCCATTCCACGATGGTCTGCAGCTATCGCAGCCCCTCTTTGCTCTCTCTTTCTCTCTGTGACCACTCCATTTCACCCACAATCACACACTTTCTCTCACAGATGATGGCACCCATTATTACATATATGTATTTCGCACACATACAATCACAAAACACACACAAAGCCCAAAGCCCAAAACCCAAAGCCCCTCGTGACTGGTTCCCCTTTCTAGACCCATAAACACCTCACGGATTCCCCTTTTACAGCCCCCTTAATCCCATAAACCATTGAAGAACAAGAGAGGAAAAAATAAGAGAAAGCTTACCAAAAAATTATTCCGATCGCCAAAAACGTCATGTTTCCTTCCCCTTCTCTCTTTGTATCTCTCTTCGCCTCTTTCTCTCTACTGAAAATCTGAAGGAGAGAAGGTATTTTGGATGGCTGACTCCCCAAGTGTGTGCATGTATACATGAACCCTAAATTGAACATTTACCGAAAACCCCTAAACTTCCGTTAGTTATTTAAATTTTTACCCGTAACTTCTGTTATTACAGAAAATGCCCAAGATAATTATTGATGATAATTTATGTACTAGGAAAATCTTAACGGGTTAACACGCTACCCCGCTTCACTATTCGTCGCTAAAAGTATACTGATGCTCAGAAAAATAATTCGTAGCTAAAAACACATGTCGTTACTATGTATTTAAAATATCGTCGCTAAAAATTTTGAATTATCATTTACGCTAATTGTACTAAGTACGTCCATCAATATCACTTACAATTTCTATCTCTAAATTATAAGTTATGATTTTTCCAAAATTTTGTCGCTAAAGCTTGCCGATAGAATTCGGTCACGCTAATCGTCACTAAAAATCTAAATAAGTATTTCTTATAACTACTATCATTAAATCCCAATTTAATTATATTTTCTAAACATTACCACTAAAGATAACAAAATTTAATGCTCATCAATTCGTCGCTAAAGATTCAATAAATAATTAGCTAGGATTTTTTTTAGCGTAAAACTAGCCTCTGGTTTTTGGGGTGTTACAGAATATCGGAATAGCTTCAACAGGCTCACACAACACCCGGTAAGTACATTAGAATTTTCTTAACACATGGTCATGAATACTTACCGATTGTCCATTTTGTTTATGCTATCTTTGTCCAAATTGGAGATGGCCGAGTCCTATCCTGAGGAGCAGGCCCATACTCAATGCTAAGTGATACTGGAAGGACCTCCCGGAAGGAGTTTTATCTAAGGGAGCGGGAGCTCGCCCAACATTACATCGACGTCGAGGTGACTGGGGGAGTATGTTGGCTACCCCTCCCCTAATGATGTACAAAATGGGGATCTAGATAGGGGACTGAGACAGAGCTTGGTTAGAGGGATCGTTATATCCTCCTTGAGGTGGCCAAACGACCCTCATACTTATAAGGCATTCGTGAGAGAAGACCTAGCCCCTCCATTGGCCCCTCGGAATGGTTGAAGAAAGTGTAAAAAGCTTCGATGGCCTGAGACCTAAAAGGTAAGGGGAAGAAAAAAGTGGAGTCGATTGAGCTCCGCAGAGCCCATGACCTCTACTACTCTTGCTCAGAGTTCTACAGGAGGGACTCTGATGCTTCGAAAAGGAATCTGGGTGAAAACAAGAGCAGAGAGTCAGACATTCTTAAAGAAAGTGAGCAAACCAGAGCCGACATAGTCGAATTGATGCGGTTTTCAAGAAGACTTACAAAAAGCCCAGTAAAATGACACCGTGGTAGTAGAGCCATCTTCTGACCCCGAGGGCAAGGAGGAAGACTATGAAAAAGATGGTGATGAGGAAGAAGAGGGAGCTGAGGAAGCATCCTAGATTGGCGATGAAGAGGAGCTAGCCCGAGGAAGACCCAGAGGAAGCTGTGATGATGCTTAGCCTAGATTAGATCCTAGAGTAGGCCTTAGAGTTCTTTAAGAATTATTATCCAAACACTTGATATAATGCACACTTATTTTTTGTGTTTTGAGAAGGAACTTTATTATTTAATCCTATGTTATGCTTATCTTGACTGAATGTTCACACACTTGCCCAGAAAGATCAGAGGTTGGTCTAGAATTGGTTGAAAAAACTGAAAGTGAATTGAGTTGTTTGACAGGGGTACAAGGTTTGGCCTAAAAATAAGCAAACCCTGTTAATTTTTACAAACATTGATTAACCACCAACCGGCCGGTTAGTCAGTAACAAGATCAGATTTTTTAATAAAACCGGCCAGTTGATCGGAAGCAAGAATCAATTTTTTTGGTAAAACCAGACAATTGATCAGAGAGATAGACTGCCAAAATATTCAAATCAAATAGGACAGTCGGCCAATTTATTAAAAATCACCTTTTTTTTTATATAAAATGCTATTTTAAATTTTTTACTCCTATCTCTATACAACTTAGGGATCTCTTAGGACTCATTCCTTCAGAATGACATTAGACTCTCATTCTCTTCGCAGAACTCCCAATGGCTTTTGAAGATGATTCCATAATCTTTGAGCTCCAATTTCATGCCTCTGCTGACTCATTCAACAAGATTGAACTAATCCACCTCGATGAGCG
Source organism: Escallonia herrerae (assembly GCA_033070095.1). Lineage (NCBI taxonomy): Eukaryota > Viridiplantae > Streptophyta > Magnoliopsida > Escalloniales > Escalloniaceae > Escallonia > Escallonia herrerae. The sequence continues at coordinate 305,479 of JAVXUP010000257.1, read as the reverse complement.
TTTCAATCTAAAGTCTATCATCAGCTTAAGGAATATGGTTTTTTAGGACATCCTCCAAGGGCATAAAGATTTTAGGATGTCGATGATCACATCTTCCACCTCAGCTTGAATAAAATCTGCCCTACTCATGAAGAATTTTCTGCCCTAGTAGATATCCTGGTTAATCTACACATTGCTATCCCATTTATCCAAGATGACTATTTCAAGGCCCTTAGGGTTTGTTGAAAGTTAGGGATGAGCATGTGAGGTCCTTCATTCATGGTGAAGGTATTCTACTTTCTCTCATAGGAGAATAGTTTTCTACTAAATGAGATGGTCGTGATCAGCAGTATGTATGTGGTCGAGTAGTTGCTCTGGCAATATGTTGGTGGCCAAATATCTCACTTTTACAGAATCTGGTATTGTTGATATGAGGCTAACTGAGTTATTAGTCCAAGTGTCCATGAAAAGCAAAACTCTGATCTGGTAGTGGTGGCTAAAACCATTAATGGCATCACCAATGTGCATGAAGACCCAATTCTTACATTTAGGAGTAGCCACTTGCTTTTTTATCTATGGATCTTGCATCATGTGCAATTGATAGCTACTCCTACTGAGGGGACCTATCGCCCTTGTTCTTTCTGCTCTAGGCCTTTGCACTTTGAAGGTCAATCTGGAATAGATGATTACACTCACTTTATCTATCTGCGGGAGTCCAAAGACATTCGCTGGTATTTTCCTTGGTGGGGAGTCCGCTGGTCAACTTACTATGTTTGTCTTCTAGGATTGCATTATTCATCCTTTAATTTTGCATGTTGGATTGTGAGACAGATTGGTTACAATTAAGTTATTCCTGATTTGTACAGTAATTTTGTTGCAATGGTCAATGACCTCAGCCCTTCACTGATCAAGGACATTTGTAAAAGTTGGGGGTGACATATTTGTCAATTACATGGATCGGGTTATTCCTTTGTTGTCTGAAGAATACATCGATTGGCTTTGGATTCATATTAGGGAGAAAGTTTAGGTTTTGGAGAGTAAATTGAAAGCAAATTTGAACTGGGATTTTCCATGTGTCTGTGAGATAAGGTCTCTGGAGCGAGCTAATGAGGAAGCTCATGCTACTATTGGCTTAGGGCCAGAGGCACCTGATTCTAGTAGGTCTACTTAGAGTGTAGTTTAGGGTTTCTATTGTCCACAGGCTGAGGAAGAAGTCTGGGTTACCTGGATCAGACGATCTTGGATCGGTCCCCAAATGTTTGCAATAAAAGTTTGATGTGGATGGAATCCAATATGGTCTCTCCACATGGATGAGCCCTAGCGACACCTTTCTTTGCTGCCTAAGGAGAAACACCAAAAGAGGCCACTGCCTACCAAAGCTGCTCGAGACCAGAAGCTGAAAGATGCTTGTGGGAAGTTCCGTTTGATTGCAGGCATGGTAAGGCAAAGAGATTAAGAAAGCGTATCAAGGCCTGACTTTCGAGGCTGAAATGTTGAAGGATGTGATCCCAATATCTCAGCGATTGACTTATAAGAAAGGCATTGACACATGAAAGTCAATCATATGTTTGGATGAACAGGATCCTTCGGTTTCCAAGTAGAAGAAGTAGACGTGCTGATAGATTATCCGTAGGTTACTGATTAGGACCTAGAATTTTTCTTTTGCCCTAACTTCTGCCTAGGCCGCCCTTTGCAGGGTTGTTGTCTTAGCTGGCATTTTTCTTTTTTCTAGCATTTTTCTTTTTATTTTTCTTTGCCCTAACTTTTTCCTAGGCCACCCTTTACAGGGTTTTTATCCTAGTAAGCACTTTTATTTTCTTAAGAATGTAGTCAATATCTTAGCCAATAAAAGACTTTTATTAAAATATGATCGCACCGGAGGTAGCGTTACTAGCTGCCTATGTACGCCTATCCATATGTTGCATTGACATGTGTGTGCTAGATGATACTCTTAAGGAGGATCAAGTCATTCATAGTTTATTTACAAATTTCGCTCAAACATAATATTTCTTTAATCGATCCCATCTAATCGATTAATAACACTTCACCCCAGTCATGATTTGTTTTATTATATAAAGACCTGACCAATTGCGTTCAAACTTTCCTTGTGGCTTTCAGATCTGTCTGATGTTTTCCTTCAGCACCTAATCTCCTTCTTTTAAAAATCGTCCTTTCACTCGCTTGTTAAAGGCTCGGGCAATCCTTTTTCAGGTAACCCTAAATGTGGTATAGGGCTTTCAATTTCTTCTCTTTTGCCAGCGCTAGTTCTTCAAACATGTGCCTCACCCAATCTTCCTTGGCTATCAAGTTTTTCAATAATAATCTTACATAATTCACTTTCAATTCTACTTGGAGTACGAATTCCATGCCATAAACTAGCGATATGGGTAGCTCCGGTTGATTTTCTCAATGTGCCATGAAGCCCCAAAGGGCACGGGCACAGGGAAGCTTATCTGGCTACTCTTATGGGAATTCGTCATCTTACTCAACATATTCTTGGTATTCTTGTTGGTGGATTTTACAGCCCCATTGATCTATGGACGGTATGGCAACAAGCGATGTCAAATTATACAATACTCCTCAGCTAGGTCTATGACTTTTCCTCCAAAATATAGCCATTTGTCTGATATCAACTCCTGGGGTACTCCCGACTGACAAATGATGTTCATATGAATACACTAGGCTATCTTGCTGGCATTGAGCATGGCATACGAAGCGGCTTCCACTCACTTCGTGAGATAGTTTATGTCTACCAGTGTAAATTCATGCCCATTAGAGGCCTTATTAGGGCTGATCTTCCCTATCACATATATTCTCAAAACTAAAAAGGGATATGACGATGTCATGTTGTATAGCTATCGGGGAAGGAGATGTTGTAGGTTGGCATACACCTTGTTACTTGTGACACCTGCTTACATGCTCGACATAATCATGCTCCATTGTACTTTAATAATATCCCTCTCGGAGAATCTTTTTTGCAAGCAGCCGGCCATTCATGTGCTGTCCAGACTCTCCCGCATGCATATCCTCCGTGATCTAATTGCTCTCTCTCTCTCTCTTATGCGGTTACACAGAGTAGGTATTCTTCATCATATTGTCGCTTGTACAACAGGCAGTCACATATGATGAATTGTGCTGCTCACCTTCTCAAAGATACCCAATCTTTCACAAATGCTCTGTCAGGGTATTTACCATCGTGGATAAGGTTCTGAACATTGGTGTACTAAGGTTCAACTACTCCGTCTTCGTCTACGGTTGCTATCATAAAAGCAGTAAGCTGGTTTATCCATTTTTTGTATCACAAATAGCTCGAGCTCTTGTCCCTCAGCGATATCTACCATCAACGCAAGTGTGGCTAAGGCATTGGCAAAATTATTCTTGACTCGGGGTAAGTAATGGAATTCCACATCTTTGAATTGATCTACAATTTTTCTCTAAATGAGCATGGTATGCTTGTAGACGTTCGTCCTTGATTCTCCACATCCCTTGAATCTGATATATTATCAACATTGAAATTTCAAATACTGTAATCTCTTGAACTTTTAGGTTTAAAGCCATCTCTAAACTGATGATACAAACCTCATATTTGGCGGTGTTGTTAGTATGGTTAAACATCAACTGATAACTATGGGTGATCAATGGGCTTCATCGGGCAAGATTAACAATATCCTTACTCTAAATCCCTTACTATTCGTTGTTCCACCAAAATATAACTGCCACCTCATCTCTGATTCTATGACACAAACTCCTCCGTCTAAGAATTTTGCCTCCCATACACTATTATCCTCTGTCGAACAATTGGCCAACAAGTCGGCCACAGCCTTCCCCTTGATTGACTTTTGGGTAGCATAAGTGATATCAAATTTTGAAAGCAACAAAAGCAACTTGGTTTGCGGTTGGACAGGACTGGTTTCTCAAACAGGTTACGAGATTCATTCTAGCCAACAGTTTGATAGGATAAGCCAAAATATGATGCCTTAATCTCTATATTAACCAAACTAGAGACACCCATGTCTTTTCTAAGGTTGAGTAGTTAACTTCTCCTGGGGTCAATTTCTTGCTGACGTAGTACATGGCTTTCTCAACCAAAGAATTCTCCAAATATGGGACTAACGTGGCCCCAGTTGCGGTATTGGTCACAGGTCAGGATTGGTGGGTTGCTGAGGTATTGTTTGATTTTGTTGAAGGCTTCTTGGCACAAGGGGTTCTATAGTTGGTTGAGTCTTTCTTCAATAGTTTAAACACGGGCTCACAAATCATGGTCAGCTAGATATGAACCGTCTTATATACTAGATATGAACGGGCTCACAATTACATTAACCTCTCAAAATATTTCCTTAAGACTGTGCAATGATCTTCCTACTTTCTTGACTTGATAATCATATCATCCACGTACATTTTCACCTCCTTATGAATCATATCATGGAACAGGGTTGTATCGGCTCGCTGGTATGCAGTTCTTGCATTCTTCAATCCGAACAACATGACTAAGTAACAAAAGGTGCCCTAAGAGGTGGTGAAGTCTGTTTTTCCCTAATCCCTAGAAGCCATTTTGTTTTGGTTATGCCCTGCAAAGCAATTACGAAGGATACCAATTCTTGTTCAGCTATGTTTTTTATGACCATATCTATGATGGCTAAGAAAAAGTCGTCTTTAGGATAAGCTCAGTTAAGGTCTCGATGGTCGACACACATCCTAGCTTGACCGTTGGTTTAGGAACTGGTACAATATTACCGAACCAGGTAGGGTATTCGAAAACCCGGATTAATCCAATATGGAGTAACTTCATCACCTCCTCCTAAACTTTAAGGGGCCACTCCAAACTTACAGAGCTTTTGCTTGACAGATTTGACTTCAGGCAGGGCAGATAAGTGGTCCTCCATAATTGACGGGTCTATACTAGGCAATTCAGTATATGATCAAACAAATACATCAATTAATTCCCTAAGGAGTGCAGTGATTTTTTTTCTCTCTCTCTCATCTAGGTTGGCCCGTATTTTGATTTCTTTTATATTTTTGGGCGTACCTATGTTAACATTGACTGTTTCTTCGGCCAATGTCAACACAAATAGATTCCCGATGTTTTATTTCTTTTATCATTTCTTTTAAATATTTTCTCTCTTCCAGGTTCATTAGTTGTGACTCATCATTAACTGTGTGGATTAATTCATTCTAACCTATATCAGTAACCAGGGCGTAATCAAAATCAACCATCGTATTATCAATCAAATAGTTTGGAAAAACATAGTAAGTGAGCAAGTTCAAGTTGGCTAAAGTGACATAAGTATCCAAGTCTTTCGATTCTACAGCATCTTCGGTATTAGGACTTCCTTCGGTAACCTCTTTTCCAGTCAGAGGTCTGTACTCGATCATCCAGTTCGAAATCTAGTCATCCACTTTGTAGATAAGCACCAATATATGCATAGCATTGAAGCATGCTGTCATTCCTTCCGATTCCATCAAATCCATCCAATCAGAGATCGCTTCGATCCCAACTCTGTCAGGATCGGTAGTTCCTCATCTTCAACCCATTCACGGTCATTGAAGATCTCACATCCTTTAATTAGATTCCCAGTTTTCACACTATAGATAGGTTTTGAAAATCCATAAAAAGGTCCACTCTCCCTTTTCTTGTCAAAGCATCCATTCATAGTGGGGACCTTGGTTACACCCCTTGACTTTTGTATGTTCTCCATTCTCTTTGTCCTTCTTAGCCCGAACCATTTTCCTGATGGCTTCCTTCTTCTCTTTCTTGGTTGGCTTATACCCAAATCCAAATTGGTCTTTCTTATTCTCGAGAGCGGGAAAACTGTGAACTCCTTAACAGTTCCGACCCAAACATTTTTTGGGCAAGTAGTGAAACTTTCTCATTACAGGGAGCACTGTCTTGTTATTGTCATGTGATCACAGAACTGCATAAGAACATCAAAGACTGAAATTGACTAAACTTGCTAGCTGGCTGGTCGAATATATAACTGGTCGGCTATCACCAATGAAATTAACCCTGTGAGGTGGCAAGTTCATTTAATTGGACTTGATTATAATGGCCCAATTAATTAAATTAAAGTCGATTGCTTATCTAGCCCTTTGTTGGGAGGTTAAAGACTTAAGGATAGATTAAAATCCCTAAGTGGTTAGCGAGGCAAAAAGAGAAAAAGTGCAGTTTTTCTTCCTAGAGAGAAAATTTTGCCAGTTCCCTTCAGAAGTTTCATGGGAGGATCAAACATGGTCCAATTGAGCTTAAATTTGGTGTGTAAATTCATGAGGATATGGTCTTAACATCCAATAGTTATTTTTTGCATTGGGTGTATGTATGTTCAGATATAGAGATATGAACAGTAGCTCATTTTTGGATAACACCTCTCTAATCTCTGTGTTGTGGTTAACCAAGAGTGTTATTCTCTTAATGTTTTGATACTTCTTGGCCTCTAGTTTGTGATTTAGAAGAGAAACCTTGTAACCCATTGTTTGATATAGTGGAAGAATTATTCGGACTTGGCTAGTGATTTTTCCCTTCACGTTGAAGGGTTTTCCACGTTAAATCTTGTGTTTAGTTTATGTGCCTAGTTGTGCTATTGCTACTTGCTTGTTTGGTTTGCTTATGCATACATATATCTTTATTTGGTTATTTCTTAGAAGACTAGCACAATGAGGGAAATATGTGGCTTTCCCCAACATTATCTAAGCTTCCTTTATCACCCTCTCTCATAATCTCAAACTCTCTCAATCAAATCATCTCACGCTCACTTCTTCTCTCAATTTCAAACAATATGGCTTCTCACAAACACAACTAGAAAACTTTGGACAATGTTCTTGTAAAATGTTTACAGACATAATTAAAAGGGGTCCGGTTCTTTGTCTCTCTAAATCTCAATCTCTCTTAAAATCAATCTCTATCAAACTCTTATTGAGCAAAAAAAAAATACAATGTCGATAAATTTGCAAAAACCATAAAACGGAATCTTTCCTAAAATGCCCTGCATACCAAAGGGGGATAAATTTGTAAATAAGAGTTTAGTTGAAACTTTTGTAATAGAAGGCATAGCAACTCTATCACTGCCATTTGTAGAGAGGAGATTTTGCTATTTAATTCTTCTGACTGGAACAAAATTTGACCTGAAGGGCCCATCATGGACATGGTATATCTAAACAAGTACACGGAATAAGATTCGGAGGACTATAAGTAAGTCCTACTAGGAGCAGGAAACCAACCAAGACGCTTAAGCAAAGTACTGAAAACCCTCACAGATATAACCCGGAGAAGGGAAGCTACAAAAGCAGGACTTGAAATTGTTACAGATTGCCAAACTTTAGTAAAGAAACTGGCCTTGGTTAAGGAATGCAGAGGTAGTTTATTTTCGGTGTTCATGGATTATTAAAAACTTAGGGTATGTTTGATTGGATTTTCGTTTTCATTTTTTTTTTTCAATTTTGTAAACTGAAGAGAAAAAATGCGTTTAACACAGTTTGCGTTTTTTTCTTCAATTTTGAAAATTAATTTTTAAAACAGGGTTGTTTTTGAAAACTCTCATTTAGGAGTTTTGGGTTTCATTTTGAGACCACCACCACCACCCTCCCACCTCCACAGTCACTGCCCACTGCCACTACCCACAGCCTATTGCCGGCCACCGTTGGCGGCCACCACAGGCCCGCCTGTCGGCGACCACCGTCGGTCACCACTAAAGAAAAAATTCAAAATAAAAACTGGGTAATCAAACATCCATTTATTTTTTGTAAAAAAAAAAAATCAAACTGAATTTGGTTTTTATTTTTTAAAAAAAATTAAAAATTAAAACTGAAAATGATTTGAAACGCTACTTTAAGAAGTCGGTTTGAATTTTGTAACATTAAACATGTAGGCAGACAAAGGGTTACAGCAGCAAACGTGGGAGCAAGGAAAGCCTTGTGGCTAGACTGTTAACTTACTTAACGATGAATAAAGAATCTGCCCTTTAGTTTAAAAAGAAAAAAGGAAATGGAATAAAAGCATATCAGAATGAGGAGATGCAAGAACCCTGTCACGTCTGTCGTCCAGCCGGAGCTGAAAATGACCTTTCACAAACAGTACCATGGCTAACCCCATGTCCCGTGTGTCCGCTCCCCAACAACAAAAACGTCCTCTTTGCGGCATAAGGTGATTCATCATCGGCCAATATGCCCTACGTACGTCTTCATTGGCGGGCTAATAAGGACTCTGCAAGACTCACCAGCTCATACAGCCGCGCTGCGGATCCCACAAGACAGTGTTTGCTTTCCCATAACCTGTTTTTGTGTGATTCCTTCTACCCAGACTAGTTCTTATGGGCACCTGTAGAGAATTTGCGGGAGTAAAGAAGAAATGAGGTTTTGAAAAAGTGGATGTTACAAAAATGTTATATGGTACCAAACATTGTCTTGCAGGACAAACATCTTTTCTTGATTTCCTTTTAGATTTTATATTATAAAAATGTTCATATGATATTATTGGTAATGTAACTCGTTCGAAACAAAACTTAGATATCCTTTAGAGTTATTAAATTAATTTGATTGGTTGAGTTTCTCAATTTGTTCTCAAGTTAATTTCTATGCCATCTCAAGAGGTTTCAAACGCGGATGGAAAGAGCATAGATAAGTTAGCGGGTACACCAATTTGATGTCCTCTGGTAACACGTGGTCACCCGTTGAGGACCAAATGGATCGGAATATATTCTAGATGATTCAGATTTGGCAAAGGGGCTTTATGTTTCCGAACAAAAGAATTTTTTTACAGTTTCTTCCTTATGTAAATATTCATAATTGATCCAAAATGTAAGAGTTCATTTAATTGTACATTATCTGTGCTCGAAGTAGCTGAATACTCTCCTGTGCTTCAATTTGTAGTGGACATTAAATGGGGAGCATGGTGGCAAACAAAAGAATTTTGACGGTGTCTCTTCCAGTTTCATCAGAGTTTCAACCGAAGAACATGCGCGAATACAAACGTCTATTTTTCCTTTTTCCAAAAAAATGCAACTACTACGCAGACACCACGAATGCGAGAATTTAATTTAGAGCAACTATTATGGTACAAAGATGAGGTGATTAGAGTTGATAGTCACTTTCGTAGGGTTGGCGAATAGTGAGCAATGAGCTGGAACTCAGGAGCAAATAATGCAAGGTGCAAATATGTATGGGATGCGGATCATAGCCATCCGAAGTTAAAGGTAATCCAAGTTGTCCATTCTTAACTCCAAATTAGTAAAGAAAACAAATCCTCTCTGCTAGCTGATTTTGACATAACAATGGAGCGACAATGAAGTTCAGTTTCAATACGCAAAACATCAAATAAATCTAGCCTGTTGCTTGCTAATTCTCACCTCAGCTTCATTTTTTTGTGTATTTTTTTTTTTTAGTAAACCTCAAACTTGTAAAAACTCTTTTGTCAGATTATTTAAAAGTTTCTTTGCCGAATCTTTAATGAATGACTCGCACGTTATAATGGAAAAGAAGATAATAAATTACTCCTCTTTATTACTACCTTCTCAACACAAATTTGCATTTTCTCATTAGAAATAGAAACAAAAAAATGTTCAAATTCTTGGCAAAGAAAAAGAGAAAATTCTTCCCAAACTCATCTTCATATCTTTTTGTCTTTGCCGTTCATTGCAAACGCTCATTCACATGCAAAAGGACAGTGTGGTGCTACCTCTACTTTGACCTTAAGCATATAACAACTTGACACCATTCATCACTCTTACCAAACAAGATTACCCACTCACCTTTTCTCTGATTGACACAAACAAACACACACACACACACACTCATCATCTCCCAGAATTTTTAACGCTGCCATGGCAGGAGCTCCCTCCTCCTACCTCTGCTTTCTTTCTCTACTACTCTCTCTCCTCATTCCTTCATCACCAACCACCATTACCCTCCCTCTCTCACACTTCAAAACGGACCCATCTCCGCATCCATACCAAAAGCTCACCTACCTGGCCTCCGTCTCACTGGCCAGAGCCCACCACATTAAAAACCCCAAAAAGGCCCTTGCCACCGCCACCACCACCACCCCTCTGTCCTCCCACAGCTATGGAGGCTACTCCGTTTCTCTCAGCTTTGGCACCCCACCGCAGACCATTCCGTTCGTCTTTGACACCGGAAGTGGATTCGTTTGGTTCCCGTGTACTCACCGGTATGTTTGCAGGAACTGTACCTCATCGCCCACTGACCCACCAGTTATTCAGTCGTTTATTCCTAAATTGTCTTCGTCTGCGAAGATTCTTGGATGCCTGAGCCCCAAATGTGGGTTGATTCATAACAATCCGGATGTGCATTCGAGATGCAAAGATTGCCAAGCGGCTGCAAAGGACTGTAAACAGATCTGCCCGCCGTATCTCATCCTCTATGGTTCAGGTGAGTGACCAATTTAACATGTATTCTCTCCCACAATTTTTACAGAGTACTTGCTATCTGGAGTGTAGTTCTGTAGTTCTGATTCTGTGTGGGACTGTATGGATTGGACTTCAATTTCGAGTTGAAATTTTTTGGGTTCAATTCGGAAACATCTAATTCAATGAACACATTTTTAGTCGGCCTTTCATATCTTGGGTGTTACTTAAAGAAATGTGTCAATAGCTTGAGTACCAAAATCATCTTTAGTCGCCCAACGTGTTGACTGCAAAAGTAAGACATTGAAGGTTGACACTGCAATTTAATACAGTATTAGGCACACTGTGTAAACTGAGATACTTGGCCTTGCTTCCCCCTTGAATTCGAAATTCTTATTTCTATCAACGGCGTTGATGAACCTTTTTTGATACCCGTAGTAGTTGTAATTTTGAATCTCTGAGTGGAATTGTGAATGTATACGCTCTTAAATGATAGTTCAAATCTTGCTTTGTCTCTAAAGCAACAAGATATAATTACGATGCGCGACAAATGAGATGTAAGCAACGTACTAAGGTTATTTTGTTTATAATTGCTCAAAATTCCTGCTCTGAATCTGTTTCAGGTTCTACAGGTGGGGTCACCCTGGTCGAGACACTAGACCTCCCGGGTCAAAAAGTCCCCAACTTCGTCGTCGGCTGCTCTCTTTTCTCCTCCCACCAACCTGCTGGCATTGCCGGATTCGGCCGCGGCCCGTCCTCCCTCCCGACCCAACTCGGCCTCAAAAGGTTCTCCTACTGCCTCCTCTCGCCCAACTTCGACGACACGAGCACAACCACCCAACTAGTCCTCGACACGGGCTCGGACTCCACCCACAAGACCCCAAACCTAACCTACACCCCCCTCATAAAAAACCCCCTCATCCCAACTAAACACCAGTTCTCAGTTTACTACTACGTTAATCTCAAAAAAATCACGGTGGGCGGTGAAAAGATAAAAATTCCCTCCAGTTACCTCTCACCCGGAAAAGACGGAAACGGCGGGACCATCGTTGATTCGGGCACGACTTTTACCTACATGGCCTACAATGTATTTGAGCCCCTGATGACTTCCTTTATAAACCAAGTTAAGGACTACAAAAGGGTGGAAAGTGTTGAGTCACAAACGGGATTAAGGCCGTGTTTCAATGTTTCCGGGCACAAAACGGTGTCATTGCCGGAGATAAGTTTTCACTTTAAGGGTGGTGCTAAGGTGGCATTGCCGCTAGCGAACTATTTTTCGATAGTTGGTGACGCCGAGGCGGTGTGCTTGACAATAGTGACCGAGGGAGAATTGGGTCCGGCAGCACTCTCCGGCGGGCCGACAATAATTTTGGGCAACTTTCAGTTGCAGAATTATTTTATGGAGTTTGATTTGAGGAATGAGAGATTTGGATTCAGGCAACAGACATGCAAATGATGCTGGATATCACAATTTTAGAAGTGTTAGTTTTTAACTGCCCAAATTAAGTACTATAAGCTGTAACTTTCTTTTTTTTTTTTAATTGTCCTTACGCTGCAAATTGAAGTCAATACTTTTTATTAATTATTTTCAATACTGAGAATGATCAGTTAAATGAAGTTGTACTACCACAATTCTGTTTGTGGCTAAAAGATGGAAATCCGTAATCTTTAGCATAGTTGTAAGTACCATACCCATACCGCCGGTATCGGCCAGCAAGTACAGGTTTCTCTATTGCCGATGCAATGACCCCCATTTTACTGTATCAGTACTTATACTGGCCAATACCGAACGTCTTGGCTCATACATAACGTATTGGTCAAAACTCAAATACTAGCCAAGGGTTAAAACTCTGCACTGGACTGTTAAAAAAAGCAAAAAGAACAATCAAAGCTTGTCGTTGCCGGCGAATCCAAACCGCCACCAAGCTTGCCATCTTGTCCCTTTTCCATCCCATTCTAACCATAATCACTTCTTGACACCCGTCGCCGCCACCACCTCCGGCCTCCTCAGATCTACCGCCCTCATCACCACCTTGTTGGATCTATAATCACCACCACATCCTCAAATATGCTATCATCAACTTTTGTTGAAAATAAGTGTTCACTGAAACTCACACTCAAAAATAGAAAGAGAACATGGAGAGATCTTGAAAAGATTACCAATTGAACTTAAAATTTTTCGGTCTACACTTGTATCATTGTGAACATTTTTACACATTTTATAATACTTTTGAGTAACTCGTAAACATATGATTAAGGTACCACTAATCCCACTATTTCAATAAATTTTAGTCTACTACTCAATTTCATAAACAAACAGTAATGTAATTTTGACATATGCAGCACAAAGACATTATTAACATGTATACCACCAACACATGAGTAAAGACCACTCACATGTCACTAGTACGCAACTCAAACAAAATAAACCAAATAAATCAATTTTTTTCCCAATACCCCCTTTTAAACTTGATTTATTCTCCAAATGTTATTCGTCATTGAGGAGCTTGGGAAGTGTATCTCCAATTCCATCAACAGTAACAATCTTTTGTCATTTTTTTTTGTTTGTACATTATCGCATGTTGATCATCTTCATATTGCACCTATGATATTATTCCATCACTTGTGTGGATACTTGATCTTTAAATTTCTTTTGGACATTTCTCGTCATTCCTCCGGATCAAAAAACGTCCTCGTATTCACCCAATCTGTGTCACTTAACAAACTTTCCACACCAAGTTGAGGGTAACTATTGTCTGACTTTTTACAAAATTATTTTTCTTCATAGGCATGAAAAACAACTTATTGAGATGATTTTCAATGAAATACGTTTTCAAAATATCATCGTCAATGGTATATCCTCGTGGCATCACCACATCATTCTTAGTCATGAGAAAATCACCATAACTTTCTTCTTCCAAATTTGCGAGGCTTTATAATGACCCGGCCACGTTTTCTTTTGTCATAAGTTTTCACCTCCTTGAACTTTTACCTCTTTATAAATGATCATGTCCTCTATTTCTTCATTTTGAGCATTTTCATCATCATTTGTGTTGTCGTTCTCCTCCTATTTTTGAACGTTCTTCTCCATTTGTCAACTCTTGGTTTCATTGGCTTCAATAGCCTTGAACTCTTCTTCATCCTTTGTCTCTACAATTTCTTCAGCTTCAGAAGCGTGAAACTTGTTTTCATCCTCTATTGGAGTTTTTGGAGTTTATTTCTCAGCAAGACTTGTACAATTTTTATTTGTAAACTCGTAATCTTCGCAGCTTTGCACCCCATACTCATTGGTTAAGATGTCATGTCTATGGTAGGAAGCAATGACCTCAATCATTTGTCAAATATCACTTGGAGATCTTACATCTCCGGTGCGCATCCATATCTCTGTATGGACGGCATGCTGCAACACATGGAGTGCTTAATCTTCTTTCATTTGTCGAACTCCTATTGACAAACTATTGTGTTGTTCTTCACCGACCGCATCTGACAACTCACATGATTTGAGATGTAATGAAAGGACACTCTGAGTTTCTCACACCAAATATCCATATTGAATAGTTTTTCAAAATTGTAGGGACTCTGACAAACTAACATCGCAACGCCTACAAGGATTGATATGACTCTGATACCACTTTGTTGGAGATAAAGAGTCTCCTAAACTCAAAGACTCACAAATATGAAGAGGACATGGAGATACTGAAGAGAACACAATTAAAAATCAAATTCTCTCCCTACACTTCTTACACCTTCCATTTTACACCCTTTTATAATGCTTTTAAGTAACTCTGAGACATTTAATTAAGCTACCACCGACCCACTACTTCAGTAACTTATCAGCCCACTTCTCAACTTCATAATCACACACATTAGGTGCATCACTTACTATCACACTAATAACGCACTTCAACAACATAGGCACCACTGGCACATTATTAACATACCACTAATCATAACTAATGGCCACCAACATGTCACTCATACACCACTCTAATGACATAAATAAAATAAATCAAGTTTGTTTTTTGAACCAACCCACCATCACCATCATCGCCACTGTGGGAAGAAATGAATTTGAAGTTTTATTTGCTGATGGTGGTGATGTAAGGCGGTGGAGGGGGATGGGTGGCTTCGGGGTCATAGAAGGAACCTTCTGTTGGTTAAATTTAGCATGTATTCAAGCAATGAGAAGGGAAGCAAATGAGAAACGTGTGATTTATATATATATATATATATATATGGGGTCATAGAAGGAACCTTCTGTTGGTTAAATTTAGCATGTATTCAAGCAATGAGAAGGGAAGCAAATGAGAAACGTGTGATTTATATATATATATATATATATGGGGTCATAGAAGGAACCTTCTGTTGGTTAAATTTAGCATGTATTCAAGCAATGAGAAGGGAAGCAAATGAGAAACGTGTGATTTATATATATATATATATATATATATAGGGAGCTGATCCATTGATAGCGCTAGCAAAATAGGAGAAGTTGCTAGCGCGATCTGGCCGTCCATCCCAAAAGATGGACGGCCCAGATCTTTTTTTTTTGCGTTTTTTTAAGTACGTCCGCTACATTATGTAGCGGATAATTTTTTGACAAAAATACCCTCCAACTCCATCCGCTACATTATGTAGCGGACAGAGGTAGTACTTTTTTTTGACATAAATCTATCCGCTACATTATGTAGCGGATAGATTTATGTCAAAAAAAAGTACTACCTCTGTCCGCAACATAATGTAGCGGACAGAGGCAGACTCTTTTTCTCTCCTGACATGTCTGCCTCTCATGTCCCCTCCTTTCTTCTTCTTCTTCATCTCTCTCTCTCTCTCTCTCTCTCTCTCTGTCTCTCTCCTCTCCATCCTCCTTGCAGCAATGACAACAACCCACAACACGGCCGAGCTCGACTTCAGCGTCGCCACAGCAGAGGCGTTAGCCTCCTCCCCGAGCTCCGACCACCACAACCAACAAACCCACGATTTCAGCCTTGGCATTACCCAGATGTTTCAGCCTTTCAGCGCGGCCTATCTCAAACTCCCATTACCCAGATGTTTTTGCATTCAATTGGTTGATTTCAGCCTTGGCATTCAATGGGCACTACAGAGATGGTCGGCAAGGTTCTCCAACGGTCCCTTTCCGGTCACGATGGCCTGAATGAAGAACCCGAACATTGAGAATATGGCAAGTCTACCATTCTTGAGCTCCTTCACTTTCAGCTCAGCAAAAGCCTCGGGATCATCAGCAAGGCCCAATGGGTCAAAACTTCCGCCTGGGTAAAGTGGGTCAACGACCTCTCCGAGTGGTCCGCCGGTAACGCGGTAACCATCAACGGCTCCCATTAGAATAACTTGAGTGGCCCAGATCGCCAAGATGCTCTGGGCGTGGACCAAGCTTGGGTTGCCCAGGTAGTCGAGTCCACCTTCGCTGAAAATCTGAGCTCCGGCCTTGAACCACACTGCCTCGCCGAACTTGACACCGTTGCGGGCTAACAGTTCGGGGAAGACGCATCCAAGGGCTCCAAGTCTTTTTGGAGATCATCAAGCGTCAGCGCCTTCTTCGTCCATTTTACTGATTCAGACTCGCTGAAGAGAGAGAGAGAGAGAGAGAGAGAGAGAGAGAAGAGTCAGAGCATTAATGAAGGGAGAGAGAGAGAGAAGAGTCAGAGCATTAATGAAGGGAGAGAGAGAGAGAAAAAAGATATGAGAAAATTAGTCCGCTACATTATGTAACGGATGAGAGAAAGGAGAGACAGAGAAAGAAAGAAAAGTCAGAACATTAATGACAGAAAGAGAAAAAAAGTCTGAAAAGTCCGCTACATTATATAGCGGACGGACTCGGAGGGTATTATTTATGCAAAAAATTGTCCGCTACATAATGTAGCGGACGGATTAAAAAAAAGCAGAAAAGTAGTCTCGATAGTCCGCTACATAATGGAGCGGATGGGCACAAAGGGTATTTTTGTCAAAAAATCAGCTCCCATATATATATATATAATAAAATATATAATAAAATATAGATATGGCCGTCCATCTCGGATGGACGGTCGCGCTACAAATACCCTAGCGCTGCTAGCGCCAGCAATGGATCACGATCCATATATATATATATATATATATATATATATATATATATATATATATATATATATATATCTACTATTTGTACCTTGCAATGAAGGGTACCTTTGAGAATTGATGAAGAGAGCATCCGAGATTAGTAGCTAGAATTTGGCTAAGTAATAGACAGCTAATTATCAACCAATAAAGTCTTAACACCTACTGTATTTAGGGATTTATTTTTAAAAAAATAAAAATTATAGAGAAAGAGGTGGTAGTCACAGAGAATATTCATCGAATCCAACTGTAAATATTACAGATCTGTACCTTGTTATGAAGGGTACCTTTGTGAATTGATCAAGAGAAGTTCTCATATTATTGGCTAGAATGGAGGAGTTTTTTGGCATATTAACATGAAGCTAATTACCAATCAATCAACCAACCAACCAATAACATTTGTTTAAGAGAAAATCATGGGAAGACGAGCGGTGTATCATTGCCATAGGTATCAAGTGGAAGTGCACCGACACAAAAAATCAAAAAATTTAGAAAGAGAGGTTTAAGGGTTTGGTATTCATAGAGACTGTCAATTAAATTCAAACATATATAGTATAGATGTATATACAGAAACCTATATATTTAGAAACTTTAATGTGTAGTGTAGCATCACAAGTTAACTCATAATTAATGCCTCTTGGTACAAATCCGAGCCATTTAAGCCTTTTTCTGCCCAAAGGAAGTCCAATTCCTCAAGTTTCCTTACTCCATACGTGTAGACAAAGATTATTATACTATAATGGTCTTCGGTTTGATTCTGTTAGCAAATCTGTTTCCTCTTTAACTGCAATCTGCAGCTGATAATTATGCACAATTCCATGATATTATGTAGATCTAAGGTTGACATTTGTTGCTTTTACAGTTCTTTTAATACTCCCCCGTCCCCTAAAATCCTTTTTTTTTTGGGACTTTCCTGAAAAAATCTGATCACTTTGCAAATTGAAAGAGATTTTGTAAACCAAGTCATTTTCTTTATCCTTCATATGAGCGTCATGTCAAAGTCAAGCAATTATTGATAATTTATTATCATAACCGGCATTATTCAGACGTTGGGCAATAAGTGGCGCTTAGAAGATGCCCCCAAAGAGAGACGTTTCATAAGCAGCCTTAAAAAGAAGCGGCTCCTAAAAAGGGCCTTAATTAGCAGCACTAAAGAAGCACCTCATTGGAAGAGGCGTTAATAGGTGCCCGGACATTTGAGTATTGCGGACGCCTAATTAGACGCCCCACAATTGTGTCAGGAAACAGTAACGCGCGCTCATTAGCCTTTTAAGAGCGTTTCACTAGCGCCCTCGTTAGTGTTGTCATTTGTTGTAGTGTGTTCTCTCTACTATAATAAAAACATTTTACCTGATACGATTACAACTAAAACATACTATTGAACTTGAGGCAGTACATTGCTCCACTAATCCATTAGGTTGCTACACTGTTGCTTTAGCCTTCTTCCGTGCCAAAAAACGCTCTTTGGCTGCAGCAATAGCATCTTGACTTCTTTTATGGTGATCAGGTTCCGGTGGATGAGTTATCGGTTCGGTTGCCGCTGTTTCCGTATTCGCATCTGCAGATTCAGCTCTCTCTGAAGAAATAGTCTCACCTTGATGCCTATCTCTCTCGCTCATAGATTCTGAACGACTGGTAATCACTAGAGGACTTCTTTCTGATGTAAGACCTTGCACGTCCCGACTTTTCTCTGGTCCGCCAATTTTCACTTCCTCTTGTCGCTTTTCAGATCTCTTCGTTTCGGTTTCCCGAGCACCAAAAGCAACATTCTTTGACAAGTTGAAGTAGAAATCGGAGATATCAGCCTTTTTTGTAACCTTTTCACACAAAAGTGAAGTAAATCAGATCAATACGAGGAGAAACATGCAAACACTACACGAGTGAAGATTTTCCAGCTCTTTAACAGGGAAATGGCAAGACATGGGAAGAAACAAACATCATTCCAAAATAATCTAAGTGCTTCTAAGCTACAGTTGATGTCGTAATCCCACCCACAAAAGAATAAATACAGAGAAAAACCACAGCTCAATAATAATTGGAGCCCTCAAAACTTGGTATCAGAAATGTTCTCTACGACAGTCGAATTCAAAACTTCAAAAAAGTTAACGTTCCTGACATCAGCCAGCTTTTAAATGATGTAAAATGGCACCTATTGGATCATTTGAGAGGCAGCAGCGTC
This sequence comes from Escallonia herrerae, assembly GCA_033070095.1. NCBI lineage: Eukaryota > Viridiplantae > Streptophyta > Magnoliopsida > Escalloniales > Escalloniaceae > Escallonia > Escallonia herrerae. The sequence continues at coordinate 286,858 of JAVXUP010000257.1, read as the reverse complement.
ACGGGAGAGGAAGACAAGGAAATCACAGGAATCATCGATTAACGGCTTTATAAAACTTTTACGGAATGAGATTGTAAATGTTGACAGCAATAGTGGAGCACTCTAAACAACCAAATTAACCCTATAAGGAGGCCCTAAATCTGGAACACCAACTATTTTTCAATATTACAGGTAAATCTAACAAACAGTAGTCATGCACAAACATAGCCAAGCCACCGCCAAAAATTGGAATAGGCAATTTTTTGTTTTTCCAAGTTTTGAAGAACATAACCACCAGCTATGAAGCACGGGTGCGCCTAGAAGGGTGAAGCACCGGCACCGGGTGCGCGTCGGGTGCGGGTGCAGCATGGGTGCGTGTTGGTTGCGTGTCCAGTATTTTCTATTTATTTTTTTAATTTCCTAAATAGCGGGTGCGGCTTGGGTGCAGGTAGGATACGGATTGGGTGCGGATCCGATACTTGTGGGGTAAAAAATACAATTCTCAAAAGAAGTTTTAGAAGTCAAAACACAAAAACAGAAGTTATTGGGTCAAATCCTAAATAATAAAAATCATACTAACATAATAAATGGTAGATCGTTTACGGCTGGGGTTTGATCTGTGAGAAGGGCAGAGAGTAAGACTAAAAGAGAGAGAGAGAGTGACGGCCGGCGACAACGGCAACCACCGGCATCGATTGGAGCCACCCGCAACCACCGGCGACGATCAGACCACAGGCGACCTCCGCGAGGCCACTCCACACGGGAAGCAGATCACCCGTGACCTTGCGCACCGGTAGCAGCCCCTGTTCTTGCTTTTATTAGTTACAATTTGTTCTTCTTTTGTTTTGTGAAGCTGGTTGGGACACAGTAGCAGATCCTTTTTAGGCCACATGGCACTCTATAATGACATGCAAGGCCACTAATTGTACACATGCAAGCCCACATGTGAGTGGGTCTACGCATTTTCAGACCCAATGACTTTAATAGCTCCAGCTAGTCACAGTCACATGCAAGTATATAGCAGCTATAACAAATAACATTGCAATATATATACACTTTCTTAATATTTAATAAATTCATATTTTGTTTAAAAAGTAAATATTAAGTATATATAATTAAATATATATATATATATATATATATATATATAAAATTTGCCGTATCCCCGCCGCACCCGTATCCTAAAATTTTCAAAAAAGCCGTATCCGTGTATCCGCACCCGTATCCGTGCTTCATAGACCACCTGTTATCTAAGCCTGTCGTGAATAACAAAGACATATACCTAAACAACCGACTTCAGTTATCTTCTGCTACCTCTATGCAACCTTAATATTTTTGGGAAAAGTACAACCTTCTTTTCAAATTTCCAATCTTTAACCTCCTTTCTCAATTTCCAAATCGACTATTGAACCATTAGTTGCCCAGTGTGTTGGCAGCTCTGAAGCACGGACACCCCTCCTGGGGGGGGTGGGGGGGTTTGGTGTCCTAAATGGACGGACACCCCGACACCCTCCAAACACCGCCCGACACGTGTCGGACACCGCCAATCGGTGTCGGATTTTTTTTTTCAACACTGTGTCAGACACTTCATCGGGAGGGTCGGACACGGTAATGTGCAGTGTCCGACTACTTTGGAATTTTTGGAACTAATTTCGAAGGTCAATCGGTATTAAATGTAATATGTGGGGTTTTTTTAACAAAAATAGATTGTGCCCTAAATCCCTAATCTGAATAAAAACACCATCTGTAAATCTCACCTTACGGCCGTCAGCTTGGAACCACCTCACGGAAGCCATTATCGACTTGTAGCTGTCGTCGGAGCTATTCGCGAACATTCTGAAGCTGACGCCGACAATTCCAGTCGTCGTCACCGTAGCGAAGACTGAAGCAGCTACTGCGAGTAGCCGACGCTATCGCCGGAGCTCACTGCATCGTCGCCGGAGGTCCTCGCCGCCGTCGCTGACTCAAAGGTACCTTCTCTTCGAAGTCGTCTGTGACTGCCTCTCTTTTTTTATTTCTCCCTCCATCGTTGACTCAAGACCCAAGAGTTGTTTACTCAAGACTCAGGTGGTGTTTCACAAGAGTTTTGTTATTCTCTCTCTGTCAAGAAGAGTTCTCTCTCTTTTTTTTTTTACTAAGTTATTTTGTCAACTTAATTTCAGAATGCAATGTGTATATTTATTATTAGTTTATTACTTAATTTCAGAAATGGATGAATCTAGTAGTGCTGTAAGTGGATCGACAGCAACTATGAACGACCCTTTAAAACCATTGTGGAAATTCGTAGTAAGGATGGGAAAGTCTGTACAAGGGGGAGGAAACTTGCCTTGGGAGTGCACTTTTCGCAAAGTGCAGAAGAAAGGGTCGTATACAAGGGTGAGGGCACATTTGCTAGCCAAGGGGAGACCAAAATGTGGGATGTGGGGGGGAGATAATCATGATGGGTTTAAAGATGTCGGGATGCTTTGGTTTGCAAATCTATTGCTTGATGAGCCAGAGATGGAAGCTGAAATATGCAGGGAGGAGAATAATGATGGAGGTGAAGAGGACGATGAAGAAGATGACACGATCGATGTAGATTGAGCACTTGATCGACTTATTACTTATTTCAATTATTTCCTTTGTTTCCTATTCGTATGACTTTGTAAGACTTAATTTCTTATGTTATGTACCATGTTGGATTTAACGTTTAAGTATGACTTGTATTTGAATTCCTTGTTTTGGTAGTTTTTCATTATTATTTGTTATTTTAGATTATGGAATGTATTTGATATTTATTATATATATATATAATAAAAATATTAAAAAAACAACGGTGTCCTGGGTGTCCAAAATCCAATTTTTTGGAAATTGCGGTGTCCGGTGTCCCCGTCGGTGTTGGTGTCCGACACCGTGTCTGTGCTACCTAGGTTGGCAGGAGCAAGGACGGGTTCAAGGTTTCGGAGCAGGCAGTGTCACTAGTATGGTGGGATTTGGCGGTGGGAGCAAGAGCGGGTGCGAGGTTCCTGGGCAGGAGCATAACTAAAATCACAGAATCCTGCAACTAAAGTTTGAACCAGGTTTACGAAGAAAATATTGTACTACTTTTTATGGTCAACAAATTCAGATATACGACCTATAGTCAACAGTTCAAGCCACAAGGTACATATTGATAATAAACGAAACATAACCAACTCGGTCTGGATAGTGCATGCAGCAAAAATCTTCAAATCCACTCAAAAACTGAACCAGTTCACTCCAAACTGCACTATTCATGTAAGACATGAAGAATGACTTGGTTCAGTGTTAAAGTGGGAACATCAGTGCCTACACCCCAAACATATCAAGATATTTAAACTAAATGCAGTTTGGCAACAATTGGCCAAACCAAGGATTTTCCACACTCGTAAAGATTCACTGCAAAGCAAAATCCAGAACCAGCTCAGACCAGAAGTGTTTAGAGGACAATCTTTCCACTAAAACTCAGAAGCCTAGCCACGTGGAAATTTCCGTACTCTAGGCTTTATTGAACCTAATTAGATGGCTGCTCCCCTGGTACATTCTTCTTTATAGCCTTGTCAAGCCTTTGTGGCTAAAGTACAGATTTATCCTCCAACTTGCAGAACTCTGTGACGCAATCTCGTCCCAAATCTTGTACTTGCTCCACCTCCCAACACAAAACCTTCTGCAGTATCAATTCTACTCACTGACCGGATCCCCTAACCAGCTCCTGCTCCCACCCACGCTTTGTGCAACTAAGTTCCCACACTATGTATGACTTCCATTAGATTTGGGTCACTGACTTGTTGATATTATGTTGCATTTGGGTATTGTTGAGGTAGTTAGTTTCTCTACCTATTATTATGTTATGTATATGTATTTTTTCAATTCCAAATTCAATCAAAGTGATGCATACACTGTGATATCATACGTAATAGAACATTCAACTCCTCCCTAACTTGTTGAGAAAATCTGTTTCCGCATATCTGCCTCCACCCCTGCATCTGGGCTTCATAGTCCAAAGTCCTATGTCAAATATGTCGAAACTCGAAAACTATCCCAAGTCAAACCCCTTATCTCTCCACAATTAATGCTAACACCCACCTTATGGCAAATTTCCTTGCATCTTATTCTTTGTATGTTTTATGTGGCCACTCATCCACACTCGCATTTTAGCTACAATCATCTTTGGCGGCCATGCGGTATTTTTTGGCCACCATTCTACGCATAAAAGGTCCCCTTTCTATCTGTTACTAGTGCACAAATGCGTGTGAATTATTGATTCAGCGATCCTCCTTAGATTCTGCCTGAGTCCATATTAACACACAACACTTTTGGCTTCTTACATCAATCAAATCACTTCAGGGTGAATAACTACTAGAACAAGTAGGACTAGTAATTCAGCACTAGAGCCATAACATTCAGCAACACAAAAGCAGTTAACACAGTGCAGCAGACCAAACAAGAAAGACTGTCCACGAACGACTTTGTTCCCACAAAGTGGCCATTCACGTCAAGAAGAAAAATTCATATAGGCCCAACCCAAGCGGTCCAGTCGCTCAACCAGGTAGTGGCCTCAGTTCCAATCAATCTCACATAACGCATTTAATATTGCTTTATACTAACACAAACTCATAAAATCCAAAATAAAAGCAAATAGGATCTTGCGACCAAAGCTGCAATCTGCCCTCGTTTTGCAGTTTTACTTAAGACATCTTGAAGAGAATTCCATCTTTAAAACCCATAAGCTACAATAACCCAAGAGACTAGTGAGGAAAAGATTCCTGAATCTAGCTGAGCATAAGTACACTACATACTCAAGTAGCATGTCAAGTCCTACATACCCAAGTAGACATATGAAAGAATGTTAAGTAGCATGTAAAATAAAATCAGTCATTAGTAACGAGGTAAGATCAGGTGAAAGACAGAGAGGAAAAGTAGACTCACATCCTCTTTAGCCTCCCGAAGTTCACGTATATGCTCTTCTGCCAATAATTTCCGCTGCTCTGCAAGATGTTCTTTGTAGGCTTGAGTAACAAATTTCTCCTTGTCTTCATAGAGGTGGTCATCTTTGGCTCTCTCTTTAGCAAGCTTCCTGTCATATATTATCTCGTGTTCTCTCTCACGTACTTTTGCTTTTTCAATCAATATTTGAATATATTTTGACTGCAAGCAGAAACCGAAAGGCTTGTCAACGACGAGATTCATGAACCATGTATATACATATGTATGCATAGATTCATGAACCATATATATACATATGTATGCATACACATTAATGCATGTATAATATAAGTAGTGTAGCCTAACCGCCAAAGCAGGCACAGTTTTTGCCAAATGAATCCCAGCTTTGGGTGGCTGTTTCACTAAAGCCGTATGTGCCTCAACAACAACAGGAACTAATTTTTATTTGTTCTTGAAGGGGGTAGCTGAGACAATGACTTCATCTTAAAAACAAGTTTTAATAGCCGTAGTTTGTAGCATCTTACAGCAATAGCCGTCATTATGTAGAATCCTAGAGGTGAGAGTTCCATTCCTGATTCAGAACCAAAGTCTTGGCCAACTGAATTCAACTTTAGTATAAGCGAATATTGAATGTCATTTGACTATTGAGTTGGCCAATTAACCAGATTTTTTTTTTCGTGATTTTGAATATAATTTAGCTCTCCTTTTCATGGAGAAGGATATTCAATTGCTGCACATTATTTTGTCAATATATCTAATTCCTAGCTGAAAATAACGCCACGAATTTATGAGATACTTGATTTGACGCTGCTTACCTCGCTTCAAGTATAAGAGAACCAAGATTCCAGTAACCCAACATCTCGCGTTATTTCTCTATAGTCATACGATGGTACTTGAGCTTCCTCAAGTAAGGAGCTAAAACTAACTAAAACTAACATTTAGTAATATATTTATCGAAGACGTACCCAACCTTAGACTCTTGTACATGCCAATATTACCTTCCTGCAAGTAAGAGCTATAACCATCACTAAAAGCTCTATCGGTATGTGGATTTCTTCTATTCATTATATGGTTTACGGTCAGCTACTGGTTGCATATTGGGTTATCATTCCTAGGCCAGCTGCCCTTAGCAATGTCCACCCAGTAAATTGTAATCCACTTGCTCTTTCGAACCACGTATTTACAGGTCAAGACGGGTCTCAATATAACTATCCATAATTCTTATTAATGTCTAATATGTTAAAATTACAACTAGATAGCTTGGTAATTAGCAAGGTTTATTGAATATTAGCATTCAAACAGAAAAAGAGTATCAATTGATTCAATGGTGTTTAGTAATCATGTTGATGGTTTTTTGTAGCCACTTTGCTTTTGTTCTTACTTTACTATCATTGGGGGGGGGGGGGGGGGGGGGGGGGATAAAATCAGAAGAATTCACTTTAAGACGAGATATGAAAACGAGAAAAAAGTGTGGATTTTGAGAAAATGGGGGGTAGGAAAGTTTACGCCAATGGTTTGCTTTAAAATCACTTCAGAATACAAATTTACAGCCAAAAAAATCAGGAAGAGTCGAAACCAAACATGAGACTCATTTGCCTTTATATTTAGTGGTACTGGGTTCCTACCATTAGCCTTGTCCTCATTTTGTTATGGGTATTCGTGCAATTAGGATTTTTGTGGCTTATTTACGCTATTAATAACGAGATAAACTCGATCTTTGATGACAGCAATTTAGTAACCATACAAGGATTTTTGAGTCATTACCAATAAAAATCAGAAAACAAGATTTGCCTACTAATAATGTACAGAATACTAAATGCAGCGCTTCATGATTAGCGACTTAACATCAATACAAATTCTGAGTTAATTATTCGTTTACTCATCAAAATCAGAATTTTAATACTTTGTGCAAAACAAAAGAACAGGTTATGATTTCACAAACATACATGTGAGTATAATCATTTGACATAAAGTACTTCAGAGCAACAAAAAGTTAGCATAAACCAGAATACCTTTCTCTCCTGTCGATCATGCACTTGAGGGCGAGCCGTCTTCTCTTTCATTTCTTCGTACACTCCATCATAATCAAATACTGAAGGATCCTCTTCCAAGGCTTTCTTATGCTGCTCCTCGATCTTCAAAGAACTAAACAATTGGTGTTAAAGACGCAGCAAAACGAAGTTGCATAAAGTGTGCATTCAAAGTCAACAGAGTTCACTCACATCCTTGAGTGCCTTGTTCTTGCTGGCATGGCGAGAGATCTCTCGCTCGACATCATCCTCGTCATTGTCGTCAGCATGAAACAACACGAGAGGAGTCTTTAGAGGTGGTCTAGTTTGGGGCTTCTTGTCCCTAAGTTGTAATCCGTATTTACTCATTCTAGCTTGTTATTTTTCTTACTCTGCAATCACAGCATAACAATAATAAGGACCATAGGTAGCACGATCACCATTAAAAAAACTAAAAGAAAATCCATCAGATTTTTGCTTTGACTTTTTGCAAAGTCTCTAGATCAATTTAGTACCATATAAACATCAAATTAAACTCAAGTAGCAATCATCGAAAATCCTAAGATCAGTTTTCCCCTTTGGCAAGTCAAGCTAGAGTAGGAACAATGAACGAAGTCATGATCTTTACGTACTAACTATCCTAGGAATTTGGAGAGTCAAATGGGAAAAATCCAGCAAAAAAAAAATAAAACTAATTAATCTAATTCCAATTAACGTCCACCATGAGTACCGACTATTGAAGCACCAGGATGGCTGATTAAGATTCATTCGGCCTACTTTAGCAAGTAAAGCAGCATTAACGAGTCGTGTAAAACGAAACCTTAAACCGCCTCTATTGGTAAGTCCACACAGACACCGCCAGTTTTACCCAATGGATCCCTTTCTTAGCACTATTCCTAACCACCAAATCGATTGATGATCGTGTTGATCTGTTTGCATAGATAAGCTAGAAACAGAAAGTCTTGAATATGATAATGAGTAAACTGGACAGAACTGACCGCACCAGCGTGGCTCTACTTGCTTTGTTTTAATAATAACCCTTTCGACCCGCACATCTATCTTGAACCCAATCAACAAGGTACGAGAAAAAAAAAACTTTGCAATTGGCGACATATCCAAAGACGTCCCCAAAACTTCATGAAAGGGAATCTTTAAGATTTCAGATACTACAACCGCATATGCTGTGGTGATTAGGCCTACAAGAGCGAGAAGATTTGTCAAAGTTGGTGAGTAGGCCAGAATCCCCGTAATACCGCTTCAAGTGTTTGGTTATATCTCACAGTTCTTTTAGGCCATATGAAAGAACATCAAAGAGTCATATGGACACTGAAAATGGTTCATTGCCGGAGCTGTGGAAGCAACCTTGATACCCAGAAGGGTTCCCTGATTCTGAGCCTCTATCAGAGATGCAGAGGGCAAAATGAAAAGATACGGACAAGGAGCATCAGCTTGTCAAAGGCCACAGGTAGGATGGATTCTCTTCGGGGGGAACTATTCATGAATGCTGAATAGGCACAGTTGTCACACATTGCAAGATAAATCTAATCCACTTCTCCGGAAAATGAAACTTCCTCATAGCCGCTTCCAAAAATTCCCAATGAACTCTATCATAAACTTTACTTACAATTTTGAGGGTTGCCTTCCCCACTTGACAAGACTTTTGAGTTTGAATGATGTCTGTGATTCTTGAGCCATCAAAATATTATCAGAAATTGATCGCCTAGCTACAAATGCATTTTTGAAACTGAGACACAAGAGTATCCATGACCTCTTTCAGTCGGTTAGCAAGGACTTCACGAATGACCCAATAGAACATGTTGCAAAGATGATTAGCCAAAAATCATGTGGAGAACTTGCGCATTTCCTTTTAGCAATAGGTATAACACATGTATGGTTTATCTCACTTACCAAATGTCCAGAGGCAAAAGATAAAGACTTTTGTAATGGGAAAACACATAAAGTCCAGCATTGGTACACTCTGGCAGGGATTCCATCAAGTCCCGTTGATTTTAATGGAGCAATGTTGAAAAGAGCATTTCAATAAAATTACTTGGTCTGAAGAGAGAGTTGTTGAAAGAGCATTATAAGAAATGAAATATTAGAGAATCTGCACCAGATTGGCTTGGAAGCGATCTACAAATGTCAGAGAAATGATTGACAAAGCAATTCATGCTGTCCAATCAATAGATACCCACTTATTCTGAGAGTTTAAAATCAGATGTATTCCAGTCCCAATTCTTCTAATACTTGTGGATGTACGAAAAAACTTTATACTCATATCGCCCTCAACTGCCCAGTTGGGTTTGGCATTCTGTGCCCATTATATTAATTAACAGTCAAGGAGCCAATCCAAATGTAGTCTCAATTGTTGATCAATATTTAGCACATGTAGATTTGACAATAGAAATGGAAGGTGCAGGAGTTGTTGGCTAATTCCTATAATTTTAGCAGGAATATTTCCACTTCTTTCTTTACTCTCAGGAACCATAATCTGCATCATAATCTTTCTCCATGCAAGCAATTGAAACAGAGGTGAACTAACAACCACAGCAGACCAAGCCACTTTTATAACCTCCTTGCCCATTGGATGTAAAAGCCAGTATGCTTGGAATTGAGGGGGTCTTTCTGGAATATTCCAGCTGGGATAGGTGTCCAGGAGTATAGGAGCATGAATAAAGACCTGAACCCTGAGGTTAAAGAATTTGATATTAGGAAAACATAGTTCCAAGTGAACGTGGGTCCTGACCATGGAATATCAATTAGTCGTACCTCTTGAACAAAGTCAACAAAAGAAGCAAGCCCGGGGACTTCATCTTCAACTACACTAGATTTTTTAAATGGAAAGAGAACCAAATAAAAGGCGCCGATAAGGACCAAAGGACCACTAAAGGTCGCTGAGGCTGATCTAATATGCTCCCAAGTTTGTTTGCGTTGTGCAACAACCTGGTGTCCATAAATAAAGCCAGCTAATGTAGATTGTCGTCCAGAGAACGAACTCAAGATCAAGATGACGTGAGAATCAGAATGTAAGACATTACCAACAAGTGAATATTGCCAATTCATCCAAATACCTCCAATTAGAGCCAATGTATTCACTCCATTGCTAGAGGTAAATCCGTGCCTTCAGAAAATATTATCCACCGTTGTGATTTCAGATACAGTTTCTTAAGAAATAAAATATCTGGGTAATGCAACTGGGTTATTTCACAAGCTATAAGAACTTTACGAGGCTGACCGAAACCACAATAGTTCTAGCTCAAAACTCTCATAGAAATGAAGGGGTTATATAGGGACAACACGCGAAACCCTTTCAGCGGAGAAATAAATAATCATTTGGATGGATGGGACCGGGGAGGTAACTCATATCTCCTTAACATCAAAAGACAACGAGGCGGGGAGCCTGTTTTAAGTTGACAAGATGAGTTCGAAAACAACGGACGTCTCTTTCATCTTCTCCTAAGAACCAGAACCGATCCACCTTCCGAACTTTTATTTTGTTCATCCACCAAAAGCCATCATCAACCCGAGGCATATCAACCAAGAAAAAACAGCATCTCCGGCTAGAGATAGATTACCAATTCGAAGATACCTGCATAACTTAACGCTGTTCATACCAGAAATGCGCACCCTATCACCTTGTAAGCCCTGAAGACAACTAACTTTTCACAGGGGAAGTGCAACACCGTGTCTAATTCGGATTTCATCCTCTAAGCATACCTGAACTACCCTATTTAACTTAAAAGCTTCTTCAACCAAAGGCTGAGCAGTGTTATCTTATCACAACACTCAGTCTCACAAACATGAGCTTATATCCCTAATTTTAATTCATTGAACTTTCTTTTTTTAGTTTTCTCATAATATCACCATTCGGTCAGTAGAAAACGATATTCACCTTGACTGCAATTCTTAATATAAATGTAAGGGCGCTCAGATGGTAACACTTTTACGCTTGCTCTACGAGTACGAGTTTTAACATAATTCCAAGAGATCTGCAAGTGATCATACTGACTAGTTTGGAAGACAGGATATTCCACAGTCCCAAAATGCGTACCTTAGGTCTGCAGATTTAGAGCGTAGAAGCTGAATTTCACCGACTTTTAATAGGGCAGCGACACCCTCGAAGGACAAGCAGTTAGTGAGGCGGTGGCAAAGAACCTGAAGTATTGGCGGTGGAAGGGTTGGTGGTTGTTCCCGCCTTTGTTGATGTTCGGGGCTGAGGGTGGGGCGAGCAATGGGGTGTTGTGAGTCTGAACCACGGGCCGCCGGGGTTGGGTGGCCAGGAATCGGTCGGTTGGTTTAGGTGCTGGGGATTGCAGATTTGTTAACGTGGTGGTTAGGGCAGGTTCGGATGGTGGCAGTTAATGATCAGCCGAGATAATTCCACGGCGGGGCAGTTGGTGGCGTTAGGCGTGGCTTTGGGTTGGGGTTGTGGTGGTGGCGCGTGTGGGGGGGGGGGGGGTGGGGGGGGTTTACCGGTGTATGTGGTGGACTCTGATTGTGGGGGTTGTGGCTAGGCTGTGCTTTAGCGGTGATGGAGGCGGTCGCCGTTCATGGAGATCAGCGGTAATGGATAAGCTCCCCGTTGCCGGCTTTAGGTTATGCTTTTTCGCTAATCTTATTAACTACTTTCCCATCATTCATGAGTTAACAAAACAAGATTTAAGTAAAATAATGTTTGGACTTTAAAATTTATTATAATTATATTTTTAAGTAACTTTAAACTAAACTACTTATTTTGTATCACCTTTTAAAAAAAACTCAGAATACAGAATGTGATAATTTTAGACAGATAATTATTTAGTACCAAAAGAGATGTTTTATATAGATATAAACATAAATATATATTGGTAAATGACCCAAAGGTGCCACCCATCTCCTTTAGAGGCATAATCTTGGAAAGGCACAATCGTCCAAGCAACAATGACGCAAAACTGTATTTTCTTTATTATTATTATTATTATTATTATTATTATAGTAAGGAAGCAGCAGTAGCAGTAGGCGGCCTGGTGGGCAGCCTCCATCTCTGCACCTTTATGAAATACTTACGATATGTAAAAATAAAGAAGAGGAAGAATCGTCGGTTTGTGGAGTTAAGCAGTTTGCCAGTTGCTCCAGAGAGAGGGTATGGCAGTGTTACGAGAATGTTATTTAGGTTCATTATAATAACATTGTTCACTAACTAATTTGACAGTGGTCTGGACCAATTTGTTAGATGGGTTGTTGCTTTTGGACAAGTGCTATAACATAACAGTGTCGCCAAATGTGTTTTGACTGTCAAAGCAGAGTTATTATATATTTGGCAACATCGACTTAACACTTTTAGTAGCAAAAATAATTGCTATAACCCTTATAGCAGTAGAGGATCTGGATCCTTGCTCTTGCCATGTGCTTTTAGTTTCTTAGAGCCAAATTACGTTCTCGGTCCTTGCTCTTGCCATGTGCTTTTAGTTTCTTAGAGCCAAATTACGTGCTTGACTTCTTAATGTCAATGCATGTCCTGTCACAGCATAAACCCAAAATTGCTCTAAAGAGCTTGAGGGGTTATCAATTACAGGTCCACTGACAACCACTCATGAGCATTGTTAGGCCTCACTCACTAAAATCAATACATATAGTAACACAAGTAGCATCAAAAACCAAAACCTTTACAACTCCAGATATAAGTTTCATTTCTAACTTCATTACAAATCTTTCAGATAATAGCATTTATGAAATGATCCCAAAAATCACAACTACAATCTTTGAAACCCACGGCATTCTCTTCAAAAACTTCAAACCACTGGTCGTCATCATGACCTTATTTTTAAACTTGAAGTGTCAAACATGAGCTTTCACGTGCTCAGTAAGTAATCAGTGACTCAACTAGTCATACCGTAGTATATCAAAAAGTAACTCATCTTACAGAAATATCGACTACACTCAGAGATAGTATTAGCGCATAAATAATCATTTCTTAAAGCAGAAAGGGAAATTTACTCCTAAAGCGTGATAAAACATAAGTACAACAGTTGTGAGGCATACAAATCATTTGGCATAAAAATTAGGGCTAATTACAGCAATGTCCCTGAGGTTATGGTGTAATTACAGTCAAGGGCAATAAGTTTTAAAATGTAACATGCCGTGACCAAAAACTTTTAAAATGTATCAGTCGTGTCCATCCGCCAGAGTTCCGTCCAAAAAGTGTAATTTTTTATGATGTTATCGTTAAGTATTTTCAAAATGGCAATACTACCCTTGTACTATATATACTGCATAATTTTTGAAATGTTCAAATTATGATTTTAAACACTAATTTGAAAATTAGGGTTTGTAAAAAATCCCTATTTTTTCAAGTTGAGTTTCAAAGCCCTAATTTGACAAATTGGGGGGTTTCAAAGCACTAATTTTTAAATTAGGGCTTCGTTTGTTCAAATTAGGCTTTCAAATTCATTTGTTCAAATTAGGGTTTCAAAATTGCCAAATTAGGGTTTCAAAACCCTAATTTGACAAATTTGGGGGTTTCAAAGCCCTAGTTTGAACCGTCTGCCAGCGACCAATCTCATGCTGGCGTTGCACCCATCGCCGGCGACGTCGCCCTTCCCCCTCCATCTCTTCTATGTTCAAGCCCCTCACCCCCCCCCCCCCACGGCAACCCCATCCCTCGCCCTATGTCGGCAACCCCCTCACTCGCCCCATGCCGACAGCCCCATCCCTGGCTCCCATCGCTGGCGACGTCGCCGCAACCCAACAAAGCAACCCTAAAATCATCCAAAGATTACCAAATCAACCAGCTAAACCACTATTATAACACATTAATTGACGAAAGTAAGTATGCAGACCAAGCTATAGGATATATATATATATATATATATATATATATATATATATATATATATCTTTCATTTGTTCTGGTCAGGCCAAAAAAAGGCTCCCATGGCAAAATTTCGGTTCTGCTAGACATCTCTGGTAACTGGAAGTCCACAATCTTTCAACAGGCACTCCAACCTCCACTCGGGCATCTTCTCGTAGTCCGATCTTTTGTACCTTGGGTAGTGAAGTGGCATCTGGAAAGACGAAGGAGATGAAGATTGAAGAGAGAGAGGAGAGAGAAAAAAGACAAAAGAAGATATAAATTTTCATTATATTTCGGGGCAATCAGGTCTTTTTATCAAAATTGTTATGTATTTTTGTATTCTGTTTGGTCAACGGATATAAGTGTAATTTGTCTAAACTCATGGACACGCCTGTAACTACATCCTAAACTCAGGAACACTATTGTAATTAGCCCTAAAAATTATCATGCGATTTAATCGAGAATAAACCTCACACAATATGATGTGGTCAACGTACATTACCCCGTTGACTTGAGCCCGAAATTCAACGTCAAGATAATCATTATTATGAAAGTATGGGCAACCACGTGCAACAGTCCTGTGCTTCACGTCAACGTACATAGCCTCGTTGACAAGGACCAGAAATAAAACTCTCTCCCATAAGATATTGGGCACAACAACCAATTATGAAAATAACCAGTTTCGTTTCACCGTAAACAAAAAATCTATAAACCAGTAGTGGTCAAACCATCCTAGTTCATTTCGACATGTTTTCAAACGTTTTGAATCCAAAACATGTCAAGTACAAATACCATATCACTTTGTACTAAACAATTGCAAGTTAAAATTCCATACCAATTTCTACAAAAAAAAAATATTGTTTACATGTCGATCCGATTTTAATTGAGAAACGAGTGTCGCTAAAAACAATTCTTGTTTTGATAAACAGTTCTTTCTTCTATGTTTTAGGAAACGGATAAACATCATGAAAAGCAGTTCATTTATGGTAAACAATGCTTATCTAGAAAATATATATACATATCTGACATGAATATAGCAATACTAGATAATTCAAAAAGGTCACTTATATTATTGTTCCGCATTTTCTCAATACTAAAATACGGCACGATGATCACTTGCTACATCTCGATTAAAAGAGTTGTCAAAGTCATTCTAAGCCCCTCTTGAACGAATCAATTCTCTACGTGCTGAACGAATCACGACTTTGGATTTAATTGTGCAATTAGAGATAAGAGTTTATTGCTTTTAAAATACGGATCACTCTTACTTGTACAGGGGTTTATGGATTTTTGTTTGTCTATGAAATTTCACGTTAAATTTGATGTTGGACTACTAGACTACTTTGTGCTCAGCCAAACGCCTTAATTTTGTTCTTTTCTAGTTTCTAAACCTTTTCCTTAATCTATTGAACTGGTAAGATGTTCACTCTGTCTTTTATAACCTTTCATTCACAGTTTTTGCTGCCTTATGGTTAGCCTTTAATTCATCTTGTTGTTGGTCTATCTTGCTTGCGAAATTGGTCACATATTTGACATGGTTTAGGCCTCGTTTGGTGTATTGATTGGTCATTTGAATTGACCTTTCTAGTTGCTCGTTTATTTGTTCATTTCACTACGTGTCTTCTACAAAGTTCTTCTAATTGGAAGGGGTCACCCAAGTCAGACCCATGTCATTATTTTAAATAAAAATCAAGGATTAATTACATTCATGCCATAAAATTAAGATTAAATTACACGTATATCCATTAGTATGGACAAATAACAGCATTGTTCATGGGCCAAATAAAATTTTAAGATACATAAAAATTTTAACAAAATGACTTTATTGCCTTTAAATTTTAAGATACAGGCACAGGCGTTGGCACCGGCACCGCCATCTTCCTCCTCTTTTTCCTTGTTTTTCACTTGACAGCACCCACCACCACCCATCAGTACTCAATCTAACTCCAACATAAAGGGAGCCCCGCCACAAAACCCTATCTCCAATCTAAGTCTAATGTAAGGGAGCCCGAATCTGCAATCTGCCGGTCGAACTGCAAAACCCTATCTCTAATCCAGTGCCTCTTCAACACAACCCCGCTAACCACCACCACCTTTACATCAACCACCACCAATTCTAAATGGCGGCCCCATCGACCCATACCCTAATCATCATCCGTTTATCTCCATGCAGCCCCACCACCATCATCCGCCTCTGCGAACCTAGATTGGGTACTGAAGCGTTGATATTGGCCCGGCGTTGGAGTGGGGTTTGGATTGGTGGCAGGTACTAATGGTGGTGGCAGAGTAATGGTGCCTCAAGAAGGGAGGTGGGGGTGAGGATGGAAAAAAAGGGTAGATAGAGAAGGGGCGGAGGTACAGGGAAGAGAGGGAAGGGGGAGGCAGAAGAGTGTTGAGTTTGACACTTGGTAACTTGTTTTTTACTACTGATTTATGTTTCTACAACACGATTTTGTGTAACTTGTGACTTTGACACTTGGCGTTAGCTTTGACTGCGGAGAGTTTATTGCCATTAGTTTACATGGTAATGTCTCGACTAACTTTTTGGACATGTGTCTGCAAGCCTTGTCACAATATATATATATATATATATATATATATATATATATATATATATATATATATGACTTTTCTGTTTCTAACTTATCTATATGGACTGGAACGTGGGCTAGCTAAGTAATATAAGCTATAGATCGCAACCTTATTTTTAAAACCATGTCTCACATGTTAGTGATGGTAAATGGGACCTAATTTTTCAGTGGCTCCTCTAAAGTCTCTCTCTCTCTATATACGACATACTTGTAGTTTTAAAATTTTGTCCCGTATTTGTTCATTAAAATTTTGTACATTCGTAATTCGTTTTCTCATATGTATTGCATTCGTTTGGTTGCTCTAATGAGCAACCTTACTGTGCATTTGGCTAACTCCCTCATTGTTTTAGGTGATCAACAGAGGGGACTGATTGCGTGGCTACCTGCGTGACTGAAAGCTAACAGTTTTATTTCAGTGTCAGATATTAATTTGACTATTTTAAAAATTACAATAAAACAGAACTATTTTGATTTGAGTTTAACTACTTGGTTGACCACTGTACTATTAAGCAAATTTCACTTTGGTCACTGGACATCAATTTGTGTCAAAGTGACCATTACACTTTAAAATTCATTTCAATCCGACCACTTCGTTAACTTCTGTCAATCTAAATCCATTTATTTAGGGGTAAAATCGTCATTCACTGTTCACCTTCTTTTTCTTAAAGCTTCACACACACTCTCTCTCAAGGTCACCCACCCACACAGGGAGTCATTTGCAATGATTTCATAACAAGTGAGGCAAACTACAAGGGTTATTTTGCGATTTTCCCTTTTTATTTTTCCTCTAAGTTTCAAACTGAAATTCAGGACAAAATTGGAGTCATTTCTTTTTCTTTTTTTCTTTTGGGTGAAAGGTCAAGTTGTATTATCAATCAAGAATCTTACAATCTAAACTCTATGACAAAGAATACAACTTACTATCTAAGCTGCAGCAAAACAAGTCTATTTGTGCCACTATTCTAGTGAAAATTGTTATGAAAGCAGAATTCCAGTATGAACCTCTCCCAATTCTAGTAGAGTGTTTGGACATTGGCTCTAATGGAGATTTAGCGCCCCATCCTTTCTAATTGCTGGTCTTATTCCATTGATCCATTTTTCCTCTCAGAATGGACATCTCTCTCTCGTCACTACTCTATGGAATTCCCCCACTTTCTCTCTAAAACTCCATTCCCTCCCAATTCTCACACTACCAAATCATTTTCATTTTTCCCCAATTAGAAGCCTAGTAGTGATTTTCTGAAAAAGCCAAATTGGAGCCAGAATCAGTTTTCACGAACATAGCTCAAAATCAGGATCAATTTGAGTCTAAAGATTCTGTCTTCAAAGACGTGCCGCACTTGACTAAATTCCTCCCTGATTTGCTCGTAATCTCTTTGCCTCTATGCTATGTGCGCGCACGCGCCCGTGCGCGTGTGCGTGTGCGTGTGCTGGGGGTGGATTAGGGGAGTTTATGTGTGCCAGTGTGTATGAGATGGAGAGGCAAAGAATGGGGGAGGGGTGGGGGGAAGAGAGAAAGAAGAGGAAAAGAAAGGAAAAAAATAAAAAGACATAAATACCACTTACTAAATGAGACTTAACGGAGCGGCAGCAAGGAAATTTGACAGAGTGGCCGGATTGAAATTAATTTCAATGTTTAATTGTCACTTTGACAAAAATTGATGTCCAGTGACTAAATTTGAATTTACCTAATAGTACAGTGGTCAACTAAGTAGTGAACTCTTCTAATTTTGATTTTGATTTTATCTTATAAACATGTTGTACACACCTCATTTTTGTAACCTTTTTATTTATAGTTTGTATTGAGCTTTATTGGTAAATAAAGTTATTATTATCACATATATAGGCCTGGTAATAGAAAATACATCTTTTTTTTTAATTTAGGCGAGTCAGTCAGTCTCTCCGCTCTAGTTGTCCATCCAGTCCAGTCCAGTTGTCTAGTAAGTCTAGTCCGGTTAATTAAAGCTTGGTCCAGATGGCTAAACCAGTTCAATTAGTTTGGCTTAACCTAAGTTAGAGTTAAGATTCTAGGTTTGACTTGGAAACTTGGGGATATTGTATGATCAATGATCTATATAAAGGAGGATATTGCGTACTCTAAGGAGGATATCGTGTATTCAATTAGTCAGATTGATGGTAGAAGACTTTCTAGATGTCGAGCTGAGCACGATAACTATTCGGAGCCTTAGTGTAGTTTTATCTTTGATCTGTTTTCTTAGCATTTCTTTGATTGTCTTTTTTTAGACGTGTTGTTCTTTAGATTTTGAGTCGGATAAATGTTATGTTCCGTCCTTAACAAGTTGAGAGCATGCATGAACTTTGGACGCAAGGTAGTTGCATGTGTTCAATTTTCAATGAACCAATCACTTTGAGATCTTATACAAAAGATGGTTTTGAATTTAATTCTAGTGATCTATCTCGTTAACACTTTCTTTTTTTTTTGCACTTGAGGGTTGATGATCACCGTCTTTGCAGGCTTAAAAATTAAAATTTCAATTTCTTCAAAATTGAATACCAAGAAAACGTAATGAAAGAATTTGGTTCGAAACTTGAATATTTGAGTGAGAATTTAAAGGATTATCAAGAAAAGGTCTTGCCTTCCTTCCTTAGCCAATCCCCCATTCACCGTAAACAAGCCAAATCATCAAAGACAATGAAGTGGCATATTGATGTTGAATCTTTCTCATGTTCAAGGCTCACTTACTCCATCCTAGCATGAACCATTTATCTTGAGAAACAAATGAGAAGAAAAAGCCCGTTAGGCTGAAAGCCCTGAAAAGGGTGGTCTAGGCAAAAGTTAGGGTACCAAAAAGAATAAAAGTTAAAAATAAAACCTCGAAAGAATGTAGGTTTGATAAGTCTTCCTTAGAATGAGCATTCCCAATGATTGTAGGCCATCGTTTGGCTATTGCATATCATCCTGATTGCTTTATACTAAATTTTTAACTTGTTATCCATTTACACCTAAATAGTTTTGCCTTTCTTTTTGGAAGCCTATATTTTCTAACCTTGGGTTGGGTAGTCTCCTTGTGCATATTTATGTCCCAAATATTGCTGTAAAGTCAACCATATAGAAGTGGTTCTTACTTGTAGGAGTGAAACTTTTGAGGATAGAAAAGATGATGAATAAAATCTTGATGATCATTTGTTTGATCTTGAAAAAGAAAAAGAAAGAGAGGAGAATAAATCTTCTGAAAAAAAGAGAAAGGAGAAACATTGAAAGAAGAATTATGAAAACATTGGAAATGATTGTCAAGATTTGACACAGTCTGAAGGATAGATGTGGAGCAGATCCAGTTTAAACTACGTCTAACCTAATTTCCCTAATGAGGATATGAAGGTAGCTTAGTCACCTTCCAGGGTTAGTCTCCATGGGCACATACTAAGAGCTTTGGTTTCATATTTCAGTTATTGAGCCTCATTACCATACATTTGTTAGCCCACACCCTGGCCTACATTATGTTCCATATACAAAATCCTCCTTGAGGTTATGCTTGTCTAATAGAGACAAATGATCTCTTATATTTTTATGAGGTCGACAAAAAATGAATAAGAAAAAAAGAGGAAGATAATGGTTCATTTAGCTTGCAATATTATGAATGATATGTTCACCTCCATATGGCTTGTTTAGTGATCTTTCGATTCCTAATATTGCGAACCTGACGTGTTCAACCCCCCTTGTAGCTTGAGGAGGATCCAACAGATTTTCATGACCTATCTCGCCTTCTCTATCTTGTACAACAGTTTGATATGTTTGCCCCCAGTTCAATGATAATATGAGAAGCCTTACGACTTTATCTTGTGCCTTCCTACCACGCACTGGACAGTCAGATATATTAGTCTTTCGGTTAATTACGGGCCAAGATCTCATCTGCCTCACAACTCATATAGCCTTGCACCAGACACGTTAGCCTCACAGCCTGTACATCGACATTTACATACACCTTTACTTACCATCTTTTAAGCCCAACCTTTTTGTGATTGTCATGAGGATTCAAACTTAAATGTTTAAGTTAAGATCTAACTTTTTCTATGAAGTTGAATGACATTTTATGATAAAAGAATTGAAATATTTTTGAATAAAATTTCAGTGATCTTTCCCTCTTTGGTTAGGGATATGCATGTCAACAGAGTGGGTATAATCACCTTGAATTCTATTGACAAAATTCAAAAGATAAAGAGAATAGACATTGAAGTGAATGGTCAACATGTCATAACAGGTAATCAAAATGATTTCAATTTAAACATGCTTTCTTACTGTGAAAGGTAATTATCTTCATCATAGGTTCTTCTTTGTAGATGTCCTTAGGGGTTCCCTTTGTGATTCGCCTTCCAGTAGGGTTACGTTAAAGTCGACCCAATTTGCTTTTTCAGTCTAGGGTCTCTCTATAAGTCAGTCCCCCTAGCAGTGGTGATAGTGCCTATCTATATTCAGTCTATCGCATGGTGAGTCTTGTCCATATGCATTTCCTCTAGGGGTTCCCTAGGAGTCCCCTCCCACGACAGTCAGGATAGTGTTTGTCTATGTCTCTTTCTTGTGTTTACCTGGGGGTTTTATACGAGTCTTCTCTCATGATAGTCGTTGTAATGTAGGTCTTCATCCTGCTCATTACATTGTCAGTTGTGTCTGCATACATTTTAGTTTAGGGACTCTTTGTGATTCATTTTGGTGACAGTCATGATAGAGTCTGTCTTTATCTAGCCTACTGCATAGTCACCCTTCACCTAAATACATTTTGTCTAGGGTCTCCAAGCTTTCCGGTCTCATAATTGTCGTGATAATTTCAATTTTTTTGTCCAGTTCATGATCAATGTCGTCTGCACGCACTTTGGCTACCTGTGATTCCCCTTTCACGACAGTCGTGATAGAATATATATTTGGTTCACTCTGTATATTGCATAGTCAGGATTTGTCTGCATGCACTCTTGTCTAGTGGCTCCCTATTATTCCCCTCTTGTGACAGTCATGATATAATCTGTCTTTCTCCGATTCAACTTAGCATTCGTCTGCATGCACTTTTTTTCCAAGGTCTCCCAATTCCCTATCGTGACAGTCATGAGAGAGTCTATTCTTTTTCGGTTTATTGCATATTCAGCATTCGTTAGTATGCCTCTTTTTTTTATAGGGGCTCCCCGTGATTATCCTTTCATGACAATCGTGATAGAGTGATTCATCCTTCAATTCATTGTGTGGTTTGTTTCATCGACATAAATTTTGCACAGGGGCTCCATGTGATTACCCTGTCTTGATAATTAGGATTGGTGCCTGTCTTTTGTTTTGTCTAAAGCCAGGTCCTATGAGCCTACTTCCTACCCTAAGTCTTCGTAAGAAAACTAAAAAATAAAAAGAAACTAAATATGATTCTTGATGTGATTTTTTAGACAAGCTATTATCTTTCTCGACTTGAAAGAGTTCACTTATCTCTCCAGCCCTTTACTCGTATTTTATGGGTCCAGGTTTATGTTTGAGGGTATTTGACCCTCAATTCAGGTCGGTACATGTAAGGCACGTACAATATTCTTTCAAAAAATTTAGTCTGAACTATATTTGGCTTGATCCCTTCTGAGAAAGAGTACGTAGGCAACCTTCGTAGGGTGCAGCCATTTTCCAATCCAAATTTATGTTCAAGGGTAGAGACCCTTAATTTAGGTTGGCGCGACCTTTTCTATATCCAGGCTCCAATTCCAGTCCTAATTGTAGCTTTTTTGTGTCCCTAGATGACCAACTGTCGTTACTGTTAGCTCTAGCTTCCAGGGGTGTGTCCACATGGCTAAGCGACCAATCATTGTTACTAGGGCTGTAAATGAATCGAGCTGTTCATGAACGGCTCGTGGTTCGTTCTCTATAAAACTCATTCATGTTCGTTCATCTATTATACAAACAAAACACTCGTCTAAATAATAAATTAATTATAAATTTAAAATATGTTTAAATAAATAATATTTACATAAATCATATAATTAAAATTTAAATCTGCAGGCCCTAAAGTTAATTAGCCCAACTCTAAGCCCACTTATTAGCTAAAGCCCATGATTATATATCAAAGCATAATCCAATTTTTAAAGAGCCCAGCTTATGAAGCCCAACATCCCAAAAGCCCTTACTATATAAACTAAAAACCTAAATCTGAACATCTCCCAGCGCCTCCCTCGTCCCAAACACACACACTGCCGCACTTGTCTCAAACACACATACCAACGACAAATCACGCCGCTCTTGTCTCAAACACACACACCATCGGCAGATCTCAAACACACCTTGCTCTCACATCGCCTCCTTCATCTCAAACACACACACCCTTCATAGATCGGTTGATCGCGTCGCACATAGCGCCTCTCTTCCTCACAGATTAGCAGATCGCACATCTCTTTATCTCTCTCTGTTCACACGGACATCACGGCTTCAATGTTGTCTTTGCCTGTCTCCGACGCCAATATTGCTGGAATCTGCTTTGACAAGAATATAAACCCTTATCGATAGCTATGGAGGGGTTGCTGGCCACTGGAAGCAAAGTCGCAAAGCCAAGAGCTCAACCTCGAATCTACATCCCTCTTTATTTCTCTTGTATTTCAATTTTTTTATTACAGCTTGATTGCAAAGGGTTAGAGATTTTTGAGCAAATTTATAGATTTGGTTGAAAGTTGAACACGAATACGAGCTGAGTTCGTGAACTCGTGTTCGACTCGTATTGTTAAACGAGTTGAACGAGTCAAGCCCGAGTTTTATAATCATTAACTCGAGCTGAGTTCAAACATTGATGTTTTGCCTCTAAACGAACTCGAGCCAAGCTCGAACATACCAAAAATTTAAACAAACAGAGTTCGAACACACCCATGTTCGGCTCGAACTCGGTTCGTAAATAGCCCTAATTGTTACTATTGGCCCAGCTTTTAGTCGTAAGTCTTTGGTGCATATGGATGACAAATTGTTGTTACCGTTGGCTTTGGCTTCTAAATGTGCTTCTTTGTTCATGTCTAAGCGACTAGTTGTCGTTACTATTGACTCATGCTCTTAGACATGATTTGTTAGTATCCCTAGACAACCAACCGTCCTTATCGTTGGCTCCTGCTTTTAGGCATGCATCTTTGTGGCTAAGCGACCAATCGTCGTTACTATTGGCTCCGCCTCTTAGTTATAAAGCATCAGGCTGTCCAGATGACCAATCATCGTTACTATTGTCTCGAGACATACTGATTTCTTCATTTACCTAAGCTACCAATCATCGTTACTATTAGCTCCGGCTCTTAGGTGGTGACTTTTTCATATCCTTAGATAACCAACCATCATTAATGTTGGCTCAGGCTTCTAGGGGTACGTTCTTATGGCTAAGTAACCAATTGTTGTTATCTTGGCTCCGACTCTAAGTCATAAGCATTTGGTGTATCTGGTCGACCAATTATTGTAAACGATGGCTCTGACTTCTAGATATGCTTCATTGTTCATGTCTAAGCAACCAATTCTCGTTACGATTGGTTCTGGTTATTAGACATGACTTTTCAGTATCTTTAAAAGACCAATTGTTATTAGTAATGGCTCCGGCTTCTAAGGATGCGCCTTATGCCTAAGCGACTAATCGTTGCTTTTGTCAGCTCTGACTCTTAGCTATAAGTCCTTTTTAATATTTCTATAAAAAAAATTGTTGTTACTGTTGGCTCTGACTTCTAAGAATGCGCTATATATCTGGCGGCTAATTGTTGTTACTGTTGGCTCCGGCTCCATAAAGAATAATCCTTTTTTAATGTTTATATAGGACCACCCACAGCGCTTAAAGCTCCACGAATGATATCGTTGAAGTCCGCAGCCTTAGAGGTGGCACGGGGAAATCCGCTTGGGGGAATAGGGTGGGGATATTTTGTTCTTGGAAGACATTAGCAAGCTACTCTCTTGTAGCCACTTCTGTACCTGTACCGGCTTGAGCAGCCGAAATAATGAAAGGGGCTTTCCTTTCAACTTTTCGTATCTTATCCAATGATCCAATGTATTTTTCGCACACACCAAGTCTATCCTCGACTATTAGCAACTAATGAAAGCCTTATTTTTGGCTCTCGTGTGAGGTTTATCGCATGGTTTATGCCACGATCAGTATAGGTCTTCGGTTTTCTCAAAAACTGGCCTGAGATTAGTGCGCAAACCGCACGTGGATGAAGCTAAAGACATCGTTTCATTTTTTGATCTGCTGAACATATGCCAACATACATGTAGAAGGTTCTTCCTCACAAGGTATTCAGGGCTTGTCTACCAATAGTAGTATTAGCGACTCAAGCCTCACCCATTCTTTATGCATGTGAATTTGCCGAATCTAGTTCTAAATGCTGTGATGATCTTTCTCCGTGGGTATATTTTGATAGCACCCACCCAACTATTTGTTGCCCCTGCAATTGCGGATATGCTGAAAGAAATAAGACAAACATTGAACCGCAAAGTGGTTCGACTAACGGGCGAGAACCTTCATGCCATTGATTACCTCAGGGTGTGAGGGAGAACTCCGATTGTTGACGATTTTTGGCTTCGACTTATAGGGATGTGCCCCTCATGTGGCGAGCAATCGTTGTTACTGTTGGTTTCGGTTCCAGATGAGGTTTAATCTTAGCTAATCCTCTTGATATTGCTTGATAACCAATGGTTGTTGTTATTGGCTCCGGCTTTGAGTAATAATCCTTTCTGAACTACTTTGGTCAGATTCCTTTTCAAGGATATGTAGGAAGATTTATAATTCCTACCTCATATTTGTATGAGTCTTTGAGCCAATCTTGAGTCATGTGGTCATTTTCGTGTTTCTAGCTACAAAATTGTGTTATTTACAGTGTTGTTCGCTCGCAAGCGAGCCCCCTCACTGAGGGGCTCTGTAGACACCTCATTTTTTTAGTCTTTTATTTATATTTTTGTGTTGGACTTTATTAAATTAAGTTTATTATTAATTTTATGAGCCTTGTAATATATAATAAATCTTATTTAGCCCAGTTAGTCAGTTAGTCCAGTTGTCCAGTCAGTTCAGTCCAGTTGTCTAGTAATTCTGGTCCAGTTAATTAAAGCTTGGTCTAGATGGCTAAACTACTCTAGTTAGTTTGGTTTAACCTAGGGTAGAGTCAAGAGTCTTGGTTTGACTTAGAAACTTGGGGATTGTGTGATCAGTTCAAGATGCCGTTTGATTTGTGTGATTATGGGAAATGATTTTTGCATCTGGTACATCCCGACTGTTTTATCAGAGATAATTACTGAACTTAAGACATATAATGTCTCATATTTTGCCAAAAAAATTAAAAGATTAAGGGATGAACTAGTCAGTTCCCAACAAACCGACCGGTTAGTTGGATTTTTCAATTTGTGACTTTTATCAAATATTCCAACTTATTATCATATCAAAGACTGAGATCAGTCATCTTCATCAGCTCTGTCGCCCTAGACCTCTATAAAAGAGTCTTTGGGCAGCATTTTAAGGGGGGCTTTTTCTCTCTAGTATTTGTGTACCATTTCTTCTATATATATATATGTGTGTGTGTGTGTGTGTGTGTGTCCATCACATCGTGGATTCATCACACAACTTACCTGAGTTGTGACATCCCGAAATTTTTTCGGAACGTTAGACACTCAATCGATCATTTCACTAAGACAATAATCTCCTCTACTTCAATAAATAATGCAAAAAGTTGTCAGAGCAACTAAAGCATAAAATTTAAATCCTTGTAAACTATTTTAGATAAAATATCAAACTAGGTCATATGAATTTAAACAATAATGTTCACCCTCACAGGGGCTCTAATGATAAATACTAAGATCAAATTTCTTCTTACGCTCGGCTCTAATCCACACAGTCAACCTCAACCTAAATGATGGCTATCACCTGCAGAAAGGAAGTCAAAGGAGAGTGAGCTTTCGAGAACCCAGTAAGGTCGATCAAAGATTTAAAATAACAAAACGATTCGGATGAGTTTTCATATAAAGTCAAACAAAACTTTTTAAGAGTATTTTCAATAAAAAGACAGCACTTCGACAAAGATGAACAAAATGAACGATTTTACATTCAAGTCCAATAACATCTTTTTGAGGGATTTTGCTTTTGATGTAATCACTGCAATACGATATAAACCTAGGGATGAGTATTCAACACGATCCCTTAAATAATAGTCATTTGAAACACTTCAGGTATAATAAAGCATGAATGGATAATATTCAAAATAGTTCAAGTGCAATAAAACATAAACAGGAATTATTGAACATGAGTAGTACGTTGTAGCAAAACCACCCCAGCAGTGCTTTATACGCTTTATATATGCATATGTACACTGACTAGTCCATCTAGGTACTAGTTTAACCCAACTAACAAACTATCCTTTTAACTCCAACAATACAGACAATCATTATAACTCCCAGGTTTACTAACTCATGTCAATATTCAAGGAATTTAAAAGCAATTCAAAATATTTTACAATGATTGAAGTAAACAAAATAGGATAAGAATAAAGAGTTTCAAACGATCGCTATAAGGCTCAACTTACGGTTTCACAACAATTGAAAACATTTTCATATCAATCATAAAGATCAATATTCAATACAGTTTATAAAAACTATTATTATAAACATTTAAAATAAGAGTAGTGATGGAGGGTTCAGAGAGAAAATCCTTAATTACTTCGGTCCAAACTAAGCAATGCTACCAAACCTCGATCGAAATTCTCTGAATAAACATAAATTGGCAATCCATTTGTTAGAATACAATCTATGCTACAATATTATAAACCTAATATCAGCTACCCACAATGTACTCACTTCTAACTCTGAAGTCACTCAACTCAAAGCGCGCCTCGCATGCGGCCAACCTACCCAAAAATCTCGTACACTCTTTAATGCCCAAAAAATTCTAAATTTATTATAAATTACAATAAAAAAAACTTTTATAGCTTAAAATATTATAAAAAGTCAAAATATGAATTTTCTGAATTTTTGAATTAAAAATAATTTCTTTAAATGCAATAAAAACCCATAAATTTCCAAAATTGCTTCTAGCTGAAAATAAAGTCCCATAATTTTTTTTAATAACTTATTATATGTATTAAATATATAAAAATTCAAATTCAAATTTAAAAGGCATTAACACTATTTTTAAATTATTCATGTTGCTAAAAATAATGCGATACGAAAACTGTAGCAAATCAACTCCAAAAATCACCAAATTTATATTGAGTCTTACTTATACCATAAAGACATTACTATAATGTTTCCCAGAACATTTTCAGGGTTTAAAGGCTCCAAAATAATTTTACAAATCTGAAATCACAGAAAATATGAAAAATACATACGATTTCAAAAAATTATAAAACTTTACCAGAAATTCTATTATAGTCTGAAGTATCATACTTTAAAATTTGACGGATTAACAATCACTACACGCCACCCTATACATGTATCGTACCTAAAGCTAACAGAGGTACACCTGTGTACTACCGAATCTGCTTGTGCCCAGCAACCTATGCAACCCATTTCACCTTCTTTTTCTCCTTCCTCTATAACACTTCTCTATTCACTATTTCCTCACAGAGAATTCACCACAATAATTAGCTCACTAATAACACACTACACACACTAATATCACACACTAAAATCACTCAAATACACATAATAATTACACACACCCAATAGCATAACAGCAGTGCTTCTGCTTTTTCACCCTTCCCATTCACCCCTTTTTCACACACTTAACATCCTCACGGTACACACATAACATACACCTGAAAATACACACACTCAATTTTGGCTGCACAGTAGGCTACAAATGCACACATGCACTCACAAAAACGAACTCACGCACACAGCACACTGACCCACTTGCAAGACACCCACACTCACATGGTAGTTTTCATGGCTGCCCTCTCTTTCTCCTTTTTTTTTCATTTCACTCCCACACTTGCACTCAAAGTCTTCACACAATCAGTTCACATTTTCATCCACAACACACCACTTCCCACACCCACTTTTGTATATTACCTCTACATACACACACATACACACACACACAGACTCATGCACTTGTATACGCTCACACGACACACACAGCTACACTCACACAGTTGGACACACAAAACCCATTACACTTCTCCCACACCCACTTATGCATATTACCTCCACATGCACACATACTCACAAACATTATATACACAAGATACCCTATTGTACCCACTAGAAACCCTGCCGTCTTCCCCTCTTTTTCACCCACTTTCATTGCTGCCTTGCAGCCCCTTTTCCCCACCTTCATCACACATCCTTAACACATAAAAACACTCACTCTCATCAAACTTACTACACTCATGGCAGCCACCATGGCTGCTCTCTCTCTCTCTCTCTTCAAAACCAACACACCCACGACAGCTGGGTTGCTCACTTACAAACCCATCCCACTTGTACCCAGTAACATGCATGCATTCCACCTGCAGCCCGCACACAATGCATGGCACATAACTTTTGCCCAACAGTAGTGCCCCTCTATCCCTTTTCTCTTTCCTTTTTCCCCCCATGGCCATGGAAACCTCTAAACTAATTCGTGGCAGAATCTCCCTCATAGATGTTTTATCTCTGATGCCAAGGAAAACGGGTTCACAGTCAACGTGGAGGTGCCACAAGGAATGCAGTTCGAGTCAGATGCCAAGTGCGCTGATGTGGGACACAACAAGGGTGGAGCAAGGGCAGAGACCAAGGGCTTCCCAGACAGAGCCTGAGGGTGGCAGTGCTGCTAGGGCATAAGATGAATACACGACGACAGTCATAGTCTGATGCTTAGGTCCAGAGTTAGGGTCCTATATGTTTTTCTCTTTAGGATTCTAGAGTGAGAAAGTAAAAATGTTCTGAGAATGTCCAAAACGTCAGAAAATGTCCAACCGTCCCAAATAAATTCTCAAGACCTCTATTTATAGAAGCTAAGATGATGATGTCATTAACTGACACGTGGCGCTCCTCGAGAGTGACACGCCACCGAGGGGTGCTCCATGGACTGTCGAATCGCATATTCACCTAGCCTGCCCTGCACAGCGTCGCTCTGTCTGTTTGGAAAGACTGGTTCCCACAACATCAGTGTGACCAAAGAACCCCCTTAATCTAGCCACCAATCCAAGCCCTTGTAGAGTCCCACATGCCTGGCAGCGTTGGGGAAGACCCGACGCCCAACTGCCAGGTGGACTAGGTGCGATGTCCTCCAAAGACCTGCTCCCGTCTCAGAGTGACCCAGGGGTCATAGTCCCTAGGGGTGCCGAAGCGAGCCCCCAGTGCCAGAGCACGTAGGTCAGTCACGAAGACACCCTGACAGAGATAGTGTCTCGAAGGAGTCACCTATCCTGTGGGTGAGTCCTTGTCCGGAGCACTCGGAGCACGTCAAGGTAGCATCCTGAAGGAGCCATTTACCTGACGGGCCAGTTAGTAGCCTGAAAGAGCTATCTACCTGGCAAAAGGTGAGTTGAAAAGCTCTCTATCAGAAATAGTGTCCCGGAAGAGTCGCTTATCCCCGCGGGTGAGTCCTTGTGCCGAAGCACTCAGACCGCGTCAAGGTAGTATCCCAGAGGAGCCGTCTACCTGGTAGAAGGGGAGTTGAAGAGCTCTCTGGCGGAGATAGTGTTTCGGAGGAGTCGTATATCCCCGTGGGTGAGTCCTTGTGCCGGAGCACTGAGAGCGCGTCAAGGTAGCATCCCAGAGGAGCCATCTACCCGACTGGCTGAGGTAGCATCCCGAAGGAGCCGTCTACCTGGCGAAAGGGGAGTTGAAGAGCTCCCTGGCAGAAATAGTATCCTGAAAGAGTCGTCTATCCCCGCGGGTGAGTCCTTGTGTCGGAGCACCCGGAGCGTGTCAAGGTAGCTTCCCGGAGGAGCCGTCTACCTGGCAGAAGGGGAGTTGAAGAGTTCCCTGGCAGAGATAGTGTCCTGGAGGAGTCGCCTATCCCCGCGGGTGAGTCCTTGTGCTGGAGCACTCGGAGCTCGTCAAGGTAGTATCCCGAAGGATCCGTCTACCCGACCGACCGAGGTAGCATCCCGGAGGAGCCGTCTACCTGGCGGAAAGGGAGTTGAAGAGCTCCCTGGCGGAGATAGTGTCCCGGAGGAGTCGCCTATCCCCACAGGATACTGCACACTCCGGAGAGTGGGTCGAAGCATGTTCCATAACCAAGGCAAGGTACGCATGGTGTGGTGAAAGGATGGACCGATGCAAGGAGCATGGTAGTGTGACAGAGAGCCAGGGGGCACAACTGTGTTAGTGGCGCGGCGCATGGGCACGGCGGAGTGAGTAAAGTGCCGGGGGCACATCTGTGTTTGTGGTACGGTGCATGGGCGCGACGGTGTGTGTATGGTGCCGAGAGCACGGTAGTGTGACAGAGAGCCTGGGGGCACGGCTGTACCAGCGGCGCGGCGCATAGGGCGTGGCGGAGTGTGTATGGTGCTCAGGGCACATGTCATGGAGATGGTGCAGAGCATGGCACGACGGAGTGCGTATGGTGCCGAGGGCACTGTAGGGTGACAGAGAGCCAGGGGGCGCGACTATATTAGTGGCATGGCGCATGGGCACGGCAGAGTGAGTGAGGTACTGGGGGCACGATTGTGTTAGTGGCACGGCGCATGGGGGCGACAGAGTACGTATGGTGCTGAGGGCACTGTAGTATGATAGGGAGCCAGGGGGCGCGACTGTATCAGTGGTGTGGTGCATGGGCACGGTGGAGTGAGTATGGTGCCGGGGACACGGTGTGACGTCCGGGCGACGGGGGTCACGGAGTGACCTCCGGGCAACAGGGGTCGTGGAGTGACATCTGGGCCCTTGAAGAGTAGTGAAGATGCTAAATATGGAAGCCAAAGGCCAACCCTTTGGGGGAAGGCCAAGGCCAACCATTGGGGGAGGCCAAGGCAAACTCCAGAGGAAGGCCGAGGCCGACCCCAAGGGGGAGTCCAAGGCAGAGGCCGACTTCCTTCGGTAGACGCCAAGGTGCATCGATTGGCGACGGGCGATGTACAACGATCGAAGTGTGATGAGCAGTCACGCAAGGATGAGTTTCTTGGTGACGAAGTCATGTCAAAAGAGTGAGAAGTGCAAGTGACTTAAGCGTGCACATTTTGACCGGTTGTAGGCGTTAAATACTGACTGTTGCTTGTGCAGACGTGTCATGCAAAATGGGACCCCTAGTGAGCCTTTGGGTGTGACTAGAATAGGTTGGGAACAGTCTCTAAGCAGCCCCTCGCAGCTGCTTCTTCCCATGGCAGCCATCACCCCAAAGGCCACTGTTTTGTCCCTTAAACGCATTCAAACAGGTACACAGACACACCTCTATTCTACATGAATCCAAGCCCCACGGCAGCCCCTTTACAGTTACTATAAATCATAAAATGATTTAGAAGGAAAAGGCTAGAAACTTACCAAAAAAAGTCTCGCCACAAAACCCATCTTCATCGCCTTCCTTTGTTCTCTCTCTCGATCTGCTTCATTCTCTCTTTCTCAGCCGTTTTCAGAAAAGGGGATGAAAATGACGGCTACCTCACAAGTATATCTATATATAAAACCCTAAATTGGACATTTACCAAAAAATTGTAAATTTTTGTTAGTTACTCAAACTTTACCCGAAATTTCTTATTACTTACGAAAAGTCCCAACATAATTATTTATGAAAGATTATTGTACTAAAAGAATTTAATAGGTTGTTACTTAAACCCCGCTACACTATTCGTCGCTAAAGTCCAAAACAAAAATACATCGATGCTAACTAAAATTTCATCGCTCGTAAAATATATTTGCCGCTAAAATTTCTAATCAAGTCCGAAAAGTATCGGGTGTTACGTGAGTCTTTGAGGCAAACGCCATCTCAAGGTAGTTTTACATGCTTTATAGAATTAGGTTAATAACTAAGAGTCTAGAATGTTCCCTTCCCTGCGACCTCACTTCGGTCTATGAAACAAAACTTTTCAACTGAGTCTTTACTTTTTCTTATATCTCAATTTTTATTGAATCAAAGACCGTAGTGTAGGCTGCCTCCCGTAGGATCAGTTGAACTACAATGGTTTTGATTGTGATTTGTCTAATTGGATACGTAGGCCATTTGATCCCAGTTTTTGAATTCAAACCACAATGTAGAGTTAGAACTAGGGTGAATCTTATATATTAGTTATGTGTTATGTGTTGAAAAAACCACAAAGCAATAAAAACAAAGTAGAGACCATTAGGGTATAGTGGGTGCCTAACAATTTCTCATTCTATAACTTAGTCCACGAGCCCATCATTTCTTTTTTTGGTAAATTAGAAGCCTTTGGACATTTTAGAGTCTTTCTTAATTTTTTTCTTATTTTCTCTCATGTTATAAAATAAGATAGCGACTCCTAAATGTTTAGACCTTCGCAGGTCTAGGGTTTTTCTAGAGATAGTTCGTACACCTGTGTAGGAGTAATTTAGGACTATGTAACTGCTTCAAGTAGGTTGACATTAATATATGTTTCTCGGAGACTCTTGTTAGATGCTCTGAATACCCATTTGAGGTATTTTTTGATCGTTCAAGGTCGAATCTGTTTTTGATATCTGTTATTAACATTCCAAAAATTCAAGGCATTCCAGATAGCCTACTACTTGCCCACCCTAGCCACCATGAAGAACTCTTATGTTGCCACTATGGCCACCTTAAACAAACATGCCTTGGCACTGTAGCCAACACGACCATCACTAACCAGCACCCCGCCATCATGGCCATAGTATAAATATGGACTAATTACACCCATGTCCCTGAGGTTATGGGGTAATTACAGTCAAGGACACAAAGTTTCAAAATGTAACATTCCGTGACCAAACGTGTTTCAAATGTATCAATCGTGTCCATCCGTCAGGGTTCCATCCAAAAGTGTATTTTTTTTGCTGATGTTATCCATGCGTATTTTCTAAATGTCAATACTACCCTTATACCACATATTTACATATACACTGTATAAAAATTAAAAATTCTAATTTACAAAATTAGGGTTCTAAACCTAATACCAAATTAGTGTTTCAAAACCTAATTCTCTCTCTAAATTAAGGTTTTAATCTTTTTAAATTAAGATCTCTCTAATAAAAACTAAGTCTTTTTTTCCAAATCAAATTACAGATTTAAACTCTTTTTTTTTTCAAATTTGTGTTTTTTATTGGATTTAATTTGAACCCTAACTTTATCTCTCTCTCTAACCATCATCATTTCTGAATTTCAATGAGGCTGCTGCCCATCACTCCAACCCCATCACCGCTGCCTCTTTCCTTCTCCCCTCCACCATGCCGCTGCCCCTCCCTCTTCCCCCTACCCTACCCCCACCACGACACCCTTAGCCCAGATCGAAGTCCACTCTATCGGCCACTGCTGTTCTTTTCTGAAGTCAAACCCCATCAAGGAAAGCTCCCCAAGGAAAGCTCGCCGTAGAATTCTCTCTCTTCGCAGGAGATTCGCTTACCTTCATTCGCTTCGCGGGAGCCTCACAGCACAGTCGCACAACTGCGAAGGAGAAGGGGAAGAGG
Source organism: Escallonia herrerae (assembly GCA_033070095.1). Lineage (NCBI taxonomy): Eukaryota > Viridiplantae > Streptophyta > Magnoliopsida > Escalloniales > Escalloniaceae > Escallonia > Escallonia herrerae. Next base: position 253,015 of record JAVXUP010000257.1, on the reverse strand, counting down.
GAGAGGCGGCAACGGCGATCTGGGTGTGTGTGATGGTGCGATAGAAGGAAGAGGGATGGGGCGCCGGCGTGGTGGGGGAAAGAGGGAGGAACGGCGGCTCACACCGATTTGAATTACTAATTTTGCAATTCAAGTGTGTCAAATCATGCTCACACATTTGAATTGCTGGATTTGCAATTCGATTGCATGTGCAATCGATCTACAGATTGCCATGGTGAAGATAAGAGGAGGAAATTCAAAGCCAAAATCCACTTTAGAAAATGAAATAACCCATTCCGAAGTAAACCCTAATTTAGAGAGAGAAAATAAAAGTTTAAAACCCTAATTAGGTCCAAAATGAGTTTTAATTTTTAACTTAGGGTTTCGAATCTTTATAATGGCATTTGAAAGAAAATAACACTCAAATTCAGGGGCAATGGAGTCATTTTATTAAAACCGTTAGGGCTTTTAAGGTTCCGTTTGGTCAACGGACATAAGTGTAATTTGTTCAAACTATTGTCCTTGCTTGTAATTACCCCCAAACCTCAGGGACATAGGTGTAATTAGCCCTATAAATATCGTACCAGAGTATGTTGCAGTTTTCTTCATATATCTATATCTATATCTATACACACACACACCCCTACCCCCCGAAGCGCGCGCGCACACACACACACACATGAATATATATACATACATTTGTAAACTAAAAAAATATAAAAGAATTAGATTGTCTGGTATTTATTGTCCAGTAAAGTTCACATACCAAAAACATGCATAATGGTGGTCCTTAATATGCTCAATAAGATATACTGAAGTTTATAAACAATAAACTGAAGTATCAATCATTTGACATAATGATAAGGGTCTCCCTCCTCTCCGATTTTCTATCATATTGGCTAGGAATGTCTTCAAGTGCATCTTCCTCATCTTCATAGTGTACTTCTTCATCTTCTAAGTTAACAGCTGCCGGCTTTAGTTGAAAGACATCTCATCCATCAGCATTGTCTAGGTCTTCTTGGATAATAACAGATTCTTCTTTGAACACTCAACAGCAGGAACATGAATGTTATAGAGGCTAACAGGTTCAAGTGCTTCTTTTGTTTGATAAATGGCCCTATAATAAATTCACAAAATGAATTAGATTGACAAAGAATTCTGCAAATAATGTACACGTCAAAAATGTTATCGTGAGTAGCAAAGTGATTATTACAATGTTACCTTTCTCGAAGTTTCAATTTATAACAAACATAAACAAGATCATTAAATCTTTTGTGCCTAATCTGTGGAGGTTTTTGGAATGGATAAACGTAAACACACTCTAATTTCTTTCAGACCAAGTTGAACTAGTATATTGACTAATTACATGTATTGCAAACTTTTGCATACTTGGATAATTATTTCCATACTGTTCCCAGCATGCAACTATATGAAAAAAAATGATTTGTCATTTTAAAATTTTCAAACAAGATCTATTGCCAGAAGAATGTTAAGAAACTTATTGAATATTCAAAGAATCAATCACTTGACAAACTTTTGCAATTCAACAACGAGCATATGGAATGATAAAATTCTAACCCGAATTTAGTTTTCACGTTGGCAAACCGTAATAGCGATACTAAAGTCAAATGTAACTTGCTTGTACGCTTCGAGTTGTGAACTGATTAAGTCTTGCATGTAATCATCAAGCACTAAAGCTATAATGGTACTAAGTAAGCCTCTAGAAACCTTCTTTTACATCTTGAAAGAAGGCTTGAAAGAATTCTATGATCAAGAAAACAATCGGCTGCATGAAGTGGGCTCAAAAGTTGTTTATACCAACTTGTATCAATCACTATGAGAACCGGCATATGTAGGGACAACCGGTTCTTCAAGTTAGATTTGATTGTCTTCTTTGGCCTTGTCAATGGCTTCATATAAAAACCCCCATAGAAGGCTTCTCATCACCGTCTATGAGACGGAAAACCCATTAGTAAACCCTTTTCTGATTGTACTTGCAACAAATCCATGGTTATTACCAAACTTTATGATGTTTCCAGCTTTTACGGTGGTAGCATCAACAGTAGGGAAGTGTAATATCAGTAATGTTCTCTAACATTGATTTTATGCAGTGAGCTGCACAACGAGCCCAAAAAAAATTCCTACTCCCTCTGTAACCTTTTCCCAACTGCTTTATAAGCGGCTCATTATCAATAATAAATTGAACCATATGTTGAGAACCTACCAATTGAACAACTTCATTGAAAATAACGTAAAGTGTACCAGCATCCTTAGTAAGGTTGGATGCATTAATTGACTTCAACAACATGGTCCCCTTAGGACAATAAATAAGAAAGTTGATAATGGGCTCTTGCCTACTATTAAACCACCAATCGTACATAATTGAACAGCCATATAGCTCCCATATAAGCGTAAAGTCATCTAGGTATGTAGTGATCTCATCAACTAAACTATACAACAAGCTTCCTCTTAAGTCATGAAAAAGGATGCTTTATATCCTGGTCCAACAGCTAACGCAGCGTCAAACTTTGGTTGGTAAGACTTAGAATGAGCCCCTTTAAACAATACATAAGCATTTTACAACTAGCGTGCTAGTGCTAATTTATCATTATTAACCATTTATTTAGTTGCCATTGCACTTTCTATGGAAGGTTGAGACCCTGTAGTTTTTCTTATGGCAAAAAAGTTATTGACCTTTTTTTCCTTTTGTTTGCTACTGTAACTTCTTTTCCTTTATATTTTTCAGCATTACCGATTGAATCACCTGACGAAGCAATATCCTCATCATCATCCACATCAACCCAAGTACCATAGCCAATATTCATATTCAACTTTTCCCTTCTTATTTTTGCTTTTTGATACCCTTCAAGCAATTGTTTCATTTGCCATCTCACATCATGTGGCGCTTCTTTGCAAGCTTCAAATTGTGCAGTTATCCTAGCAAGTGCATCTTTAACCGAGTGATTCCCTCCTTTAAGGTATTTGTTGCAGTGAATGCAAATGGATTGGTTCTTTTCCTCATGACCAATTTACCGTGAGCCATGCAAGATCATCTAATCTTGTGGGAGCTGAGAATATAGATGAACAATTATCCATCATATTTTGGGCACAAGCAACAATTGAGCTGATCTATAGTTAAACAAAACAAGTGAATTTTTTGAATCAAACCAAAATAAATCAACGATTAACAAAAATAACTACATGCGCATAGACGAATAGGGGACAAAGAAAGTAAGTGATTTAGCAACAAGTGAAGCCATTACAGGATTATGCAATATAAGCTAAACCATAAAAATGACACCCAAGTCGATACATGCATCAGTAATCACAACCGTAAAAATTGTTTTACAGTTTGGTATACAAAGAATTCGGTATAAATTTTGACCTAAAAAGCACAATCATCGCATCGTGTGTTCATTGTGACAACAGGAGTAAGAACTTTCATATTATAGACAAACAAGTTTCAGGAAAAAGCCATTCTTGTATTTTTAGCTCCCTATGGCCCTTAAAGCTAAAATTAGCATGAATCAGTGTACTTTCCCCACCATAAAAGCATACAAATAAAATAATACGAAAATGATATTCACATTGTTATTTATGATTCTACCCATCCACTAGTCTTTTTCATTTTACTTTCCAAAGCTAAGTAGTATGTTTTGTTTCTTCAAGGAGAGGAACATGGATCAAACAACTTCTACACAAAAGAAATACACAAGTAATCCAAAAAAACTAGCGGGTGGGATATATAGCGACTTCGCGTGTTAGATAGGGACGTAAACATATATGACCTATGAGCTTTTATTCCATATTCAATTGGCTTGAAATACATTGTCAAGACATGGGATATATTCTCTATATTAGCTGCTTAACTATCAGAGATCAAAGAGCCAAATCAACTTATGATGCAACTCGGGCTTTTTGTGACTTCCAGGTGGCTTAGAAATAAATTTATTATAACAACTTGCACAGCGGTGCATAGAAAATCGAATTTGCAAAAAAAGTTAGAAAGAAATTTCCAAAGTGTTTGCTCATAATTCTCTCTATTTGGAATAATAGTGCTACCATGGCCATAACAAATGAATAGTATAAACAAGAAGGTGGTAGTATCATGAAGAAGAGCACTTAACCAGTTTACCTTCAGAGCTTTTACAGAGTAAGCTGAACTTGGTGGAGGCTGCTGATCTTCAGACTCTGAAGCATTTAGGGTTTTTCCTTTTGTCCAAAGACCCTTGATCGACATATTGACATAATGCAATTTAGGGTTTTTTGACTTCATTCTTTTATAGTCTGTATATGGAGTTACTAAATTGCCCAACAAAAAATGTGGCTTTTACTTTTTTTATGAAGCCGGTACAAATTAAAGCAATATATCTCGAGCAGTACACCTCTCGGCCGGTATTAGTTGTACAGGCTGGTAAAACTGGTGAAGACCTATACTTAGACTGATATTATGAAATAAAAGGCTTACCGCACCGGTTGAAGAAAAAAATAATACGTATCGACTGGTAAATTTGTAGGAGCATAATATTGAGAACTATGATTGTGAGCCATACAACAACCACAAAACCACTTATGATAGCCCATAACCACCACCTTCACTAGTGTAGAACCTCTGGTGCCACTGATCTGATCTACACCCACACTAATTGGATCACTTTCTAACCACCATTGCCCACTTCATCGATCAACAACCCTCATTGACCACCAACAACCAATGTCACCGCCATCAACAACCTTAGCAACCACCGCCAATCTCGTCATCGTCATTCATCCCACCCACAACCACCACCAAACCAAACAACATCGTCACCGAATTTGAAAAATACCCACCAAAAATAATCACCACCAATTCATCATCCACCTGAAACCTCAAAGCAACGTAAGAAATGGACAATCGAGATTAGTTGGGAAATTATGCTTGATTAGATGACAAAATTTGATGGCCCCTTAGTGTCAGATATCATCTAATACCTCAAAAATTTTCTTTTCCTTGTGCGAAATTAGTATTTTTGAATAAATAAGTTTGTGGTCTTTTTGATAATATTAAGAAAATGGTTTGGGTTTGTTTCTGAAATTTTCGGTCTAATGAAAAGTGGTTTCATTCTAATCAAAATGAAGGGAAATTGTGTTTCGGAGTTTCTAAAGTTTTTGGTCGACTTAAAAGTTTCAAGTCGAATGAAAACTAATTTTCAATGGAATGAAAATAGTTTGGCTTTAAATGAAAATGGGTTTTGCTTCAAATAAAAAGATTTTGAGTGTGAAAATGAACTACTGAAATTTTTAGTCGACTGAAAAACTATTTTTGAAAAAAAAAATTGAACAGTAACTTTTAGTCGACTAAATAGTACTTTTAGTCGACCGAATAGTACTTTTAGTCAAATTAAAAAATGTTCGATTGAATTGAAAGTATTTTCATTAAAGGTATTTTTGGTCGACTTAAAGGCGTTTTCGGTCGACTTAAGGGTGATTTTCGGTCGAATAAAACCTTAAGATTTTGAGAAAGGCATTTTCACGGCTGATGGATTGAGTTGACCGAAAACTATTTTTTGGTCGAATGCAAACTTGATTTTTGTCTCATATAAATAGTGTTTTATTTCATTCCTAACCCTTTTGGGTTCTCTGTTTCTTTTCTTCTCCTTTGTGCGAGAGGGTGAGAGATAGAGAAGAAGGCTTGGAAGCTTTAAGAAGGAGCTTAAGGATTTGTGACTCTCAAAAGGCTTGTTTGGGGTAAGGGTTTACTTTCGAAAATTTGAATCAGCGACGGACCAATCGTTCATGTGAGTCTTTAGTTTCTTTTTGAAATCTAAACTTCTTCGAATTGAGTTAAGTGACGTTCTTTTCCCTTTGTTTTGACCATGGTTATGAATAACTCGTTTTCAATGTTATGATTTGGGAAAATCAAATTTTTGACGAATTTGTTTGACCTTCGAATTTTGACATATCGATATTGTTCGTTTCAGTGATTTATGATCGTCATTATTTCGTGAACTCCACTTATTGTTTGACAAGTCCATTATTCGATAATATTATTTTGAAGCCTTTGAATATGGTTTGACATGTCCGATATTTGATAACGGTTATTCTGAGATTTTCGTTTTGGGTAATTTTATGAGCCATGTCACAGTGTATGTGACTTATTTCCGACTTACCCACGTGGAGTGAAACATGGGCTAGCTCAGGGGAGTTGACCTAGAGATCGTGATCTTACTCTCTGAACCGACCTCATATGTCAGGAATGACGTATGACCAAGGGCTAGCTGTGTAACCAAGGGTTAGCTGCCTTATTTCAGAGTTAGTATTGACATTTAAATGTAACAACTAAGATAAGTTGGTATCATTTAGGTTTTGTTTTGAAACTTCGTGTCAGAGAAACTTTTGGATTGTATAAAAGCTTTGGGCCCCTATGTCAGATATTGATGCATTTTGGGAATTATTAGTGCATGCTCTGATTTACCTTTTTTTTCCCGAATAAATCTATCGTGTAGTGATATATATGTGTGCAAATTATAATTGTGAGAAGTAAGTAAGCTTGAGGAGGGCAGCCATGGTGGATACCGTAAGTGTATGGGTGTAGGGGCAGGGGATAGAGCAACCATGTTGGGCTGTTGTGCGGAAGGGGAGCATCCATGGGGCTGCCGTGCGTGTGTGTGACGGACAAGAAAATAGAAAACACTGCCGTAAGGCAGCGAGTGTGGGTTGTGTGTGTTTTGTGCTCAAATATGGGTGTGTTTTATGTGTACTGTGTGCATGAAGGGGGTGAAGGGGAAGGGAGAAGCAACAACAAAGGGTTGCTCTACTATGTTGGGCGTGCAAGTGTGTGTGCGTTTGTGAAGATTGTGTATATAAATGTGTGTATGTATATATGTGAATTGTGATAGTGTTTGTAAAGGAAAAGGGAAGGAGCTGTCGTGAGTGATCTATGAGAGTGCTGAGTGTTTGTTGCAGAGAGTTAAGGGAAGAAGAAGAAGAAAAAGATGGGTCAACAGTGATGGGTTTGTGCAGTGGGGGTGGTACACTATGCTTGCACAGTTGTACTATGTGACTGTGAAATATCTTGTAGTTGTTGTAAAACGCTGAACCTTACGAAAAGTTTATTAGGGTAGCATTAGAATTACTAGTAAAATTTCAGATTTTTTTGAAATCGTTTATTATTTTTAATAATTTCCTCAAGTTCAGTTATCTAAAATTATTTTTAAGTCTTTAAAATTCTTATTAAATTCTGGAAAATTACAGTAATGCCTTTTCGATTTAAAGAAGTCTCATTTTAAGTTTCATGAATTTTAGTGTTGAATTGATATCTTTATCCTTATCGCATTTAATTTAGCGAAACGAATGATTTTAAAATGCTTTTAAAATTCTGATTTTAGTTTATGTGTTTTTCTTTTATATTATAAAGCTATTATAAAAATAATGGGACTTTGATTTTAGCTGAAATATCAATATCTATTTGTGTGCTTTTTTGTATTTGAGGAAATAATTTTAATACAAAAAATTCAGAATATTCGTATTTTAACTTTTTATAATACTTTAAGCTACAAAAGTATTTTATAAGATTTTATTATGAATTTTGAGGTATCATTATGCCTTAAGGAATGTAGGGTTCCTAGTTATGTTTGGTCGTACGAGGGACCCGTTTCAATTTGGATTATGTTGAGAGTGTCGAAGTGAGCAGTGTTTAAGAAATTAGCATTCAGGTCATAGTGTTATGAGACTAGAGTTTATTCTAATAAGTAATTTGCCAATTTATGCTAACTCAAGGCTTTTGACCGAGATTGCTTAGTAGTGCATAGCTTGGATTGAGGTAAGGAATTTTATCTGAGCCCTATATTGATCAACTTATATTCATATTTATTCTTTCACTTTGTTCGTGACCATCATTAGACTCTGAATTTGAATTGATATGATGTGTCAAATCCATTGAAACCCCATTATCGAGCCTTTACCGATTATTGAAATTCATGTTGATGTTCATTATTTATGCACGTCGAGCATCGAATTATATGCTGAATTAACAATTATTGTCCTTTTGTGTATTGAGATGAGAGTTGTACTGGTTCATATTGGAGGGAGTTGTTGTGTATCGAAGGAGTTAGTGTGCATTCGTGTGGGCTACTACCCTGATGGAATAGCCAATGTTCATATGCATACGTTGAATTAGCGATTATTATCATTCTATGTATCGACATGAGAGTTGTATTGGTGTGCATTGGTGTGGGCTAGTACCTTGATGAACTTACTAGTGTACATATGCATATGTAGTTTGTGTTAGTAAGTACTGTTTGTGTGGCTTTGCTAAGTGTGCACTGCCTATATGGCTTTGTAACAACTAAGATAAGTTGGTGATATCCTCACACCAAGCACAAGCCTTGAATCCACAAAGCTTACCAAAGACTTGACAAACTCAGGCCTTGATCACAATCATTTTACAAAGATCAAATGTGTACAAAGAAACCCTCTTGAAAGGAAATGGGTACAAATGAAGCTCTAGTACAATAGAGAGATGAGACAATTGATGACTTGAAGAATGCCCACTCTCAATCAAAGAATTGCTCAGAAAGATGCTCTCTTTAATGATGTAAAATCATGAAGACGAAGAGAAAAAAATTTAATCTACGAGCTTTAATGTTTCTCTAACGAATGGAGACTTAGAATGTGGTTTCTATGATGTATGATGAAGCTCCAAATCATTTATATAGAGAAGATATGAAATATAGCCGTTATAGGCATTATATGAGCAAAACTGCTATTACAATCGACTGTATTTCCAATGCAGTCAACTGGGTTCCTTCTAAACTAGCCATTAGGGTACTGTCCTCGAAAATAGCCTTTGGAACTAAATTTTGACCAATGCAATCGACTCTATTACCCTACTGCCTATCGGCCGCCTCACAAAACCCTCTTTTCTATTTTGGCCATAACTTTCTCTAGAAAAATCGAATTAAGGAGCCATTTTTGTGGTGGAAAGCTAAAAGAAAATTTTTATCAAAATATGAAAAGTTTAGCACCAAAAATATTTTTGAGACAATCTGAGTAAGCTCCAAAGTTCACTAATTTTCAAGAATCACACTTCTGTGAAAGGTTATGAACTCACATGCAATGCACAAGGTATCATAAGGTCATTTTAGGTCATCGTCATTAATCCAAGCATCAAACTAAGACTAGTTACATAATAGTAAAGATCAATCATAATCGATAGTAACTAAGCCTATGCATTCTTTGTTGCTTTTTGACATTCGACTTAATGGCGCTTCTATAATATGTTCACTATAGCTTTAAGCTTTTTTGGCTTTAATCCATCTATTCAACTTCTCAAATGTGGCTTCATGAGTGTGCATGTATATACCTACTAAGAATACACGAAGTGATTTATTAATCGACTAATAAGTCGTTTCATGGAAGGGATTCTGCCCGAATACTATTGATGAACCAATCCAATAAATCTATTTCTAATAGAAAGAGAGTTCTTTCGTCTCAAAATCTGAAACTCAAAGTACACATTAGAACATAATCAATATGTAGTTATCATCAAAATAAGATAAAACTACAAAATAAGATGTAAGCGTAGATTATCCGACCATATGGCAACAGGTTCCTTCCTGCAGGTAAGGATCACTAGTCGATTGCTTGGGATTGGCTTTAGAGCCGAGCGAGAGAGTTAGTAATCAATTATCGTATTGGTCATTAGAACTCATCTTGGGTGACCTTTGCTAGTTTATTATTAATATTTAAATTTAGTTTTCCAAGTATGATTGTACACTGTGAATATTACATTACTTAATGGTTTAGTTGCTCTGATAATAGTTGTCCATTGGGTTGTGAGGATAATATTGTCTTTGTGTAAATGATCGAGTGAATGGTTAACGTTCTGGATTTTTGGAGCGTTACAATCTTGGCCAAAAGCCCTATCTATAAGTAATGGGCAAATCGAGATGTTGAAAACATTCTTAAAAACATACCTTAGGTGCGTAGGCAGTAACAAACCTAAACAATAGGCCTTCTAAGTTCTATGCTCCTAAACATTTTCAACTGCGGATAACTCATGTGATCCCCATTGATAACTACCTTAAGGATAGGAGATTGATGCTATTAATCCTGAAAGATAACCTTATCACTGATAAGTTTGTAAGAGTATACAAGACCCCGAGAGAGAGAGAGAGAGAGAGAGAGAGAGAGAGAGAGAGAGAGAGAGGTTACCTCAAGGCTTGGCATTGCCTTTCAAGCAGAGCGTAATTGCCTTGCGTAAAACACGCCCCTTTCCATCACCCTACCAAACAATCTACCAAACAATCTACACAGAGACAAACCCTATTCAACTACTACAGGTTATTTTCCCATAGTATGTGATCATATATGTCTTGTTTATTAATCTCCTTATTCATATTTTTTATTAGCGGTCACTAACGAGAGCAAACCATCAATACTTAAGAATAATTAAACATGCAAATTATTTATATTTTTCTAAACACAAACACAAAAAAGATACTGAAATGAAAATGATGCAAAACATCAACTCAGTAATAGTTGGTAACAAAAGATTCATACCTGAAGAAGAGGTGTTCTGACGATTAACTCTCCAGCCAATTCCTTCAACTCCAGAATACCAGGCACCAGATGCGCTAACTTCTGGTGAGTCTCACAAGTAATATGAATGTGAAAAATAGGAATTACAAAAGAAGGATTATTGTGCATCTCGACAGTAATATTGATTTGGGTGCGTCTCAGACCCCAACAATGTCCATGGAGGATGAACCCACCAAACATGGAACCAAATCCGCAAGAAAATAGGATCAGCCATTGAAGAGAACTGTCAATGTAATATGCAAAGTATCTAGTCTTCAACTGTAATAATTGAACAAATTTTTTAACTCTAATTCGAGCCATATTTAAGCCTCTTTTTTTTTTTTCATTTTTTGGTGCATATTTAACCCTGGCATATTTCAGTTTATTTGTTTTTTTTTTTCAGTTTTAAATACATTAACTGCTTGCTAACTAAAAAATACGCGACATATTTCAACCAAATTAAAGAGGGAGTAATACGGGATTTGTTTGTTCTATTTTTCTTTCTCATTAAAATTTTCATTTTTCAGTGTTTAGAATAGATTCATTATCCTATGTTTATTTCAATTCAAACAAATTAAAAAGAGAGTCATAAAAGGAGGGTATTAGTGTTATTAACGTCATTAATGTAGGATATAATTGTCCATAAATGATTCACAACATTCATAGTATTATAGGTAGTCTTCTTTCTCATTGCACTTTTCATTTCGCAATGTTTAGAATAGATTCATTATCCTATGTTTACTTTTATTTCAACCAAATTAAAAAGAAAGTCATAAAGGGAGGGTATGAATGTTATTGGTATAACTAATTGGAGGATATAATTATCCATAAATGGTCTACAATATTCGTAGTATTATAAGTTGTTCCCAACCTATCCTGGTCGTACCCAAAGGCTCACTAGGGGTCCCTCTTTGCACGAACACATCGCCACGGTCAACGTCAATTCTTTTCAATGCATCGAACCGGTCAAAGTGCGCACGTTCATGTCACGTGCGTTTCTTGCTTCACACACCTTAGTCACCAATTATTTCACGTTAACGTGACTCACGGTACCACGTTCGTCGTGCCGCGACTACTCGAGCACCTTTTCGCCAAAAATATCGACCGATGGCGCAATTGGAACGACGGGGTCAAGGGGCAAAAGCCTTGGTCAACCCCATGGGGTCGGCCTCAGCCTCCCATGGGGGGGGGGGGGGGGGGGGGCTGTTGGCCTTGGCCTTCCCCCCCGGTTCTTCACTTTTCGCGCAAAGTCCCTTTCGCACTTTGTTCGCTCCGTATGCTCTTTATGTGACTTTGGCACTTTGTTCGTCATATGGGTACGATTCTTGGCAACATGCTCGTCATGATGCAACTTCTTGATTTGTCATCACTCATCAAAACACCTACCGTCGGCATGAAAGAAGTTTGCCAAAAAGGGGGAGTGGCCTTGGCCTCCCTTCATGGGAGCTGGCCATTGGCCTTTGCCACCCCCTAGGGTCGGCCTCGGCCTTCTCAATGGGTTGGAATCGGCCTCCCCAGGGGTGGTGGCCTTGGCCTTCCTCCAATTTTGGCTTATGTCCTCCCTTCGCGCGCACTTGTTTTCTCGAATCTTTGCCCCTCCTCGATGTTTATGGACGTTCGTACATCAACCCCGTAATGTCCGTCGTCCATCAACCTCATGACGTCCGTCGTGCATTAACCTCGCGCGTCCGTCGTGCATCAACCTCGCGACGTACGTCGTGCATGAACCTCGCGCGTCCGTCGTGCATCAACCTCGCGACGTACGTCGTGCATGAACCTCGCGCGTCCGTCGTGCATCAACCTCGCGACGTACGTCGTGCATGAACCTCGCGCGTCCGTCGTGCATCAACCTCGCGACGTACGTCGTGCATGAACCTCGCGCGTCCGTCGTGCATCAACCTCGCGACGTACGTCGTGCATGAACCTCGCGCGTCCGTCGTGCATGAACCTCGCGACGTACGTCGTGCATGAACCTCGCGCGTCCGTCGTGCATGAACCTCGCGACGTACGTCGTGCATGAACCTCGCGCGTCCGTCGTGCATCAACCTCGCGATGTCAGTCATGCATGAACTTAGCGACGTCCGTCGTGCATGAACCTCGCAACATCTGTCGTGCAACAACCTCGTGACGTCTGTCGTCCGTGACCGCATACCGCTCTCGCGATGACCATTGCCCAAAGTCGCGCACTACCACCGAATAACCCGTCGCCGACGACCGCATACCATAACTCCCAACTTTGTCATTACTACATGTTGCATTCATTATCTTGTTATGACAGGTACACTCAGCTCACATACCATCTTCGGGACACCCAACGCGCGCCCGTGCGCCGACTTCACGAAGTTCGTCGCCACGCCTTTACGCCATCATCATGATACATGCCCCCCGGCACCAAGTATGGCTTCGCAACGTCCGTCGCTGCACCACTTTCATAACACATGCCCCGGCACCAAGTATTGCTCCATGACGTTCGTCGCCGTACCCGTGCGCCATTGTCATGATACGTGCCCCTGGCACCAAATATGGCTTCGCGACGTTCGTCGCAGCACCACTTTCATAACACGTGCCCCGACACCATGTATTGCTCCGCTACGTTTGTCGCCGCGCCCACGTGTGATCTTCATGATACGTGCCCCAGGCACCAAGTATTGCTTCCCAACGTTCGTCGCCATGCCACTTTCATAACACGGGCCCCAACACCAAGTGTTGTCTCCGCGACGCTCGTCGCCGTGCCAGTGCACTACTTCCATGACATGTGCCCACGCACCAGGTATTGTCTCCGTGACGTTCGTCGCCGCGCCCGTGCCCACTTCAATGACATGTGCCCCCGGTATTAGGTATTGTCTCATGCCGTTGGCATCGCGCCCATGCGCCACAATCAATATTTTGTGCTGTAGGCACCGCGCCCATGCACCACTTCCATGATACGTGCCTCGGCACCAGGTATTATCTCATTCCGTTGGCATCGTGTCCGTGCGACTTAATCATGTTACATGCTTCCGGGGGGCTCCGTTTGTAGTGCTTCGGCACGAGGACCCTTCGCAGCAGGATGAACTCACAACCTTATAGTCATCGCCGCCACGGGATGGGCCCACAACATTAAAGCCATCGTCATCACAATCACGGGGGGCTTCGGCCCTCATAGCGGGATAGACTCACAACCTTATAGTCATCGCCGCCACGGGATGGGCTCACAACCTTAAAGCCATCGCCGTCACAATCATGGGGGGCTCTGGCCCTCGCAGCGGGATGGACTCACAACCTTATAGTCATCGCCGCCACGGGATGGGCTCACAACCTTAAAGCCATCGCAGTCACAATCACGGGGGGCTCCGGCACGAGGACCCCTCAAAGCGAGATGGACTCACAACCTTATAGTCATCGCCACCATGGGATGGGCTCACAACCTTAAAGCCATCGCCATCACAGTCACGGGGGGCTCCGACACGAGGACCCCTCGCAGCGGGATGGACTCATAACCTTATAGTCATCGTCGCCATGAGATGGGCTCACAACCTTAAAGCCATCACCGTCACAGTCACGGGGGGCTCCGACACGAGGACCCCTCACCACGGACTCTGAGCACTGAGCTGCGAGCATGTCCATTCATGTTACCATTGATTGTTGACACCACCAGGGCAATGACTCCGGGTCACTCCGGGATGGGAGTAGGACCTCGGAGGCCATCGCGCCTAGTCTGCCTGGCAGTTGGCTACAGGGGCAACTCTCACCGCTGTCAGGTTCTCTGCGCGTTTCTTGACGCATCTTGTGGGATTCAGTAAGGGCTTGGGTCGGTGGCTGGGGCAATGAGCTTACTTTGATCATGCTACCGCGGTGTGGTTAGTCTTCTCAGACAGGTAGAGCGACGCTGTGTGGGGTAGGCAGCGAGTTTGGGAACCGACAGTCCAACAGAGAACCAGTATTTTGAGACCCCCTGGTGACGTGTCATTCCTAGGGGACGACATGTGGCACTTTGTGACGTAAGCATACTGTTTCCTATAAATAGTGAACTTTATGACTCAAAAATGGACTTTTGCTCAATCTTACAAAATCACTTTCTCACTCTAGAATTTGGGAGCTCTTGGATTCTAGTGAGAGAAACATAACTTTGGACCGTAACATTGGACCCTGACTCGGACCTTGACTTGGACTGTCGACTGTCGGCCCTGTTCGTCTCAGCCTCGTCTTCGCAGCACTGCCACTCCTCAAGGCCTGTCTGGGAAGCCTTGCTCTCAGCCCTTACTCCGTCCTTGCTATCTCTCATTTTGTATACTTGGAAGCTGACTCGGACTGCATTCTTTGTGGCACCTCCATGTCGACTGCGAACCCACATTCCCTGGCATCATTAGTAATATTCATTTTCATCACACTTTTCATTTCTCAATATTTATAATAGATTCATTCTCCCATGTTTATTTCATTTAAAACAGTTAAAAAGAGAGTCATAAAGGGAAGGTAGAAGTGTTATCGAAGATATTCATTTATAGAAATTAGACTTAACTCTTTCTTCTTTGCAATCCGAAACTCTTACCATCATCATCTTTTCCAATTGATCAATATTTCTCCCTGAATGTCCCCCAAGTTAACTAATTGCAATATTTCTCTCTTACTTACATATATGCTGCAATTGTCTCATCCGTTCTCTCATTTCTTTTGTTCAACGGTATAAACTCTTTCTCCATCTCAAGCATTTTTAGGACCGGTAAGCTTTCCTTGGTTATTCCCTTTTCTTTTTAATTTTGGTAAAGATTTTATGTGCTTCTTTCACACAACATTACTTATTTATTTTGCTTTTTCATATTGAACGTTATGCTGAAAACAAATTTTTTTTACCATTCAATGATGTTATGCGACCCTCATTTTTTGTTTCTTTTTTATCCATGTTTTGATGCTTCTTTCAACATCTATGCTTTCTAAATTTGCAGCATTTGTAACTTTAGAGATAAAAGAACTAGCATAGTAATTGGAAGCTTTAGGAGTTAGACGTCAATATCGACAAAAAAAAGAAAAGTTTCAATGGAAGAAGAGTTTAAGTGCATTTAGTTGTCGTAGAATTTGATAGTTTTATGTCATTTACCATAGAATAATAGGCCAAGGTAGACCTAATTTTTTTTTTTTTGATTTTTTTTTTGTTATCTTACTTACTTCTTCAATCATCTCTTACAAACAGTACCACAACACATGGGGGTTGTCTTTTAACTTTTTTTCATAAAAACCTTTTGAAGAGTCTATTCTCTATGTGACAGTTAAAATGTGCATGCTTTTAGTTGGTACTACAATTTTTAAAATTAGAATTAGTTTAAGAATTTTTTAGTTTGACCGCTGTTGGGTTATTTTATTTATATCATGTAATTCTGTATATCCCTTACCTAGACTTTCAAATCATTCAAATATTTTCTAGAAGCTTGGAAGGCTAAAACATATATTTTTCATTTAACCTATTTGCTTTGATGCGGTCATTCAAATATTATTGTACGAAAAATATTTTGTGGATCTCACTTATGATTTTACCATTCATAAGAAATTCACGTTCTTCTTTCATATGTTTTTGTTATATGGTTGTTCATAACGCAGTTGTTGATTGTTGTATTACGAATCCATTCAAGTGATCAAATAAAATTTTTATAATTCTTATGCGTGCTTTTATGTGCAATGCACATGATCAAAGCTAGTATGTTAGAATTTTAAGGGCATTCCGATGAATCACAACTTGAACAATAGGGACATTTTGAAAGGATTCATTAAGAAATATATAATCTATACTCTGAAAACTCCTTTTGGTGTAACACCAAAGCTAACTATATACTTAAATGATAACACTTGACATTATGATTTTTTTTAAAAAAATAATAATAATATAAACATATTAAATAATAAATAACTACCTAAGGACATGTTTGGTTTTTACACTTTATATTACTTATTTATCATAGTTGATCTTTTAACAAATTTCAAACAACTTTATTGTTCCACATGGGGCCATTAAAATTCATTAAACAATATAGTTATAATATAATTTAAAGGCCAAACTTGTTTTTATTAAAATATTGTATTACTAACTTTATTTTTGTACATGCTTTGCTTTGTGTGTCACAATAACTACCTATATAAAATATTTACGGTTGCCATTCGATAGCTGTTTTTTCTGAAAAAATGACACAAAATAAAAGTTTAAATATTAAAAAATTACTTACAAGGACATGCATAGTTTTCATAATTTAAAATTTATTACATCGAATGTCATAATAAATACTTATACGTACTTGATTTTTTTAATAAAATTTATATTATTAAACTTTTTTTTGCACACGTGTCACGTTAACTAAGCTAAAACGCATTTTTAACTGAAATTGGTAAAATACACAATTTTTTTTTTACCTATTTTGAAATTTGAAAAACAGAAAATAAATACACGTAAATTTCAAAATATCAAGACACGTGCCGGCGGAACTAACCCACAACATAAACACTGCTTCTTTATCTCCCTCTCTCCGTCGAAATGATTGGCACATTTCTACCTCTGTGACCAACTGCCGTTCATCTCTCCGCGAGACGGTGAGTTCTTATATCCTTTCCATCTACTTTCGTAATTGCTGTGATTAGGAGCTTTCGTCGATACTAGGTTATTTGACTTTCTTGGAATTCTTGGATAGATTGAGTACTCGTGAATGTCGACTTCACCAATTGTTCTGCCTCAGCTTAGACTTGCCAAACGATACTTATTCTAATGGATTGATTGCGGTTTCAGTTCGATGTTTACATTTTATTGAATCTGTCTTATGAATTCGCGCAGAAGGTCAGCAAAAGATCCTAGGGAAGGAGGTGGTGTTATGTATTGGGCATCTAGCGGATTGATTCCTTCTAGGTTGCTCTATTTTAGCTATATCGAGGCTCTCACTTTCAAAATAGAAGAAACAAGGATAGAGAAGTTCTTAAAGCTCCAATCATCGTAAGAAACGAGTGGAACAAACAGGGCATTGCGTTAACTTCAGGGTTTGTTTTATATGCATGCGCATAGTTAGCTTTGCTCATGATTGATTGCATTTCAAATACATTAATTTTGTTTTCCCTCATATTTTTCTGGCTATGTTGAGGGTCTGTTTGATTCATGGAATTTAGCAAAATACTGTCAGAACTCTGCATGTTAAGGCTTTAGGATGTCAGAGCGAGTAGTATAAAGTTGGAAATGGAAGTTTGAGTTGAGAGCCACCAAGTTGGTGTGTTTAATTGTTAAATGTTGCTTGTGATGGAAGTTTGAGTTGAGTCCCTGAGTGTGTGTGCTTAATTGTTAAAGTTTGGCCGTAATAATCTGAACACACTGCTTAAGCGTTGTTCGATTCTCCTTGAGGGTGTCTAAAACGTGAACTTTACTGGATGGTTCTAAGTTTTGAATTTAATGCTGATATCAATATCAGAGCTTCCATTGTGTACTGGCGGATGATGAGTTTTAGATGACTTACATACTTGATTGGCAGGCTTAATTTGTTGGGTGTTGGAAATATTTATTTGTCATAAACGAATAGTGTGTGCTTATCATGGAAATATTTATTTGTGATAAATCAATAGTGTGTGCTTATCAAGTTCTCTAGAGAGAAGAAACGCATAAGAATTCTCGACAGAGAGAGGGCTGCTTAAGCCCTGTTTATTGTTACATGGATGGTACACGTGAAAAGTAAGAAACTTTTGTAGGGTTTGTGGGTTGCGCAGAAGATTACTTGATTGGGAAAGAATTGGGCATTTTAGGATTGAAAAGAATGATAGAGGTATCATTGGGGTATATAATAGCTTAGATGGCATGACACCCAAGGAGGGTTGGTATCTTGCTAGACCTAAATCACAAGGACTGAAGTAACCTGATATTAAGTAAACCCCTATTCTTGAATGTTCTGATTATGATCTAGCAAAAGTAAAAATGAAGAAAAAGAAGAAGATCCTAGGAAGTAGTCTTAACATCTTTAATCTTTGCCAAGATCATTCAGCATTAGGTGAATAATGCTCTTAGACCCTTATAATAAAGATGATCTACTATCTAAGACATGAAAAGTTGGAAGACATTAAATTCAGTAGTAAAGCTATTCTATTCTCCAAAGCTTAAAAGAATTGTATACTTAATTCCAACTTTATGCATCACATTGTAGGACCTGAAGCAGACTAATATGTTGCCAATCTAAAATAGATATTAAATACTATAGCTTTTTTACTTCTCAACTTCATTAGGTCCAAATTGAATCCGTGCTAAGTTCCAACTAACAAGATTACCTATTTGGTGGGACAACTAGGCTTTTGCCTTGAACTCCTTCCTTTGGCCACTTTTGGATGAAGCATGTGGTGGCCCGTGGGAGGTTGCTTCCCTATTCTCCTTTCTGTGCGTGTCATTTTCTCAAAAAGTAGGATGCTGGTGCTGCGGGGATACAGCAAACATTTATTACCATATATTATATACGTGTAACAAAAATACGAGTTTTTGTTAATTTGGTGGCTGTTTAGAAGTATTGAAAGTAATAGCCAAATACGATAAAGTTAGTACAAGTTATGGCAAATTATAATTATTTCTCGAAGTGTTGGGGCTAGTTTAAGTTGGATACATTTGTCATCACTTATCGAAACCACACATCGACAAGAGAGCTATCGACAACGGCTCTGCAACGAGAAGCCCCTTGTTGATGCTGCTGGACACCGTCGTTGCAGCTGCTGCCAGAGGAGCATCACCGCTGCCGGCGCTCTCCGGTGGGTTGTTCCTTCTCCTTCTCTTCTACTTCTCTGCCAGAAACCCTAGATGCATGCTCCTGCCGTGTCCAAGCCGCAACCAAGATCCAGAAATTTAGATAATTGATGTAATTCTGGATATGCACCCTGTGCTCACCCAGCCTCACCCGCACCCGGTTTTGGTACCTTGACCAATGTCACGCACCTGTCCCTCATAGTCAGGCCTGTCAAAGTTTTGCCCCAAAACGCAAGTCTGGGGAACCTGATGCTGCAAGATTAGGTTATGCCACATCCCTGATGAAAATTGTTTTTCAGAACCTTATTTTTGGGTCTCGGACCGTTTTGCGCCCAGATAACAGGAACATTTTTCCTTCCAAAATTCTGGGCCCAACACAGAAAGACCGGTGAAGGAGGACTCCTCCGGGTTACACAAAGCAAGAATAGAATTCCACCACCCACATCCTTTGTCCCTCTTCCCTTACGAAGTGGATAGACATAAAGAGTTACTGTCTTACTGTACTACTTCAGATATAGGCTAAAGGTATCTACATCCGTAATTTACTTTATGGACCTTCTAAGGTATGGAATCCCGTTAATATAGAAATTTTGGTTTATGAGCAAAAGCAATAATTGCTTGCGTTCATGAACATTCTGCCGTGGACACAGGATTTCTTGAACTATAGGGTATAGACATGGGTTTTTTGTTGTGATTTCCAAGCTGATTTTATGACACATGCTTTTGAACTGTGCTTCTCTGTAGAGGACTTGGCATTATTCGAATGTTTTCTTGGGGTAACTGGGTGAAAGATCACAATGTATTTTAGGTGTGGATATTAACAGTTTGAATCCCTCATTGAGGCCACCCTTCAAAGGTGTTGAAAGCAATGCTTGTAAAACAGTACCTCCAAAACATTGTTCTCTCTTCTCCTTTTGTGTTTCCAGGCTAATATCCACACTCAAGTTTTTTTCTGTTGTTTCTTTTTGTTTGTCCAGAGAGATTTCTCCACATGCTTATTTCTGACTACCACTTTTGGGTTAGCCACAGGTTAGCTAAACATGGGAAACAAGCCTGCAAAGCCAGAGGAGAAGGAAGAGATACTCCTGAAGATTGTGCCTCCACTGGACCGTGCATATGTCCAGTGGCTTGCTCGGGATCTTGAGAGGATTTATGGCTATACTACGGTAAATGTTCGTGCAGTGAAGCCCCCAGATCACTATATTGAGTACATGCGCTTAAATGGATGGTTGGATCTGAGCCTGGACGATCCTGACCTAGCTCATTTACACAAGTAAATCTCATTAAATATGGATCTCAATATTCTGTAAAATCTTATTGGCTTGTACGATGACCTTCAGCCTCGTATAGATTGATTTACACTCCGCAAGAGAAATATATTGCTCTGTTCCTGATTATAACCTGAGTGCTGTATCTTGGTTTACATTTGGATAAGAAATTTGTCTTGCTCATGTAATACCTTCTTGATCTATGTGAAAAATGCATCCATTCTGACAATGAGGGTGTAAATTTTTATGCCAGTCAAAATTGACCGTCGGTCTACCCTTTTTGAGTTGCAATTGTAAATTTGTAACACAGGTGTGATATTGATTAACGAACACGCATATGCTGCTACTCCTACCTTTACTATAGAGTGCTAATCTGCCCCTTTTTAGCTAATGCCTCACCTCTTATCATAAAGTTCCGAAACTGCCCCCCTCTTATCTTCTTCCTCCCTCTCTCCCCCTCTCACAGACCTTGCCATCCCCATCCTTTTTTCACTCCCATCTAAAGAAAGCCGAAAGAACTTTTTAGATAGCAAAAGCTCTAGAGTTTTGCAATGGTATGTCTAGCATGACCAGATGATCTCGGTGGCAAGTACAAGATTCAAGTACACGAGCGATTTGGCTTAGACGGTGATGGTGATTTGATTCCCGTCCAGAATTTTCGGAAGAGGCCGATAACGGGTGTGGGATTTGGACACATGCCAAGATTATATCCTGTGAGAAAGGGGAAGGTACTCTTCAAAGTGCAGGCGAATGAGCGGGGATGAGGATGAAGTAGCCGTGGGTGGATCGGTAGCGTTGGGTTTGGGGGATTGAAGCCGCTTGTGGATGTTTTTTTCTCACACAGAGATTGTTGAGGGGAGGAATGCAGAGGGGTAATTTTAGATATGGAGGGACAAAATTGGCAAAGGGTGCGGAATTAGCTAAAATGGGTGCAGTTATAGCCGCATCCTCGTAAATCAAGAAACACCCATCTAAAATGTATCAACATTTTCAATCACGAACTCCTTGAGCGAAAGAAAGCTTGGTGCGTGAACCACACCTTCCACCTCTTCCACCTCCACCAGATTCAGAGGCGTTTCCACACCTCCCTTTTTGGGATTATAGCTGAACAAATGCACCTCAGACAATAGCATCAAGATATCCCCATTCTTCATACCTTCAGTGGGCAAAGAACTTCCCATGACAAACAATTTTCAACCTTGTTGATGACAATCTCTTTTTACTCCACGACTCCATAATCCTTCATCACCCAAATGGATATGCCAGAACTCGAGCTATTGTCACACGCACACAGAGACAACCATTTAGAACTCCCAGGCTCTTCAGTCGAGTTCCCGGCGTTGATCGAGAAGGAGCGGATATCGCTCGAAATAACTCTTTCTCTATGTCAAAGGCACACACCGAAGCACGACTTTCTTGCTCACAAGCCAACCAATGAAGGTTGTCATTCAGAGTTACAGCACTCAAACGACAATCATGCAAGAAATGGGACATGCCCAATGTTCCTCCATTTACCTCTCCCGAGTGAGTAGACCTCGCCCTCCGATTTGAACAAAGATGATTGGGGATCATCTACTGGCCACTGACAGATTCTCACCACCTTGTACTGGCCGGTCATTGAACTTGACCCAAACGTGAGAACCTGGAAGGGTAACAGACAATCGTGTGATTGGGTTGCAAATGGAAATCGCGTCTTGAACACCAAGACGGCACACGCAGAGCAAACCATTAACCGAACCCACCAAATATACCCCATTATTTGGGACTGGCTGAAACTCATTATTGGGTTGTAATTAATATCATGTTGGTCAGGCTCGTCTTTGAGTTCGACCAACTGAAAGGCAGGATGGGATGAACTAGGATGGTGAATGATAAGGCTGGCGGGTGATCTAGAGAGATGCAATTTAGCAAAACAAGGGTCTGAGATCAGATTGCGCCAAGACTTGCACACACACTTGCATTGGACGCACGATAGTTTTCGAGGGAAGTCGTGAGAGAATGTCGACGATCATGTGTGATGGTGGGATCAGAGCTCATGTTGTGGCTTTCAGCTGGTGTAGGCAATTGGTTTGCTAGAAAATGGCTTTGTATCCTTTTGTAAATCTTAAGGGGACTGAAAGTTCAAGAAAATCTACACTTTGGAGGTTGAAAGGACCACTTCAAAGAGAAATGGGAGACCAATCTTTGACTAGACTAACATGCAACTGTTGAGGTCTATATTGAAGAGGTCAGGGCTTGTTCTAGAACCTCAAGGGAACTTATTTTCTTTCTTCAAGGGCAAAGATCAATAATATAAGTGTCCACCGACCAATTTCATCAAATTTGGGACACGGTCCGCGGTACCACTTCTAATTCGCAACCATATTTGACAAATTTTTGTAACACGGCCCGGCCCGGCCCGCGGTGCCACTTCTAATTGACATCCATATTTGGCAAATTTTTGTAATGTTGTCTTGGCATGTCAGGTTGCTTGTCACTTTTGCAGGGCATTAGAGGTGAAGTTATGAATTTATCTTTTATTTAAAATAACAAAGATATTTTTATGAGGATCATTTAGCTAACGCAAATGAATTAAAAAAACCAACTAGAAACATTTGATACGTGAGGACCATCTAAGACGTTCAGCAAACTTTACCATTTTATTAATTTATCCTTCATAAAAATTGCAAGAAAACAAAAACCACAACAACAATAGATGCTGCCAAGTGATTGTATACTAGATTACGTTATGCATTGTACCAAATATAACTTCCTGTTGCCGATTTTTACTGCATTTGGCTGCAAGAATTCAAGACTGATAATCTTGTCAAGTTTGGTAGGAACGCCATCTTGTTGTCTATGCAGTCAACTTTTATCTGACTCTACAATACAACCGCTATAATTCGTATTAGACCTCAACGTCACTTCCAAGGTAATTGGCCCAGACATCTCGTGCCCAAATCTATCAGACCAGTTAAAACCATCAGCAAACATTGTAGTAGCTTTCGAAGCTAGCCTCTGCTGTTGTAAGGGTTCTTCCACCTTGCTGGAATCGTACAACAGTGTTGTTATGTGAGAAAACTTGTTTGCTTTAAGAAAACATGGGCATTGATTTGTTCATAATGCATGTAACTTGTACAGAGTAACCGAGGGCTTAATATCTGGTTTGAGAATTGATTTCACCTACTCTGGTGCTAATAATAACTTGGTTAGGGTTGACAAGCCATCACTAACATTATATGCAGACAGAACGCATCTGGCATTGGAGTACTTCAATTCAAAGAATTCTTACTTTTAGTGACAAGAATGGTTTTGACAAACATTAAAAAAAAAAAAAAAGGTAATATGCTTCAGGCCAACATTATTTTTGTGTTGTATATTTTGACTCTTTGAACACACTTGTCTAAAAGCATTTATTTTTTCAAGAAACATCGAGTATTTTATGTATATAAGGGGAAAAAGATAAGTGCATAAGATATGAGTTATACTTTCTCTAACTTGGTATGAGACCATTGCACCATTTTATTTTACACTACAAAAAGATAAAAGTTAGGCTACCGGTTCTAATGGCCAGTTCCGTATTTTGTAATGGTTACCATTATTTTCACCATTTTCAGCGTTCATGTCCAACGGCCATATCTTTTACTATTGAATCTATTTACCAGAAGTAAATTTTAGAATACATTTTTGTAACCTATTACCAACGGCTATGTTGCATTTAACGTTAGCCTCCTAGTCCTAATTCACATATACAAAAAGGCTTTTCCTACCATTTCCAACTCTTTATTTAAGCTTTGCAATTTTCAATTTTTTTTTGTGATTAACTAAACTAATTTGGTCATATTAGTAATGTATGAGTGAAGATTCTTCTTCATTCATTTGTTCAGAAATGAGATTCAAGCAACAGTTTGAGCTGAGCTCTCTGTAGCCTGGAGGTGACAGGTCGAAACCTTATTGTATCGGTAATTAGCGGAAGGGACACAAACCTTCTGGAGAGATCCATCCTGCTGTCTAGTTTACTGTGTTTGAAGTAATTTTACTTTATTGAATCATTTCCAACAGAGTAAGATAATTCAGTTTTCTCATACTGTTTTGTTTCCTTGCGACTACAATGATCGAGGAAGGTGATGTTAAGATTGCATGCTAAACATTTGATTGCACGGGGTGTAAAGTAATATTTAACGTGTGTCTTGATATTCAATTGAAATACTAGTATGATGTATATAGTGATATTTTAGTTTCACTTCGAGATAAGTTCTTCTAACAGCTTCAATCTTTAGGTTGCCAATGTGATAGATGTGAGTTGAATTGCATGGCATAACCTTTGGTAACTAATTTTTTTTTTTGAGTTTTCATGTATATATATATATATATATATATATATATATATATATATATATATATATATATATAGTATAAAATACTGTGTGGAATTTCAGGTCAAGACTGCAAGATATATTGGGGGAATCACACTTGGGGTAGTAGCATGAAATGTATTTACTTTTTAATAACCAAGAATTGAGAAGTTATATGGAGTTATTTTACAATATTCTTATTTGGTATGCTTGGTTCACTTTGGCTGACGTCTCATTATGTCTTTTAGTATTTGTTCGAAGGTTGCATTTTGTAATTGCATGCCAAGAAATGACGATAAAAGAGTTTCATATGAGAGCTTGTCACATACATAAATTGAATATATGCTTACATGTTTCTGTAGTAAAACATGACTACAATATTTCACTGTACACTATCTAAATTTTGCTTTGTATATACCGTTGTCTTTTCTCTCATATTCGATGTTTCATAATCTTGTTCAGGAAACATGTTATGCAAGTCAAATTTATAATTCCTTTTGAAAATCCAACGGAGATAAAAATAAAAGGGAAATAGATTTTTGAGTTGGTAATGTCGTTGAACTGTTATTTTTCTAGTGATTATAACTTTGCAAGTCAATTAGAAATATAAAATCGACTTCCTTCCAGAAAATAGTTTTTTTTTTCTAATAATATGACTGATTAGCTTTTATGTGATACATGTCATGCTATGACTTTCATAAATAAACTAGTGTCAATCCTGTTCATTGAACACGGGAATAATAAAATTAAAATAATTATAAAAAGCTCATACTTATATGTTACATAATAATAATAACGGAATGAGTAGTAGTAGTAATAATAATAATGTTATTTTCATCTCCTTATGATTTTCTACTTTTACTAAGAATTGTTAGTCTTTTTTAGCAACAAGTAAATAGTGAAATATAAAATGGTAGAAATAGTCTCTATCAAGCATTATTATTATTATTAATAACTCATCTATTGAGGTTTGTATTAATAAGAGTAAGAAAAAGAAAAATATGAGAGAACATTCTATATATACACACGCACATGTATATGACTTGCAATGAAATAAAAGCAGAGAGAGGTATGCTTGTTAAATTGTGAAAAAAGATTAAATTTATCTAAAATGTAAGAAAGTTGCAATATGTGAAGTAGACATATAACATTCAAAATTGGTGGGGGGGGGGGGGGGGGGCTATCTTGACATGGAAGAGAGAAATATGAAATTCATTTGATTGGTTGATACCAAATGGCATAATAATAGGATGCCAAGTAGGACAGAGAAAATTATATTCTCTCAGCTTTAATTTTACTATATACTCCATTCGTCCCACAAAAATTGATCATATTTCCTTTTTTGGTCGAACCACAAAAATTGCTTGCTTTTCGAATTAAGAAAGATTTTATAGATATTTTTACATATTTACTTTTTTTGCACTTTTTTTAATTTATTTTCTTTCTATCAACTCATTTTCTCTCTCTCTCTCTCTCCTGTCCCACTTTCTTATACTTTTTTTTATTTTATTTATCTCCACACATTTAACACTTCACTAATCAACTTTTTCTCTTCTGACCCACTTTTTTTTCTTCGTCTCTTTAAAGGGTAAATGTGAACATATAATATATGATTTAAAATCTTAATTTTTGTATAAAAAATATGATCAATTTATGTGAGGAGAGAGTATATAATATGATTTGTGAAATTTTGATATATAAAGCTCGAGGGATAAACAAGTCCTGTTTTTGGTGAAGACGTTAGCTTAGTTGGTTTTGGGCCTAATGAAGGGCCCCCACTTATGTAGGTAAATCCCAGCCCAAGTAGCTTTTGTCTGAATTTTAGGCGCCTTAACGACGGAGTGGTGGCTCAGACTAGTAATTTTTATATGAGTTTTTCTACTTATTTGTACCGTGAAAAAATGAACTTGAATAATAATTGTTAGTTTTTAGTAACAAATGAAGATAAAAAATGTTATAATATATGAAATGATAGAAAATAGTATGTCCTAACTAATAGTAATAATAATGACAATTCTAACTAAAATAACACATGTGTTGAAATTTGTATTATTTAAGGCAACCAAGAAAAGAGTAAAGCTATGTAGCAAATAATTGAAATAAAAATGGGAGAGTGAACTATATATATAAACTTGTGATAAAATAAAAGGAGAGACATTATCGAGAGAAAAACTGATAAAAAAATATTGGGCTTCCTTAAACAATAGAAAATATTTAAGATTAAAGGGAATACATAGAAAATTAGTTTTGACAAATTTTAAGAATTAATGCAATGACAAAGCTATTAATAAAGTTTTAAATGAGACATGCTGACATAGAAGAAAGAGAAATATAAAATGTATTATTGATTGAATTTTTAATGACAAAAAAAAGTTCAAATTAAATTAAATTGAGAGAGAGAGAGAGAGAGTCCAAATCATTTTACAAAGGTGAATAAATTCAAAATTAAAATAGAAAAAGTTCATATGGCGAGTTAAGAGAGTATCTACTAAGTAATGACGTGACCACTTTCTCTCAATTTTGACTTTCACACACACACACGCCTGTTACCCGCACGATCTGACTGTTCACGTGCCCTGTGGGCGGGCCAGATTTCGCCGTCCGCTACATTATATAGCGGATGGCGTAGGCCATATTTATTCTTTTTAAATGTTAAGAGTTGGTGTTCATATGAGCCATACTCGATGTAATGAAAGGGTAACACGAAAAATGGACCATTTGTCTACAAAAATCTTACTTTGAAATTGGTACCAAAATTTAGAAAATTGCAAAGTTTAATAGTAATTATTTTGACACAAGAAAAAAAAAAGAAGCAATTTCTACCGCTACCAATTCCAATTTAATGTTATTCTTGCTATATTTTAGGAACTTAATTAATGGAGTAGTATATATAGCTTAGCTTAGCTAAGCTATATATATATATACTATGTAAGTGCTTCCCTCCACATCTATATCCGAACCAAATTCCCTCCTTCCTGCCTTTCCTTCCCTCGTTTTCTGCTCTCTTTTCTCTCTCTTCCCGCTTTTTTAATCCATCTTCCTCCCCTCCCAAATTCAGATCCATCTCTCTCCACTTTCCTCCCAATTCCCCCGGATTCCGTCCGATTCCTCCCTCAGAACCACCCCCCAGGCAGCAGGATAGCAGCACAAAGAAAAAGAGGGCTTTTTAGGTTTTTGCCGTCCATTTCCATGTCCAGTTCCCGGGCTCCCCACCATCCGACGGACCAGATCATGCCATCTCACCAGCCGTTAAAGCGCCAGCTCCCCTTCACCTCCATGAAGCCCCCGTTTGGCGACTACCACCGGTTCCCGTCACCGGCCTTCGCCGATCGGGCTCAAGAACCCGAGGCTATTGTCGTCAAGACTCCCGTGAGTGATTCTTGATGTTTCTACTGTTTCTACTGTGTGATACTTTTTGCGCGCGTGTTTGGTTGTTATTAGATTATAATTAGGGAATTCCTTTTTATGTTAAGATCTGGGATTCGGGTGTATGTGTATGAAGTGAGTTTTACTTCGTGTGGCGGTGAGTTTGGTGAAACGGTAATAGGTGTGATCTTGACGGTGTTTTGGGGAGAAGGGTAACTGCCTTTGATGTTACTGTACTGTTGCTAAGTGGGTTTTGAAAATCTTGAATTGGGATCACCCAGTTTCATAGGTGAAAGGTTTCGATCTTCCAAACGCTGTATTGAATTTTTCTGCCGATGTGTGTATTACCGGGTGCGCGTGTTGTTGTTGGATTGTAATTAGGGCTTTTTTTTTTTTTTATTTATTTATGTTAAGGTCTGTTTTAAGTTAATAGAAAGAGTCTTTTTTGGCACTGAATTTGTTGAAACGGTTAAACGTGCGATTTCTAGTGTCTTTTTAGGAGAAGTGGTCACTGGGTCTCAGGTAGTAGTTGCTGTTAATAAAAAACTTTTAGTTAGTCACTTATGTAAAGAGTGTAATAGACTTAATTTATGAGTTTCTGATTGTCGAACCGATGTTTTGATTATGTTATGTTGCTGTAACTGGACATCTTAAAATCACATCAGTTTCAAGAGATGTTTTATGCTCGAGTTGTTTTTACTTTAATATGTGCATTTTTTGCTGGTGAATAGCCGACCAGATGAGTGACTATTAACTTTCTGGTTAGGGCTTTCTCTATACTCATTTATTAAGGTCAATAATTTGCTGAAATGATTAAGGCAGTATCAGAGATATGCAATTGTAAGCATGATGAGTCAACTAGGGGTAAGATGACTAGACTGGTGTTCAAGTTGTTCTCTAGCATTGTTTAAGTGACTAAGTTGCTCTTCCAAGAAGTGTATAATCCGTGAGTTTACAGAAAGCTGGTGAGATTTTCATTAGAGTTTGAAGAGAGTTCGTAGATCAGGGCTAGGCTGTCGTGATCTTCATCAAGAAACCGAATTCAGTCCAGCTCAATTACTTCTGCCATTGCTACATCACTATGGCATAGGAAAAGACCTAGACTGAATGTCACAATTTCAATCGACTATCCCTCAAGTTGTCCTCAACTGGAGCAGCATCACCCCACCTTCTTGCAAGTAGCCTCGTTTTGTAGTCTTATCCTTGTGTGATCGCTAGTCCTTATAAAACTATGTTACATGACTTGTTACGAGTGTTTGGGTTGGATACGTGTCAAGTGTCAGATTCATCCAATTTTTAAACTAAAGACACTGGGTTCGGCAAAATATTTATTTATTGTTACTTTTTAGTTATTTCTCAGGTAAATGGTGTTTCATGTGATGCACATGGGTTTAATTGAGAACTCATCTAATCTCAATGCCAAATGAATTAAGAGAAACACTATAAGATAGTGTTCATAGTAGCTTATCCTATAAGATGTGTAGGACATGTTTCCCATACCAATGTCCAAATGTCGAGTATCCAACACGGGTACTTCACGCATTCTGAAGGGTCTTTGTAACATAGCTTAGAAATTTGTTGCTTCGTAGTGGCACAATATTATAAACCATAGAGCATGGCTAGAGGCCAGGTCCTTTTTAAATTGGCAGGAGTCTTGTGCTCTCATAACACTCCTGAAGCACGTCTGCGCTTCAACCGACATGCTCAGATTATCTAAGCAGTATCCTGATTGATCTGTTGTCCCTCATGCAGTATAGTCTGTGACACCGAGGATTGCTGGCAGATCATGCCTACCAGTATTTAATACTACAGTTATCATTGCCTTGTTGATTTAGCACCATATATGTTTTGTCTCAATTCTAGTTATCCTACAAAACCTGTTAGATTCTAAAAATACTTCTCTAGGATGAAAACTTTGTTGGAAAATTCCTTCTGATCTCTCAACTAACCCTATAAAATCAGCTTATTATAATTACGATGGAGCTACCCATCTTTTATAGTCTTCCTGATGTCATCCCTCCTCAAAGCAAATAGATAGGGGCATTAAGCTAATAGGATGTCTAATCTACCGTCATATACTTCTCGAGAGTAGTTAGTGCTACATAACTAGCAGGGACACCTTTTTTAAAAGACTGCGACACATACTCTCTTTGGTACAATGTCATATGCCTTCCCAAATCAATGAAGATCATTTGAAGATGTGGTCCCTATTGATTGTTTGCCTAGCAAAAGTGGTCATTTGGTAGTTGTTTTTCCTCGTAAATTCATAAGATTAATCCCTGATTGTTGGTGCAGTTTTTGTTCTTGTATGGTCACAATATACTTTTTTCCCACCAGCTGACATATCTATCTATGAAACTTTTAGGTGCACATCACCCAAACATCTCCAGTATTACAAGTGCTGCTGGTGCTATAGCCTTGCATAAATTTATCCTTTTCATAGCTTGTTTTAACTTTATTAGACATTAGTAGAACCACTAAATTCTTCTAAACCCTCTTTAAGTTTTCCATTGAACAACGTATCGAGGTAACTTATACATGTCTTTTGCTGAAATTTTGGCCTATTAACTGTGTATGATCATATCCAAAGATTATCGACTGGTCCTATAAAACTTGAAGGTTACATATGTTCCCTAGCATCTAGTTTTTATTGAACCATTATAGATGAAAGCTGCTGCTTAAAGGAGAATATAAGGTTGCAGTGCCCTAATTGAAACCTACGCTTCTAGCAAAAGCAGTTGTGCTTCTTGGAAAACCATAGTTGAAGCTGAATTCATCTCAGGAGACATATGAAAGTCCAAAGCTCTGAAGCACGGACACCTCTCCTAGGTGGAGGTATGGTGTCCTAAACGGACGGACACCCCGACACCCTCCGGACACCTCCCGACACGTGTCGGACACGGCTCATCAGTGTCGGAATTTTTTTTATTTTTTATTTAATTTCCGACACCGTGTCGGACACTTCATCGACGAGTGTCGGACACGGCGTAGAGCAGTGTCTTACCGTTTGAGGCCAATTTCAACGGATCTGATGTTGCCGGAGCTAGTCGACGGAGATACCGAAGCCGAAGCCAACGGATCTGGGCTACAGTCGCCGAAGGAAGAGAAGCTAGCTGCTGTCGCCGTCGCCCGTCGTCTTCGCCGGAGGTCTTGCCATCGTCGCTGGAGCTCCTCCGACGCCGTCGCTGACCCACAGGTTGCAGCGGTGCTGAACTCCTTTCCGTCACTCCCTCCCATCCTTCTCTTTTTTCTTTTCTTCCTTTTGTTCTCCTGTTTCTGTCCTCTTTTTTCTTTTGTCCTTTGTCCTCTCGTTTCTATCTTTTTCCTTTTGTCCTTTGTCCTCTCGTTTCTATCTTTTTCCTTTTTCTTCTTCTGTCCTCCCATTTCTGTCCTTTTCTTTTTTCTTTTCTTCCTTTGTCCTCCCATTTCTTTCTTTTATTTTTTTTTTCTTTTCTCCCTTTGTTGTTGCATTTCCAGTATATTAACTAAATAAATATTGATCAAATAAATTATAACTTATAGTTTTTCATTATTGTTTGTTATTTTAGATTGTAAAATATATTTGATATTTATTAAAAAAATATATATATAATATAAAATATATTTAAAAAATAGCGGTGTCCTGCGGTGTCCAAAATCTGATTTTTTTGCGGTGTCCGGTGTCGGTGTCCGACACCGTGTCCGTGTCCGTGCTACCTAGGTCCAAAGGGTCAGATATTACTCGTCCATGTTAAGGTACACGGACATGCATTATTTTAGATGTTAACATATATGAGAACTCGGCCATGGAAATTTGTTTGGGGTCGGAAATAGATCTGGGCTGGCTACATGTTGGAGTATATTCGGAGGCCCCATTTTCTTATTCATTGGTAGGTTAAGTAGAGCTCAATGAGGTGGCTTTTGAGGAATATGATTGGTATATCCTTAGGTATACAAATGATTGGTTTTTCAGATACTGCTTCCTTGTAAGTCGTTTGAGGTGTCTTCGCCTAGGTAGTGAAAATCAGGGGAGATCATTTTTGCTATAATGGACAAAAGGCCAATGGTTTTGTATCCATTCAGTCTCTTTCTTAAGCAGTCAGTAATGACTTGAGATTTTCATTTAGACTGTACGCTTCATCTTGATTATCAAACTTTGAACTGTTGAAAAACAGTTGTGTAAGTAGTGTTTTCTGCACAGTCCTGTCACCTTGAGATACTTTTGGTTGTGGAAACTTTTTTGTCGTTATACCTAATCGTCTACATGGCTTATCATAGTATTTTGATCTTGGAATGGAACTCGGAATTCCCAATAAGATAATTTGTAAACATATTGCTGATTGTGGTATGTAACACCAAATGGTTCTAGCCATTGAAGCGGAAGAGAGATGCAGCAGACCTTGAAGCTGAGAATAGTGAGCAGAACCCTAGTTCTGGATACACCGAAGCTGTTAATAGTCCTCTTCAGACACCTATATCAGGTAAAGGAGGAAAGGCACAAAAAGCTCCAAGGATCACAAAGTGCAATAAATCAGGATCTCAAACTCCTGCATCAAATGTTGGTGAGCAATATTGTCCGAACTTTTATCTTCTATCTTTGTAGTATCTCTACGTTTCTCAGTTACCGATTTTGGAAAACATATAAAGTGGGTTAGAGTACTTGCTATTTATCTTGCAGGTTCCCCTTCAGCAAATAATCTCACTCCAGTTGGTCCCTGCCGTTATGATAGCTCTTTAGGTGATAAATATTACCACTGCTTTCATGATTTCTGTGTAACTCGTGAAGTTATGTGCCAAAAAAGTAACTGTTTATGTGCTGGGATTATAATTCAGGTCTGCTTACGAAGAAGTTCATCAATCTGATCAAACATGCAGAAGATGGAATTCTTGATTTAAATAAAGCTGCTGACACCTTAGAGGTGACTATGTCAAAACTTGATCTGTGCATTGTGTTTTGTGGTAGTTGTAACAAGACAAGGGTTTCTGTGGTTACAGGTGCAAAAGAGGAGGATATATGACATAACGAACGTACTAGAAGGGATTGGTCTAATAGAAAAGAAGCTCAAGAACAGAATTCAATGGAAGTACGTGTTATATATTTTAATTTCAATGATATCAAAAAAGAGGTTTCATGATTTTAGAGAAAGTGTGTGGTTGTGGTGTGTGTGTGTCCCTTCATTTCATGATTGACTTTAGCATTTTGTATAAGCTGACGATTTGATTGATTAACTAGAGGACTTGATGCCTCAAGGCCAGGGGACGCCGAAGAGAGTGTTTCTAGCTTACAGGTATTTTATAATGTATGAACTGGTCAAATTCCCAGACTTATAGACTCATGTATCTCATAATAGTGGGAGAGAGCCGTTCTTCTTATAATTTATTCTTTTACCCCTTGCATATTCGATTTCATGATTTCTTTTGCTTCCTCGGTGTAACTACACAAGTTCTAGTTTGGTATTATGCCCGATGAGTCCTGAGCCTGAGTGTATAAGGCTGAGGACTTCTGTGACTTGCCCCAAACATTGTGTGATGGTTCTCTTTTTTCCTTTTCATTTTGGGGTCGGTTGTACTTAGGTTAGTTGGCAATGGCTGCAATTATCAGTTGTATAATGTTGGAAAAATGATGTATCATGCTTGGTCTATTCAACCCAGCAGCTTTAATGTCAGAACATAAAGAAGAAACTTGATGGAAAGTGTAACTATTCTACAAGGAAGCAGGTTTGGTCTCATGGATAGTTTTTCTGTGCAGGCAGAAGTTGATACTCTTTCCATTGAGGAGCGCAGATTAGATGATCAAATAAGGTTATAAATCAATGCTTGTGGAAAGATGATTACTGAGTGTAATTCTGCAGAACCTGATTGTGCTGATTCTTCTATATTAATGGCTTGTCGCAGAGAAACACAGGAAAGGTTGAGGGACATAAGTGAAGATGAAAATAATCAGAAGTAAAACTCTCTTTATCTTTAAGCTTGTACAAGGGGTTATGTTGGTTGCAGTGTCCTTAATGAACCACATGCTCTTCCGTCGGTTTCTAATTTCGTTTTCGATTGTTGCTCTCTAGGTGGTTGTTTGTCACTGAAGATGATATCAAGGGCTTACCCTGCTTCCTGGTAAGTATGTTCTTATATGCGAGCTTTATTGACGACTTCTTGCTTCGTTTGTGTAGTTCTAACCCTTGTTGAAACATGTTGTTCATTGCTCTCTCAGAACGAAACCCTGATAGCAGTGAAAGCTCCACATGGTACCACTTTAGAAGTCCCAGATCCTGATGAGGTAAAGTTAAGGTCTACAAACATGAGAAATAATATGATCATTCAGTATCTAAAGGCAATTTTCTTCTTTTACCAGGCTGTCGACTATCCTCAAAGGAGATACAGAGTAGTCTTAAGGAGTACCATGGGCCCTATAGATGTCTACCTTGTCAGGTACTTCAACTTCTTTATAGTGCAATAAATACACTGGTGCACTTCTAGTTTTCATTTTTATATTTTAGTTTAGACCTTTCCTTCGCACTTCGATGGGCTTATAGGTGATATATATCTGATGGTGACTTATCTGATGTTTATACCATTTACTGAATGACTTCTTGTAGTCAATTTGAGGAGAAGTTTGAGGAAATTAATGCTGAGGAACCTCCAAGGGTTCCTGCAATGTCAGAGATTATTGAAACTCCGCCTGGGGCAATGACAACCGAGGAAAGCAGAGGGAATGAGAGTGATGTTCAGGTACAAGAAGCTCAGACAGTACCCTCAGATGTGAATGCATCCCAGGACGTAATGAGTGGGATCATGAAGATTGTCCCAGATGTTGATGTAAGTCTTCGCTTTAATTTGTCATTTGTGAGATATATGAATCGCTAGGAGCCCCTAACATTTCGAAAACAGCTCTATACTATTTTATAAAGAATAAAACAAACCAATATTTCTCAGAGTAGCTGTTAAGTTTCTAGCACTGTTTTAAGCACCTTGAAACCAGGGCCTCAAACATTGGTTTGGGTCGTAACCATAGTATGCACTTTTACTTCCTTAGACAAGTTAAAACCAAATAGGATTCTGGCGACAGTTTTTATGATGGAGATTTTTTACTTTTGGCATTTGCAGAGCGATGCGGACTACTGGCTTTTGTCAGATGCCGACGTTAGCATTACTGACATGTGGAGGACAGACGGTATTCTCTTTACTGCTACATGTTTGTTGTTGCTCTCCTTCTCTATTCTGGCCCATTGAAGAGTCTTGATCGTGATATTAACTTCCCCGACTCTCTGTGTAGCGGGCCTTGAATGGAATGAGTTGGGCGCACTTCATGATGACTATGCCATTCCTCTTGTCAGCACGCCTGCATGTCCCCAAACTCCACCGTCCAGCACAGCAGAGGCACCTTTGGTTAGTGATGCTTCAGCAAGGTGACCGGGCTTTGGTGATGAGCCCTGATCGGTTTGGTATCGATGGAAGCTCTTGATCCAATTATTTCCCGGAGAGCCCTTCTTTATCTGGATGGCATTGACAGCTCCAAGAACTTGGCCGCAAAGTTTTCCCAAGGTCGTAGATAGAGGAAGGTTCATTGTACAGTACAACGTCGAACACAATGCACGTGTAGGATGAATAAGGTGTATATAACGATCCAAAGTCGGCTCTTGTATATTATGGCAATTTTTTTTATCAGATTATTAGCTTGACAAAGTTTAGGTTGTAGTGGAAGCAGTGTAATTAGATTATATTATAATCCTTGTATACTCATTTCGACCCTGTTCAATTCATTTTGCTTCTCTGATTTTGCACGCCCCTGCCCTAAAAACAATTAAGGTTCATTGAACATAACTTCTTAAACTCATTAGAACGTGTGTGTGTGTGTGTGTGTGTGTGTGTGAGGAAGGGAGGGAACTCAAAACGTAGTATAATCATGGTAGTATTATTGTGTTAAAGTAACATTGTACATTGTCATCCGCGGTAAATTAAATAGAGATTCCTACAAGCTAATTTTCTTTATCAACTTTCTTTCCAATCCAACTAGCAACAATAGGAGTGAGAGCCACGGTAGGAGGAAATCTTATTGGAGATGCAGCTTTATGCGCAGCATACGCCAATGCAAAGGTCCCTACCTTTTCCCCCGTCTCACCAGCATAAATTCCCACCTGCAAATCAGATGTATATATCACTGTTTGAATGCATCCTCTTGCATTATTGAGTTTATTAAAGGTCGTTATGTACTTGTGTTACCTTCTGTAGCAATACAGGGACATCAACGCCAGCGCTAATCAGGGCATAACATAGCGTGAAAGATATCAAGGAGAGGGTGATGGAGGTGGCGAGGTAAGCTCCACCATATTTAGTCAAGAGCTCCTTAGCTTGATCTCCCTTCGATTTCTTTCCTTCACTTTCTTCCTTGCTTTCCTCCTTTGAGCTGAATATCTGCAAATTCAAACTTTTTGATGTGTAAGACTACGTAATATAGCTTTAAAAGCCAAAAGGTCATCTGTGTCTGTGCGCATGTTGTTAATGGGTTGCGGGGAGGCTTTAAAATGCAGCGAGCTACTCGAGCTTGGCTCGTTCCAACAAAATTCACAATCACGCCCATTTAATGAGCTCGGCCAGAAAAGAAGACAACTGGTACACTGCACAATAACCACGTGCATAGGATTGGCTTCAACCTAAACCCGCTAAGCTTGATCACCTTTTAGAAAACTCGATTGCATTTCAAAAAAGTTAAATCCTAGAGCACGCTCACTGATAGTTCTCCCTGCCCCCCCATTCCTTGACTACCCTTCTAAATTTCTTTCTATGTTTGTGTTCGTCAGAATTGCATTCGCTGGAAAACTCTACAAGGATGACCGGATAAGAGAACACCACTGGCAGTTAAGTTGGGAGAAATAAAATCATTTGAGAGACAAGGTTGGGCAAGTAAACATACGAGAACAAGTTCGGCAATAGTTCACAGCATCCATCATCATTGGTAAAATCCATCTGGATGAAAGTTCCAGTTAAGTACTAATGGTACCGTTGCAGCTTGAGGGGTCGGTCACATGAATTACGATGGAGACACAGTACGAGCTCGAGTGGAGGAAGGAACGAGGTATTCGTACAGGAAAACAGAGGATGGAGATGACAGGACGACAAATAGTCGGTAAATTAACCTATCACTCACTGAATTTCTTCGAGGAGCAATTTTGCTTTCGCGAAAGCAAACTTTGCAATGAGTAACTGTACTACCTGCTTATATTATTAAATAGTCCAATACGATCTAGTTTGACTAGAAGATTTGAGGTAGCTCCTTGTATGACATTATTGGTAGCAATATCTTATCCTAAACTTTAGGAACACATAACTTCAATTTCCATTGGACGACATTTCTCTTAACACGGATTCCCACTAAGTTATAGATTGTGCAATTTCGCTTCATCATCCCTTTTCGATTCGGGTTTTATCAACAACGAAACTTCCAGAATTAATATTTCTGGCAAATTATTAAGATAACATTGACACACGCACACACACGGAGAGCAATTCAAAGTCAACTCTAGCGAAGAAGAAAATTAGGAGAAGTGGATTACCTTCCAGAGACCGGCTTCAAGGCCAAACTTCTCTGTAATCTCCTCTGCGGAAGAAGAAGAAGATGAACTGGAAGATGGGGCCTTAATTTCCTCTGTTTTCTCTTTGATAGCTCTCACGGTGAGCTGACTGGAACTGGGTCTGGCGGTACTACCGAAAGAAGCGTAGTTGCAGAATCTGTTGTACTTTCCATTGATCAGTAGGCAGGAGAGAGGAGCTACCAGAGGGGTGGCCATGGCTTTACTCTGTCTATCCAAACATGCTTCTTTACTGGTTGCTCGAACGAGAAATAAATATCTGAAGAGTGCTGAAACGCGGTATCCGGGTCCGGGTCCGGGCATAAGAAGTGTGTTGCTGTTAAGAGACAAAATACCTTTGGCTATATGACATTCAAACCCTATATATATATATATATATATATATATATATATATATATATATATATATATATATATATATATATATATATATATATATATATATATATATATCTGATTTAGTAAATAAAGTTACATGGTTGATCAGCTCTCTCCATAAAGATGTTGATTTTTGTTAGTTTTTCAAGTTTAATAAAACCTTTTGTATCGGTTGAAAAAAAAATCCTTTAAGATTTTCAAATCCAGCAATCGGACTAAAAATCAACTCATTGTTACAATTTCTTGGACGAATGTTAATATGTGCCGTCCATGTGACCTTTTGGGAAGTGTAATGTTGTCAAAGCATAACATATCATCAAGGCCCGTAAGGTTAGAATGAAAACAGTCTTTTGTCTATTAGTTTGGATCAATAGTAGTGATGTCCGTTGACCAAACGAAACCTTAAAATACATGATGGTTTTGACAAAAATGACTTTATTGCTCATAGCTTGGAACACTTTTTTCAAATGCTATCTTTCGTCTTTCTTCTTCCTATTCAAACTTGCCGCCTCAACACCATTGGTACAATCCAGGGCTGGTGTCCCCATCCTCCGTTATTTCCGTTTTTTCTTTCTTGACAGCTCTTACCACCACCCACCATTTTCAATCTAACTCCAATATAGAGGGAGCCCCAATATGCAATCTATCAGCGCTTTTTAGGGAGCCCCACAGACAGCCACCACCTTTCTTTCTTCGCAAACTATCACCATACCTTTGAAACTACTAACCCTCACAATACCCACACACCACCGCCTCCACCACCGTGACCCATCACCATGACCCACCCACCCTACACCACCATCGTGACCCACCCCCTGCACCGCCGCCAATTTATTCTCTTTCTTTCTCATCTCTTTCTTTGTCATTCTCTTCTTTTTGTCCTGCCACCGAACAAGTGGGACACGGGAATTATCTTTGCTCAGGATTAGACAAGTGTCAAACAATTGTCTTCCAAGTTGGAGGTGATTTGCCAATGCGTGAATCCATTGCTTTAGGACGATGAAGGTTCTTGGAAAAGCTTGACTTCGACTGATTTATATCTCATGTTAGTGACGTGAGACTACAGTGAGTTAGACAAATTAGTCGTGATATGCCAAATCGGTTAGGATTTTTCTAGATGTTAACATAACAATTGGTCTTAATGGAAGATCTATGTAGGAAGCACATTTCTTAGAGAAACAAAAAGAACTTGTATGTTTTACAAACTTTTGAATTAGCACAACCAAAGTTAGTAACTAAAAGAGCCAATTTAAAGCAAACTATAAAAATCATTTTTTGTCATAGCTGGAACTGCTTCCCCACGTACGCCCTTGTTTATGTTATATATCTATCTTTGTTAAGCATATAGATGCAAAACAACAAACTTCTAAAGGCAAACATCTGAGAAGTCTCGAACCAAATGAGTCGATAGCCCAACATGTTTTGCTAAGAGTGTGTTTGGATGAGATATTTTATTCGAGGACTAAACTTTGCCTAAGGATTTGAGAATACCTTGAACGAAATCAATGACTTGATAAGTACAAAAGTGCAATATGAAATTTTATGAGTGATTTGCAAGAGGAAATTTGGGGGCAACAATACTCGATTAAAATAGCCACTATAACAAATTTTTTTTGGGTCAAATGCATATGTTTAATTACTCTTTATAATTCAAGCCTACTTGCGCGCCACATATCTTTCTAGTTTTCCAACCGTTCATCACACGCTCTCTCATTCTTTTGAAATCACAGTCATGTATTGTTTGTCATCCTTTTCAATATTTCAAATTTTCTCATTTGGGGGGTTAATCCTCATATATCGTTAGAAAAAAGTATTTTCTATAGCCGTGATCTAGTTGTCCAGTGAACATCGGGACAACTCTGGATTCTCTCTCTATTTTCTTTCAAAATCTTGCCAAATCGCCTTCGTAAGAAGTGGTCTGTCAAAAAAAAAAAAAAGTTCCCTGCAAACCGCCTGTGCAATAGGCAGTTTGCTGGAACTTATTTATTTTTCTTCTTTCTCATTTTGTTTTCCTACTTTTCTCCCCACCCCCTTCTCCTGCAGATCATCGCAACCACCAGCCCACCTCCCCTCCCAATCCTCCCACCCCTTATTCTCCATACACCACCACACCGCTCCATCATCCTTAAAACACCACCGCACACACAACTATCCACCAATGCACGCATGCGTGCTTGCATGCACACAAACACACACACACATGCGCACGCGCACAACACATATAAAGATCAACGTCAGTTAATCAGGGAACTATGCTCTACTATACACTCTTTGCCTGAGGATAATCATCGTCTTTGATGACACTCTACTTTTTGCATCGATGACACAAATGCCATAATGATCGGTCTCTGTGTCTTTGGGTCTGTCGTGTGTGTGCATCTGTGGGTGTTTGTCAAAGTTAAAATAAGGGTGTGTGTCTGTGTGGTGGGTGGATGATGGGCGAAGGGGACTATGAGGTATGTTTGTCTATGTGTGTGTATAGGAGAGGGGCCGGGGGGTGTATGTTTGTGGTGGTGATGACTGAAGGAGTGTTGGGAGTGGGTGATGGGAGGGTTGGGGGTGATAGGCAAGTGTGTGTGGTGGTATGTATATAGAGGATGGCGATATGGCGGCTAGTAGAGGTTATTTGTGGGTGATAGGGGAGGGTGGGTGGTGAATGTGTGTGTGAGTGTGGAGGTTGGCGGTGATGGGAGGTGGGGGAGGCGAGGTTGGTGACAATGGCCCCAGTGGAAGGAGTTGGGGAAGGGAAAGGAAGGGGGAAGAAGACAGAAACAAGGAAAAACTAAAAATAAATTCCAAGAAGTCACCTGTTGTTAGGGCAGTTTACAGGGCCTTTTTTTTTTTTTTTAATTTTTTGCACTAAATTAAGGGGCTGGGCAATTTGGTAAAATAGACAAAAAAAACCCAAAAAAATAAAATCTGAACCGTTTGTAACGCTCAGCGAACGGCTAGATCACAGATCGGGAATATGCATTTTGATCTAACCTATATAGGATCAACCCCTTTATCAGTTTATGACTAATTATAGTTATACGATACATATCCGCGTAAGTTTTCAAACATTAAGCTTAAAACATTGTGAATTTTTAAAATAGGGATTTGGAAATTAAGGAAATTTGAACTTCGTGGTAGTTTGAAGTTCTCTGAACAATCTTTTGCCACTGTAGATTCAGTCTCAACAAAGCAATGCATTGCCCTGGATAATTAAATAGGTGTTAGAGGATGATATACATTATTGGGCTCATTCTCTAAAACCTTAAGCTTCTAGCGCAATTGGTAACTTAACATGATATTATAGCTCTGGTTTGAAACTTTTTTGGGTTTGATCGATTCAACCCTCTTGCATATTTGGTCCCCCTTTATTACAGTGTCAGGCAATTTACACTTTGTTTATTTGTGCACTTGGGTGGTAGTGCACTTTGGGGGAGTGTTAAAGCATGATCTACTTTTTCGGACTTGTCTTCTAACAACTTAAATTTTTAGAGCAAATAGTAGCTTAACAACAAGATTAAGGATGCCATGAAGCCATGCTTCTACTCATTTGTAATTGGGAAGATCTCCAAAGCATCCCCCAAGCCATTCACCCTGATCGATCCTGACGAGGCCTCCGTACCCACCATTTTCATTACTTTTTTGAGCTCGCATCGGTGTTGATAGTCAGCTTGTAGGAGGAGAAAACCAAGATATTAGTTTAGGTTATTGTTCATGTTCTTACATGATTTCTCGAGGGCTACTGTGATCTCCTTGGAAAAGTCCACGCTCTTTCTCTAAGCATAATTATCAATAGCGTCTATCGAGAGGACTTCGTGAATAGAGTCTCTGTCCTGCATCTTGGGCGATGGTGCGTGCGAAATAATTAATAGCATGTTTAAGGTTTTTACCTTCATCTTTATTTCTAAAACATCCTTGTGCAATATGGGTTCTTCGAGTATAAATCTCCCAATGTGGAAAAAGATCTAGCCATCGAGTGATGTGGGCATCTAATTGTTGTAGATCCTGATCTGCTTCAAATCCAAACTCGGTGTTGGGCAAATACCCTAGTTAGGAGATTTGTGGATTCCTGGGTATTTCCCAGAAACATTGTTCAAAGAATCATGAATCAATTCTTGAGGTTAAGAGGGACGGTTGAAGTGCAATCTATTGGTGAGTTATTTATTTTTTCCATTTCACTGATGTTATTGACATGAAATGTTTACCCATAGAAGGTCCCTAGAATATTCATGGTGACCACCTGGTGTAGACTTATGGGTCCGTTTGAATGACATTTCGGTTGAAATGTGTTTCTATGAAGCTACCAGTCAAATTGGCAGCTTCTTTGGGGAGTTTCAAGCTATAGACT
Source organism: Escallonia herrerae (assembly GCA_033070095.1). Classification (NCBI taxonomy): domain Eukaryota; kingdom Viridiplantae; phylum Streptophyta; class Magnoliopsida; order Escalloniales; family Escalloniaceae; genus Escallonia; species Escallonia herrerae. The sequence continues at coordinate 210,506 of JAVXUP010000257.1, read as the reverse complement.
AGTCTCTTCATCATTGGAATCAAAGAGACTATTTTTAAATTCTAGTTCGATGTGTGGTCAGTGAACCATTGGCAGCTAGTGCTTTTGTTCCAACTGTAGGTAGCTCCATTCCTCTAGCATAGAAATGGAACTTGACAGGTATGCTCAACGTCAATCTTTTGAGTTGTTCCATCAACCATACTGCCCTCTGTACTCTCAAAAACTCAGAGCATTTGTCAATTATAGCTGGAATCGTACTAGTAATATATAATTGATCATGAGTTGGATGATCCAATAATTGGTGAAGCTTTTTCCTTGTCTGATTTGGGTATTAAAGGGTGATTCAGGAGCTTTATCTTCTCATGATTGCACTTCTATGCTTAACAGTTCCTCTTCAGATTACTCTTTGATTTTGCTTAATACCTCTTTGGATAAGGATAAATACTTCTCAGTTCTAGAGGATTCTGCTAAAATGTTGACATCATTATCAAAAAATGGTTCTTCTCCGTGAAGAGTGACGTGGCAATGTTGGTCTCCCACACTACTTGTGTGTTGGATATCTGTCATCCTGAGTGTCATGCTACTAGCCCTATGAAGGATTCCTGACACCTCTTACCTGACGTTGCACTCAAAATGTTTGACTCTATTTTTCTAGATAAGGATGTCTGGGATAAAGGCAAGCCTTTGGAAGACAAAGGTAAATTGTGAGCTGAAGTGTTTTTTGGGCCAAGAGCTTTTGGACCTTTGTTGTCTGGCCCATTTACTGACAAACCTCTCCACAAGACTAGAGTTAAGGCCATTTCAGAACGTACAAAACTTGATATTATGGATTAGGCCAATTTAACTCCACCAGTTGATATTTGTATGGATCCTTCTGATGACATTTCAGACCAGTATGGATCTAATATCAGTAGGGACTGCAAGCCTTTGAAACCAGTTGCATATGTCATTGAGGCAGGCCTCTCTATTTCTGCTATGTTAACTAATTTGCTTGATCAGAGAAGGGCTGGAATTCAAGCATGATAACATTGAGTCTCTAGGATATATTTGTTTAGGTTCTAATTCTGAATTATCTTCAACCAACAAAGATTCACAGGTCTATATGTAAGATAATGAGCATTTGGGACAGCTTTATTCAGGATTTTGAATTGATGGAGGTGGATTTGGCCTCTTTGTCAGAGGTTGAGCAATCAGTAACAACATAGACCTTGCCTTTTTGGGAACAAACTGCAAAGGTAAAAGAGCATCAAGCATCAAGCCTCTTTTTTCTCTGATGCTACTACTTCAAGCTCAACTGGGTCACGTAAAAGAGGAACAACTGAGGATTTGATGATATCTGAAGAAATGGATTCCGAAAAGCATTGACCTGAGTTTATCATCCTTTCAGACTATTCACCAGATTCTTATATGTTTTTACCATGCCCTTCTATGATAGAGTTGCCTAATGGTTGTCAGTCTCTTGATGTTTCGCAGTCTGCTTGCTGGTCTAATGATTTTTGTTTACCATCTACCTCTATTATGTTGTGAGAGATGGGAAAGAGCTTATGGAGGTTAAACTTCTTTCACTGCTTGAGTCTCAATGCTCACAGTTCAGGAATCAATTCTACCATCGTGCTTTTGGGGTTGTGCTTTATCAACCCCTTAGAACTCAATAAGAATTTTGAGCTCGAATTGTTGAGGTTTGGGTCAATAATCCATAGTTCGGATGTTTACTGGTTTGATCCATTTGCATAATCAAGATATTATTTTCCGTATGAAAACCAAATTGCTTTCCATTAATGTAGCATATGTTTTTCATAAGTTGGAGTATGTCGAGATTTCGGGTGTCGATCTGGTTGCTCTTAGTAAGGGCTTATGGCTTGGTGGGTATTAGTCTTTCTCGATCTCAGTAATTTTTTCTGATGAAAACGTTATACTGATCTCGGTGACTTCTTGGGAAGGGAGGTTGTTTTTTTATAGTTTTATCTATGGCACCCTATGGTCAAGCATCGTATTGATACCTGGCTTCACATTCAGCAAAATTTGGAGCCTTTTTCAATCCTCTTTGTTTATGTGGAGACTTTAATCAAGTTTTGTCTTCTAGTAAGAAAACTTGTCAGCACTCTGGAATTTTTTTGGTGCTCAGTCATTGCGATCCTTTCTTTTGGAGACTTTAATCAAGTTTTTTCTTCCAGTTCTAGAGGACTCTAGAATTAAATACTCTCAACTTAGCTCAAGTGCATCAGCTGAATCAGTCGTTTACTAAGTGTGAGATTGAAAGGGCTATTTTCCACATAAAAGGGTTTAAGTTCCTTCGGCCGGGCAGTCTTTTAGTAGTAGTGTTTCATCAATGTTAGAACTTTTTAGGTCCCCTAGTAACTAGAGGATTTGTATACTTTCTGAATTATGGGCACATGCTGCAGGCGGTTAATAATACTGTTTTAATTCTTCTACAAAATCATACTGTTTTAATAACACCTTGTCTGAGGTCAGCTTATGACATTCATCCTATCAGTCTACCAGATTGTCTCCTACTACTAGTTCCCTTATTTCACCTTTCAAAATGTTTGTCTCTGATTGATGTCTATCATACAATGTTATTTTAGCACAAGAACTAACTCACTGTGTCACTAAAGGAGAAAAGGGAAAGCAATTTTTATTGCTTTCAAGTTAGATTTGAGCAAAGCTTTTGATTGGTTGCGTTAGGACTTTTAGATCAGCTATGAATTTCCCTCCAAATTAGTTAGGCTCATTATACAATTGTGACCACTGTGGCTTACACAATCCTTGTTAATGGAGCTCTTACCCCTCATTTGCTCCTAAGTGTGGAATTCATCAAGGGGAGATCATCTTCCACCCCTTCTATTTATTTTTTGTTTGGAAATACTCTCTACTTCACTTCTTCATGTAGAACAGGGGATCGATCTCAGGGTTCAAATTTCAAAGATTGTCCCCGTTTCTATCACCCCTTATGTATGCCAATGATATCTTCTTATTTCTTAAACTTCAAAAGAGTCATGTTAGAGAAGCTTTCGAGCTTAGTGCTATCTTGACCTGATATTGTCAAATTTCTGGTCAACAAACCAACTGGCATAACCCTGGGATTACTATTAGCCCTAGCACCTCTGATGAAGCTCTTGAACACATTGAAACTGTATTTGCCTTTCCATCTCAATAAAATTTTGGTAAATATTTAGGCATTCAGCTTAATGATTTGGCTAACAAGAGATCAGTGTTTTCTGGGGCGGTTCAACGCATTCAGGATAGATGTGCACAATTTAGACAAAATTTTAGCTGGGTTCTGGTGGTCATGTGAGGCTTCTCATAAATCTATCCATGGTTATCTTGGACATTTTTACATCTACATAAACACCTCCGTGACTTGACTTTTAATGTTTTTAGATCATTTAATGAAGCCTTACTAGCCAAGCATGGAAAAGTTGGTCTTTGCCTTAAAGTTTGATAGCTCTAGTGCTTAAAGGTCGTTTATTTCCAACAACAAGCGTTTCTTCAATCAAAAAACATCAGTAATAGTTCATGGGTTTCAAAAAGTCTTTTGGTAGGACAAAAGGGTCTTGAAGCAAGGTCTTCAGTGGAGAATTGGGCATGAAAGATCTACTTCTGTCTAGATGGACTGATGGTTACCTAATGCTTCGCCTCACTGGAAAGGTAAAAAGATCTACTTCTTTTTACCTTTCCATTGACTTAGCTGCTTGTATTTTTAGAATCTACCTTTCTCCCCACAATTCAGTAAAGGAAGCCTTTTGGTCCTTTTTCAATAGAGGTTCTTTCTCTATTTCGGCTATATAGATTCTTTATTGGCCATTTTAGAAGACCTCACATTACTAAAGACAATGTTTCCTCTCATCTTTGGCGTCGTCTTTGGAAATTACCTATTCCTGAGAAAATTAAGTTTTTTCTATGCCAATTTCTTGGATTAAATTTATGCGACACCTCATACTTAGGGGTTAATTGCACCCAGCACCTCATGGTTTTAAAATTGGTACCTAGCACCAAAAATTCAAAAATCATGATTTCCATTGACAACAAGTCTGTTAGTTTTTATAAGGGGCAAAATGGTCTTTCTGTCCCTTAAAACTTACTTGTCGTTCTAGTCATCTCCATATGGTCCAATCTTTCCTCAACGTCATTTCCCTCCAATAGTCCTGTTTTCTCTCTCCATATATCCCTCCAACAACTACATGGGTTTATATACACATACTCACGCAAATACATAGACACCCTCACACACAAGACCCACACACATAATCACACCGTAGTTGCCATTTAAGTGAAGAAGAAACCATCCGAAGGTCCAACGAGCAAAAGACAAAAGAAATGGCAGATAATTGATAGAGATCATAGGTTAATTGATTTAGTTTTTTTTATAAGTAGGATTTTTTTTGTGATTATGGAATTTTAAGGATGTGGGATTAGACTGTGTTGACTTTATATAAATTGGGTTTAGTAGCAATCCATTCAATTTGGAATGGAAAATTTTCATTCAATGGAATGGAAAATTCATTCAAGTTGTGGAGATGAGTTCTAGTAGCAATTCATTCAATGGAATGGAAAAATCCATGGCTACTATTATGGACCTTTTTGCATAAAATATATTAGGATGATGGACAACCCAAGAAGGAGGTTTGTTGGATCTGCCAATTATAAGGTAATTTAATGACTTTCCTCTTTCACTTGATGTGTAAATTTTGAAATTAATATGTTGTTTTGTTTTTAGGAAATGTCTTGTGGGTACTTTCAATGGATTGACCCCAAAGTCTGTGAAAGAAAAATGGTGTTTAGAAAGAAGATCTTAAATCAAAAAGTTAAAATTTGTGGCATGATTGTTGAGAAGAATAGAGTGATAGAAGACTTGATAATTGAGGACTTGACTGAGGAAAAGGAGACATAAGCCAACGTAGTTGAAGATTTGAGGAAGAAGATTAGGGTGGCACAAAAAAAAAAAACAAGTAGGGGAGGCCAATGACAGTCGCATATTGGGGGCATCAATTTGTTAATGAAGATTCTCTGCTGGCATTTGACACGAATGTAATCTAATTTCCTCTGTCATTGCAATGAATGAAAGGTTTCTTTAAACTAGTTGTGTCCAAGTGTGAGTACATGAAAATGCTTGCCATTACAATTATCTGTACTATAACAACAATATGGCAACACCAAATGACAGCAATGACTGCAACAAATTCAATTGCACAAAATATGGTCCAAAATGCCATTTGTATTACTATCATAAATCGTACCATTACAACCAAATGGTTGTACAAAATATGGTCCATGTTTGGCCTGTTACAAGATACACAAGAAATGACCAATTACAAATGAATGCCTGAATACATTCTAGTTCCCATTGCCCGAAAAAGGGCCTATTACAAAAGATTGCCTTATATTATCTGGCTTCCACTGCATAAAAACTGGCCTACTACGAAAGATATCCAATAACATTCTATTACTCCTTCCACCTTCTTGCTACTTCTTTTACTGGTTTCCATCTTGTAGAAGTGATACTAGTGACACTATTTTTTGACCATTCCATGCCAACCTTGATTCTTCTATCCGAAGCCCACTAATTTGCAGTGATCTTGGGATAGGTGGTGGAACTCTAGGTGTAGCCCTTGTATTGAGGAAGTATGAGTTTAGGACATGTTCAACATCATTTTCATCCCGAGGATATGAAACTAAAGATAAGTCTAACACCATAAATTGCTTTTAATGAGTGTCAAATAAATTAAATAGTCATTACCAGGTTGGTTGCTTACTCACACTCATCTAAGACTGGAGCCACATTGTGATCTACTGAATTTTTTTTTATTCTACACAAAAACCCTTTCACACTATATAACTTACAATCCAAACCAAATGAATTAAATTTAGCAAGGCATGGTTCATTACAGTCCTTCTAGTAGGTAATTTTCCATACTGGCATGGGGGGATAAAAAGAGGAGTTCTCCGCACATTATGCATACTTGGTCTAAGTGCACTTCTAGAATTATCCTGTTCACAGTAACAAATATATAACAATAAACAAATATACCAAAAATCACAACAATTAAGGAATACTTACATTCCTTGCAACTCTTCTTCGTTGTGTTGGGTGAGTGCATGGTGGAGCACCTTCCATGATTGTCTGACTTGTAGCACCCCCATATCCATCATGGCCAGTTTGTTGTTCGGGGCCATCTTGGCGTTGAGGACCATTTTGCCTCTCATCATTTCCCAGGGGTGCTATGCAAGTCTTTCTATTATGCTTAGCACCTTTGTACTTGCTACCCCTGATTCCTGTAAGCCCCCTCCTCAATTTTAATCCATGGTTGGCACTAGCTCTTGGTTCATTAACTTGTCTCCTCCTAGCAGTGGATGGCCTACCAAGCTAGTTGTCTGACTGGTTGTCAGATATAAGTGGAAATCTTAGGGGCAATCCTATCTTCAGCAAAAAATAACTTCTATTCGTAAGGAAAACCATATGCTCATATCCTTTCATGAAGGTACTTTTCCTGTAACAGTTAGTAACATACTCATCTGGCATGACACTCTTGTATCTGCCACGACATGTACACATGGTATGCCTATCAAATCCCATGCCCTACAGTAGGAAGTATGAGAATCCAAGTCCACACTGTGAACTGACCCCTTCTCATCATACTGGCTTGGTCAATGCCTCTTCCAAACCAAGCGACTCTAGGTGTAAAAAAGCCATCAACAAGCTTCTTCCTCATTGTTTCTCTTTGCAGCATCATTTTCTTTATCAGGTAGTCCTTAATCACCTCAAGACACAGTATTATTGGTTTGTCTCTTGCATCCAATATATTACCATTAAAGCTTTCACATAGGTTATTACATAACATGTCACACTCAAGGAAAATCCTAAAGTTTGACCTGGACCGGTGTGAAGCTGGTCTATTTGCCAACTCACTTGTTGCTTTAAGCCTCTTCATTTCCTTGCCAAACTGTTTCATATAACTTGCATAAGCTGCACTTTAGAAATGTTCATGTCAACCCTTTGAATCCTGCCCTTTTGAAGTTATCATACAAATGTTTTGCACAATGTCTATGCTCAGGTCTGGCACAATGACATCTCATACAAGATCCATCCACTAGGACTGATTTTTAGGTCATCTACAAGTAACTCAACAAACCATCTCTTAGAGCTTGTACACTCATTCTCAACAATTACATAAGCATTTGAAAACATTCCATTGTTGGCATCAATTCCAACAACAGTTAAATTTGCCCCTTGTTTGCACCTTTCAAGTGATAACCATCTAACCCCATTAAGGGTCTGCATTATTTCTTAAGACCACCAAGGCATATAATCATTCTCTGAAAGACTGGTTGTTCCCCACTATTATTTACCTATATATTAACAGTAGTCCCAACATTAGTCCTTTTTAATTCCTCACCATAATCCCACTGTTGTGCAAATTGCTCTTTGACACTACCTTCAATTAGTACCATTGCTTTTTACCTAGCCCTGCACCCCTTCCACTTAGAGACATTGATCACAAAATCCTCTTCAATTGACTCTCGAATGCCTGCACTGGCCATGTAGGATTACTTCTCCACTTGTTCCTATATTGTTCAGACATAAAGTTTGAGTTTGCTTATCTAATATTATGGCTTCTACCATAAGTATGATCTAGGCCAACTCATCTTATTTGAAATGTCTCTTCATCATGTTTTAGGGAAGCAAAAATCTCCCATGGGCATGTCCCTTTTTTGGGCTCACACACACAGCTAACACCCTTTTCTTCTCAAATTTCTTGAACTTTACAAATTGTTTCCCATGCTTTAAAGCATGTGCCCTGACAGCACTCTAGAATTCAAGTCTATCCTTAAAACACATCCTAACCTCAAACTTATAATCAACCATAGTCTAGCATCCCTGAAGTCGGGAAGGGTATAGATAGAGTTCTAGCTCTAACTTCAGTTCTGACTTCTTTTACTTTATGTCACGGGAATGGATTTCAGTAGGAATGGTTTGATGGTATACACGCTAATGTTCCTTTGGCTTTAATGGTTGCTGAAGTCTAAAGAGTTCTCCCTCCGGATTTATGAAGACTCCAAGTTGCAGCCTTTTCGTATTCATTTTCATGTCCTATGTAGTTTAAGGATATCACTCTATTTTGTTTGCTTGTTTTCTTTCTTAAGCAGGTTGAAGTTTGTCTTAGTTTACTTATGTTTTATTTATCAGTAGTTAACTTTTGTGCAACTTTCACTAATGGTATTTATTTCTCAATTTCTCCATAAAAAAATATCATCAATGCAATCACCCTTCCTAATTGCTACAAGTTTCTCAATCATGCATGTGCCGAAAGAGAGTGACTTAAATATGTCAAAGGATCGGGCTTGGGTCTTCCCTGCCTAGACCCTTTAAGCTTTTAAGAAAAAAGGGTTGGGCCGGGCTTGGGCCAGGGAGAAACGGGCCAGGCTTGGGCCGGGCCTCCTCAAGAATATGAGGGCTCAGCCCTAGTCCCCCCTTGGCCCAGAATTTTGGGCCGGGCTTGGCCTACGCCCGGGCCCTTTTAAATTTTTAAAATTTTTCATTCATTTTTCGTTTCGTGGTAAAATTAAATTTAAGATAAATTTGTTGATAGGCCCTCTTACTTTAATTCGGGCTTAGGATCTGCAGCTTGTAAACAAGCAGACGAAGTTGCCTATTTTTTTTATATATATAAAGGATTAATTTTTCAAAAAAAATTAAGAAAAAATATTTCTTTTGCTTGTAAATAGCCACATTCTCATGTGCATCGTTTACTTTAAATACATTTAATTTGTTTAAAAATAATCTACTGCAAAAATCTAAACTTTATTTTGAAAAAAAATTATTCTAAAAAGTTGAGAAAAGGCAAAGAAAAGGAAATTACTTAATCTGGAAGATCTTTAACGTTCGAATTGTTGCTTTGCCTACTATTAAGTGATTTATCTTGCTCATACATCAAGATAATCCTTCCAACATATATATAACTCGAGTGACTCGGTTTTAAGACAGCTCCTCTTGTCATCCAACACACTCTCGTTCTCTGAAAAACACGACTTTGAAGCAATTGTGGATGCTTGTACCGTTAGTACATCCTAGACAATTTGGGATAACGTTCGATAAATTTTTGCATTTTGTTTTCAAAAAGTTAACAAATCAAAATTCATTTGCTCATGCATTGATAATGAAGAATAATGATCAGTACTTGCATATAAACCAATTTAATTAAATGAGGGAAAAAAAGACAAACTTGTAGAAGTAGCTCCTGCTCTTACTTGTTTTGCCGCTACATGTTCAATGCTCCTAAGAAATGACATATTATATTTGACCGCTCAATGATATAGCTTGACCGTGCACGTCAGCGAAATTTTATTATAAGTTATAAAGATCTTTAAATGACTTACTAACACTCTTTGTAAGCTCGCTTGTCTTAGCTGCCGGGTAGCACATTTTTTTCACATATTTCTAATATTGAGACATGTATACCATGCAATTTGAACCTAGGATCTGAAAGTATGGCGACAACAAAAACAATAGGCAATTCCTTCCAATATTTATTAAATTTAATGTCCATATATTCTACTATATCATGAAAGGTTTTTATATATCTCCATTTCTCTAAAATGTTAGCAATTAATTTCAAGTACAACGATATGGGACACGTGAAAATAGATAATAGAAATGTTGACGTCTAAAATACCTTAAAAAATTCAACTAGGTGTGCAGCTAACTGCCATTCATCGGGAGTTGGCAAGTCTTGTAGGAACATGGTTAATAGGCAATGAATATACACTTGTTTGTATAACATAATATGTAAAAGCATTTTATATGTGGAGTTCCACCCATGCATGACATGGTCTCCTATGAGGCAAACCATATTGAGCACATAAAGTTTTAAATTTCTAAATTCTCAGACCTGAGCAATTAATAAATGCCGCCATATCCCTCAGTTTGTGAAAAATATTGCCTGCAGCAACTAAATCATCTTGAACAATTAAATTAATTATATGCCATATGCATTTAAGATGAAAAAAGTTACCATCTAATATGGGTTGAAGGTTTGTCTTTAAGACTTGAACAACAACTATATTATTAGAACTGATACTCATTATCTTGTCTGCTAATTTAAATGTGTTACATACTCTGTGTATAATACCAGTAACGTGTAGTGCATCATGTAGATAGGGAAAGCGTTCAAAAACGATGATTCTCTTGTTCTTAATTCAATTAGAATCAATCCAATGTGCCGTCACACATGCATAATTAATCAGAGTTAAAAGGAGATTTCCTAACATCAAACATAATACTAACTCTATCATCAAATTTTATCAAAATAATCAATCAAGTGTTCTTTAGCAGCATTATATTGTCTAAGTGCATAAAACCTAGTTGTGTTTTATGAACCTTTTTATATAAAAGTTGTACGTAATTATTTATATATCTAGAGTATTTTTCATTATCAGCAAAATTAAAAGCTTGTTCATCTGAACCATTAGATTCAGCAAGACCATCTCTTTGGCCTCACTAATTATAAATTACTAACTTATTGTCAAAAAATAACTGCGTTTGGCTAGAATCGACGTGGCCTTGATTAGGTACACATGTCGGTAAATGCCTAGTAAGATGCAAAATACCACTACCACACAAAAATAATTTCTGGCATTACTTACATTGAGCTTTTTTAATGCCGTCAACTGTAATCTGGTCAAAATGATTCCAACACTTAGCTTTGAGCTTTTTGTCCGCCTTCTGGACTTCTGATGGACTAGAGGCAGGATTGTTTGGTTCGTCATCACGACCACAACTCATCGGGTTAAGATTCTGCCTTGGAGTATTAGTTCGCCAACTGAGCTGGGTTCTTGACTAAATTTTTTGTAATCTTGTGAAGATGTATGTTCAAAATCAGGAATGTTTTGGTCAAACTCAATAAAATTATGGGTATCTATGTTGATCTTAAAATTGTGATGCTTGTGGTGTTTGTGGTGGTGATGGACCTTTTCGGTTACGTGATTTTGATAATCTTGACGAAGACATATTTGACGCTAAAATTGTTGGACAAGAATGAAAGATAAAACTGGTAAGAGTAATTAAGTAGAAAAGAATAAAATTATTAAATAATTAAAGAATACTTGTAATTAAAAACTTGAGAGGGTTAGTACTTAGTAATAAATAGGAATGGTAGGAAGACTTGTAGAATTTAAATAAGAAAGAGTGAGAAGATTGGTTTGAAAAACCTGAAGAAGAGGGGGTGAACTTATAGGTTTTTCAAAGCTCACAAAAGACAAAAATACTCCTAAAAACTAGCTGTTTATAGTTGTTGGGAGGCAAATATGTAAAATTGTATAAAAGATAGATGAAAATACTCCCTAAAGTAGCCGTTATATAGTTTTTTTTTTGGGGGGGGGGGGGGGGGTAGGTGGGATTGGGGAATGAAAGTATAATTTTAAGAAAATATAGCCAATGGGGGGGGGGGGGGCGATCTGAAATTCTAAAATTTTTAGGACTGGGCGGAGTCTGATCGGGCTTGGACCATGTCAAATCTGGGCCTCACATGGGCTGGATAAGGGCCGAATTTCGGGCCGAATATGGGCTTTTTTAGGGCCAGGCCTGGTTTGGGCTTTTCAAAGACCAAGCCGGGTCGGGCCATTTTTTGGAGAAAATGACGGCCTAGCCCTGGTCCAGGCCCTTGACCCTTTGGACGTGGGCTAGTACTGTTCTTGCAACGGACCGTGCCGGCTCGAACTTTTTTGGGCTAAAGCAGGCTGGCCCGCGGGGGGGTGGGGAGAATCTAAAATTTTGAAAATTTTATGACCGGGCTGAGTCTTGATCGGGCTTGGACCGTGTCAGATCTGGGCTTCACATGGGCTGGATAAGGATCGAATTTTCTGGCAAAATATGGGCTTTTTTTTAGGGCCGGGCCCAGTTTGGGCCGGATTTGGGCTTTTCATGGGGCAAGCCGGGTCGGGCCTTTTTGGAGAAAATGGCGGCCTAGCTCCGGTCCAGGCCCTCGACCCTTTGGACCTGGACTAGTACTGTTCATGCAACGGGTCACGCCGGCCCGAGCTTTTTTGGGCTAAAGCGGGCTGGCCTACGGCCCATTTGATATATCTAGCGGGTGACCAGACCACTGACTTGCTTGCAAACGATGGTGAATAAAGCTTGTACTTGCCACATCACCAAATGGAATGGTTCAGCTGCTCCAAGATGATGCTGATGGTGTAAGCTTTAATAGGATGTAATTATTTGCTGTATTTGGAACTGTACCCAAAAAAAAAATGGTGCAAAAAAGGTTATGACAAATGAGACATGCACAAAAAACGAAATATATACAAATCTCAACCACGAAGGCGACAACATAAACCTCTTCAACGACAGTGAGATGCAACCAATCGAGAAAGTCACATTTATCTACAGGGATATATGTGTTATGGAAATGGGTTTAGGAATGCTCATATGTGCATTGCTGTAGAGGATACAAATCCACCAAGATACCCGGTGCACTCTCACATCTAGGGTGATTTTGGAATATCTTGCTTGGTGCTAGATTGCATTTATCGTTCCCTCTTTTATCTTTTCTAATTGAAGATTCTTCAATGTTGACAATTTCATCGTCTTGATCTCACCTGGCGAATTTGATCATCATAAGCTCTTTAAGTAGGGATGTTGTTTGTTTTTTCATGTTATGTACTCTCTCTCTCTCTCTCTCTCTCTGAAAAAAGAGTTTCATCACTAAGGTAGCGTTAGACAGAGTTTTCAGTTTTCATATATTTTTTTTTGAAAATTGAAAAAGATTTTTTTTTCCATTCAGTTTAAAAAACTATTAAATGTTTGACAGAGTTTTAGTTTTTTTTATTATGCCTTTTACTAGTTTGTTTTTTCCTGTTATAAACTCTCTCTCTCTCTCTCTCTCTCTCTCTAACAAAGAAATTTCATGACTAAAATAAAGGATAAAGATCTGCTAGTTCTTTGCTGAACGTTGTTAGTGTTGGTGGTTTGTCTCTTTCTCTTTCTTTTTATTTTGTACGTAAAGGAGTGTATTGCCATGTTGCTAATTCTTTCTTATTTAGTTTTTAAAAGGCAGAATATTCTTACTTATAAGAAGGGGAGATAGTATAACATGATTGGAAAGGCAAAAAATTTGGCCTCAACGCAAGTTGTAGGAAGAAATTGAAATTCCCCATATAGTGTGACGAATGGCCACTAAATATAATTAGTGAAAATGTGATTTGTGCTTCTCAAAAAAGTATTGCTGAAATTTGTCAATAAATATTTTATGGTGAGCAAAGGTTTTTTTTTCTTTTTCTTTTTTTAAAATCATCAATTTTTGGTCCTCTACATTTCCAAAATTCTCACTATCTCGGTTTCTCTAGTGGGAGACACTCGACCTTAATTAGACTTTTTATTGGTTAAGTAGACCTCCTTATTAATGTGTTTGATATGGAGACTATCCCCTCACTCTGATAAGCATAAAGGCTAAGTGTTTGTATTGTACGAGGACACTCTTACCATATAGCCTCTAAAACCAGTTCAATCCAGCCTTTGTTTGTTATGCCACGGTGACAACAATGGACTCCTCGTCCTCCTCTCTTCGCCGCTCAACCTCAGTGAAATCCTATTATTTTGCTACCACCACCAGCAGTGCCATTGATGAATCACCATTGCTGATGCCTCGAGGTCACAGGCACACCAAGAGCCTGGAATATATCGGCGGTTCAAAATCTTCGCAGCACAACTATACTTCGTTGAGGGATGTCATGGCAACGTCGATGGGCCGCTCCATGTCTACATGTTCCGATGTGGTCGACATCTCGATTAGCAATCGTCTCGTTGAGCAGGCCGCTAGATCATACCTGAAACCCATGCCTCCTACTACTGCTTCTGCATCCAAGAAGTCCTTATCCTTGTGTCGGGCTTGGGCAAGATTTTCTCAAGAATTGAAGCTTTCGTTTCTATGGTTCGCCAGGGTGACCCATGTCCTGAGAAAGCCGTTTAGAGCAATTCGGGTTCCAAAGGAGCAATCTACTGCATGAGACTCCCGACGTGAAAGAGTGGAACGACTCGCGTAGGCTCTCTTAGTAGGTACATAGCATAATAATATACAGTTTATCATCTAACATTTAAACTCCATTTTGCGCAAAACCTTTAGTAATCTTTGCAAACCGTTTTTTGTTAGGTTAGGATCTAAGTGTTTTGTTTTGATTTGTTAGGATCTTTTGGTTATAGTTTTTGGTAGGATCATGAAGAATTGAATTTTGCATTTGATTAGATTTTCTACATCTTTTTCGAAGAAACAATCAGCTGGAGTTGTCAAACAACAATTTCGAGATTGATGCAACCTGATGCAACTCAAAGCGCCCAACAAGGTTTTTTTTTTGGTCAAACTGAAAAGTTGCAATTACGTCTAATTTATTAAGAAGATTAAAGCAATTAAACATCATGATTAAGACTATAGAGGCACAAAATAACGACTTCAATTCTTTGTAAAAAATAAGACTTCCATGCATTATTTTGCCACAACTCCTTGGCCACCAATGATACTGGTTATCTAAGATGATCAGCTTTCAAAATTCCATCAGAAAAAGATCAGAAAGTAAAGGTTTTTTTTTTAATATACTTGACAGAGATATAGAACAACTGTCTTCAATAATGGTCGAACTCATCATGCCATCCAAGTCAGGACAAAAGTGCAACTCATCGTTGAATATGATTTTTTTTTTGAAAAAACTTCGGATTTCCTTGCTTCTTTTAAAAAATTTCGAACTTGGTCCTCGCAATGCAAATGGGTTGCATATGTGGACTAGTCGATCTGTCTGAACCAAGACTAGGCAAGTTGTCACATGCATTCTCAGTGTGAAATTACTTGTAGTTTTAGGCACACGTATGCGCACACACATCTTCTATCCAGACTTGTAAACTTGTTTTTATCAAGAAACTGATTTGTTATTAGGGCCGGTTCTTTATATATCAACGTTTAAAGGTATTGTTCTTTACCTTGTGGTATGTGCAACTAAGTAATTTTTTGTTCTTCTTTTTGTTTGTGGCGTGTAAATATAAACATAGGATTAAAGACAGGTAATACAAAAATTCAAAATGGTCTACCTTTATTCTGGAAGCAAGGAGAAGATCCTGTAATCAACGTTCTTGTTGAGGAGGACACAAATTCTTAATATATGCTTTGGAAAGTTATCGTTTACTTTCTGTTTAGGAAAAAGTACACATTTATGGTCTAGTCAAGCTATAGTAAACAGTGGCTATCTGGAAACAAAGAGGAAAATCGCAAAAATCGTAATTTTTCTTTCAGTTTTTTTCTAAATGGTCCTCGATCGTAAAAGAGATTCGGTGCTCCTTTGGCTCATTTCCATAAATTTCATCGGTTAGCACTGATTGGGAAAGGGCAAAAGATTAAAATCTTCTGGATAAGGCGAAAAAGAAAAACCCTCCCTCTCTAAACCAATCACCTCCCGTCGGTACTGCCAAAGGCTATGTTTTGGATGGTTGGTGATGAAGTGGGGTACTGAAGGGTAATGGTGATGATGGTGATGGGTAGCATATCCAAGCAGGCTAGGGGAGGGGGTGGCTACCATGTAGGGTTGGCGAAATGTTGATGGCATTGGCGCGGCGATGTGGGATGACGAAGCTGAGTTGATGAGGTGGTGATGACGATGGCAAGGTGGGCGACAGTGCAGTGATGATGGTTGTCTCTGATGTTGGTTACATCATTGATACCACGTTTCGGAACGATGGAGAGTGAGTGAGTGTGATTGTGGACTAAGGAGGGTATTGGCGGCGGCGGTGGTGGTCTTTGGCCTTTTCGTGGCTAGGTTGGAGGAGATGCCAGAGACAATTTCTTGATGAGAGATGTTAGGTTTTCCCGGTTACGTGGCTTGACTCACCGTGGAAGTTACCCTTTTTTTTTATCCTTTTCTATTTAGATTTAACGAATGAAATTGAAGAAAAACCTATTGGAACACGAAAACTTTTTACAATGACCACATGAAGAAATTAAGGGCGGGCGAGGACGTAATCGAAACAAAAGGTAAAGAAGGACTAAATTTTACTCTCTTTCCCCCCCCAAAAAAAAAAGGGAAAGAAATTGGCAAGCACGACAAAAGTAAACACAACGCTATCTGGTTCCCACAGAACCTTGTTGTTTTGAATTTGAAACCAACAGTTTAAAAAGATCAACTTGGATAAGCATACAACTGTATTAGATAAGGACTCTTATCATGATATAAAATCTGTAAATATCACATGATTGTTAGCATCATATGCATATGTGCACCAGTATTTTTAACTTTTATTTATTTTTTTTATCGTCAAACATCATATATTTTATTCTGACTTTAAATGTGAGAGGAATCTGCAACTTTAGATTTAGCTGATGGTGCGTAATACGGACCATAATCTTTAGGTGCAAAATCTAAGATAAGTTGCGAAGACCTTAACGTTACAAGGTTATTGCTGTTGCTGAATGGCATCAATTCCACAAAGAAACTTCTGAATAATGTTTTCATATATTACTTGCATCCTAAACTTTGGTCAACTGCCTCTTAAGTTTACTTCCTTACTCCATCTCTATGGCAGATGTGAAAGAGATTTACATGATTCCTACTCTCTCTCTCTCTCTCTCTCTCTCTCTCTCTCTCTCTCATCTATATATGATGTATTTATGTATAATCCAAGTATCCCTCTAGCTAAGCTTCATCCCCACCTAAATTAAAACCTCACCTCTCTCACTGCCATATTCTTTTTGTACCTCCCTGATCAATACTTCAACCCTACCTGAGCAACCTCTCTCTCTCTCTCTCTCTCTCTCTCTCTCTCCACACACACACACGCACGCACTCTCATGATCGAGTCATGAGTTCCAATAACAAGAGGAGGCTCCTTGATATAATCTTCAAAACCAGCCGAGGATGTGGGTGTGGGAGGCCAAAGCTCTCAGACATAGTCCAGCCAAAACCAAAACCAACGCCCAAAGCCTCCACTGACTCCAAGTCCAGTCTCCATCACTCTTCTTCAAGCTCCTGGGAAAGATCAGGTGGTGGCCGCTCCGTCAATGATGATGAAGACTACACTTCCACCACATTCTCCCTCAACATCAACACACCATCCAGTACCCCCTCTCCCTCCCAGCACGAAAACGACCCGAACTGCTCTCAGACCGTCAGCCCTTGCCCTAAAATCTGCAACAGCGTCGCCGTCGTCAAGGATTCCGACGACCCATACGTCGATTTTCGACAGTCCATGCTCCAGATGATCCTGGAGAAGGGTATCTACTCAAAAGGTGACCTTCAAGAGCTTCTGAACTTGTTTTTGCAGCTCAACTCTCCAAGCCACCACCAGATCATCGTTCAGGCTTTCGTGGAGATATGGAACGGGATGATCGAGTCAAGGGGATGATCGAGTCAAGGAAGCCCGGTATTGACTCGGAGGAACCCAGTGTTCGTCAAGGGTCAAGTGAGGCGTAGCCGTGTGGCACGTGACACCGCCATGTGAAGGCATTCAATTCTCACATGGGAACATTAACATGGCAGGTCTCACGTCTTCTCTTCACATAACATAACATGATGGGTTTGGTTTGGTCAGGTCAGGGCAAACTGTTGTTTTCCGATTTTCTGGTTCGTTTAATATTTAATAATTCATTGAGGATCGCTTATTTATGTTTCCACTTATCTGTTTCCAGAATTGCATTTTGTTTTGACACAAAAAACCAATTTTTTTAGTACTTATAAAAGTTTTTAATAAGAATACCCACCCCTACACGCAAGCAAGAAATGCCTTTAAGTCTTAATCAAGTCTATTCAAACGTATTACTAATAATTGTCCCACAAAATGGACTTAGCGACTACTCGTTGTGTGCAAGATTGTAACAATCTAGCTGCCATAATTTTTCCATGAAGCCCATTGTTATGGTGCCATGTCTAAGCATTGTTTTATGGGATTGTGTATTGCCTTGGCTTTTACATGAGGTCATAGACTTCAATTAAATAAACCGCAAAACAAGAAAAGGAGTTACATCATGAGAAGTATTTCAGCTCTTCACCCTGAAAATGTTCTATAATTTACAAATAAATGCATTGATAACGCCTAACTTTATATCATTTATATAAATTAACATTTGCTTTGAGTAAACTAAAATCTTAAGTCACACTGCTGCTTAATTTTAAGTCTTACTGCTGCTTAATTTTAAGTCTTATTGGATAATGTTGTGTAAATGAATAGTGTAAATGAATAAAATTGCCATCAGGCCACCATGTCGGTGCTTGCATTGTTAACACCAACATCACCACCATTCGCACATGCGTTTAGCCCGTGGAACCTGATTACAAAACTAGTGAGATGTTTAGAGTATCTCCATTTGCTGATAAAAGGATTTGAGTTTCAGTGATACGAATATTAAGACCTCCACCACCACCACCATGCCGCAGCTGTCATCACCGTGTACCATCACTAACATACCACAATCATTCTCAACACCACCAACGCCATGTGTCGACACCACCACCTCCACCACACTTCAACTACACCACGACTAATATGTCGATGTCGCATGACACACCACACCACCATTGTAGCAAATTGCTTGTCGTCACCACACGGGAGAGCCGTTACCACCACCACCGCAACCACCACCTCATGACCACCGCCACAGTAACGACAACCACACCCCATAACCATTACCAGCACCACCAACTATAAATACCACAACCATCATGGCTTTGACAATAATAAAACTACTAGATATAAACGGCATGTCCATTTGCAGTAAGGAGGATGGATTTGTTAGTTGAAACAATTTTCATAAACATTTAGCTTTTAGTTTATAAAATATGCCTTTTATTTCTGGTGCTAGAAATTCAACGGCGTAAAATTTTCAGTCCTGCAATTTCTGCAATTGAATTTTATATATACTAAACAACCCCTGCTTAATCTATATTGTCCAAATCTTATAATGAGGGTTAATGTAACACCAATTTTTTGGCCAAAGTTACTGTAATGCATTGTTTTGACCGACATTAACTCTCTAAAAATTGCCAAAAAGTAAAAAATGTCTTCTTTTAGCGATAAACCCATCCAAATAAGTCGTGATTAACAAACATTTATCTTTCTCCTAGAGATAACTATATATCCTGTAAGCGATCCGAAACCGGGTCACCATGTCATTGAAGTTTCTCAACTTGGTCAAAGAAGGGCGTGACATGAGGGATATGGTTGGAAAACGTATTAACTGAGGTTTTTGAATGGAAAGCATTAACAGTAACACAGATGGGAGATGCAAGATGAGAAACGGAAGCGTACGTACGATATACCCTCTTCTTTCTTTATTCTTACCGTAATGCAGGTCTAATGCATTTAGTGGATGACATGTACTGCAAACTGTATAGTTTTAAATGACTCTGCAAGTGGCTAGCTGTCTACATTTCTAAGCTGTATCTCTGTACATCTTTTGAGCGAGCAGGGCTCCATGCTTTGCTTCTCTCTCTTTGCCCGATTCATCAAGTTCTCGTGATGATACAAATCTTTTGTTCTATGTAAAGATGTATAAAGGTGCTTTCATGGCGGATGGAAAATACTCCATGCATTTCTATACAGCTGCTATGAATGTTGATGTCCGATTCCATGTCAGCATTCCGCTAGTGAATGTTCTGAGACTGTCCCTTCATCTTCCTCCTTTTGCTCTCTGTTATCTAACAATCTTGTGCCGCAGTTTCAGTTCTAATTTAGCACCCAAAATAAACTTACCTAAGTCTTGCTCAATACTAGGAGATACAACCAAGTGAAGGCGCATTAGCAATTGTAAAGTATTTCGTAATAAAACCTAATTCTTGAATAACGATTATGACACCATCTTGCACTCAGTCTAAGCAAAAACGGGCTCCAGATTTCCTGTTGCTACAACAAGGCTGCGATAAATTAGTGACGCTATTAGCGACAGAAAGACATCAACAAGAGCGCTAAAATATGACAATTATTGAAGAAAGCAGCTTTAGCGACACTTAAATGCCATGGAAACCATTATGCTAAGTGCAGTGGGGTGTGCACAATCCGATTTTGTTCGGATTGGTGGAGCAATGCTCCTATAACTTGGTTCAGAATTGTCAAAAGTTTGGACGCTTCTGTTTGGTCTGTTCAGCCAGTTTGCTTTGGTCGTTAAGACGTTTGGAGGTTTGGATCATTAGCTGCACGCCTTTCACCGCGGCAACATGTACTTTGTAGCAAAGTTCTTCATAGTTCTTCATATGTCCAAAGTGAGAGCAGTCTAAGGTTCTCGTCAGTTGGAAGGAACATCAGTATGAGCCACTCCTGTGTATGACACACTACAGGCTTTTGTGTGGTCTCCTAAGGTTCTACCTCATGGTACATATTTCGTATAGATGGTCCTATTGACCCTCGTAGAATTACTAACTCCTGTTGAGTTGAAATGTTGCCTCAGCGTTGCTCAGGCAGCTCGTATCATGCTATCTGGAATTCAATTGATAAGGAAAGGTTCTAGATGTTTAGCTGAGCCTGAGTAAGTGGAACTGAAGCATGGAACTTAATCTGCAAAGATCGTGGCTTTTTTTATCAAGCTTATCATGCAAGGGACCATCTGAGCTAAACTAAGCCCAAAAAAGGGTAAGAACTACTAGCTATCACAAAGGTACCAACCTTTAAGACTCTTTGAAGATCCATCCTTTCCTCTCGAAGAGCTTCATCATTCATTACAGAATCTTAGACACTAAGACAACTTCTTCAGTCATTATGAAATCTCTGAGCTGTTCGAAAAAAGCCTTGTAGAGTTGCAAGCTGTTCCTTCCTCTCTTAGAGCTTTAGACAACTTAACAGCTTTAGTCGATTCAGGTAAAACAAGGACTACTTAGTTTGGATTCTGGTGCTTCTCTTTCCACACTTTCTTAACCCACTCATCTCATTATCACTTGCTGCGGCATTAATATTTTGCTGGGGCCTTAAGTTGCCAATGTTCGAGTCCCCTTCAAGGCAATTAGAAAGGAGGCCAAATAATCGATGGCCATATTGTATTTGCTTTTATATATTTGGACTTCTAGTGGTATCAAATACTAACCTATTATTACTACCACTTTTTGATCAGCCATCCAGTCTTGTTTATAGATGGGACACACAAAAAGCAGACAAGAGTGTGTGATCTTCCATAATATGGGCTATGCTTGTGGAGATTATTTTGCTACAGATAAAGAAGCTCAACAAGAAAAAGTGGAAGGCTATTCAAACCGATGTCTGCAACACTGATACATGAACAGTAATAGAAATGGAAAGAATCAAGGGCAACGCTGAAATGGTAACTGACGAAAACCGAGTTCAAGCAATCGATTCGAAGAGAATAACTGATATACAATATCGAACAGAGATGATAAGCACTAAGTTGATTTATTCTTTCTCAAGTAAAACATGGAGGCCGGTTGCTGCTTTATTTATTTCTAGAAAAACAGCCCACAGTAAAAGCCTCTTGCCATACCCCCTTGTGAAGAGGCTTATTTCTACAGTTACTGCTTTCTCAACAAACAAAACCAGTACATGACTACATTACTAAGCTCTTCTAATTATATTCGGATTATGAATGCAGGGCTTTTAAGTGGCAATTTCGACACAGTGCTAGTGCGTTATCAGAAGAAAGTACCAGTCTTCATAAGCCAAAGATGTTGTGGCGAGAGATAAGTCCTTGAGTTCATCCTGTGGGCGTTGCGAGTCACTAGCTTGCTGGGTATTAGCATGAATCCTTTTTTTTTTGCTATAGCAAATTGGTAGCCATTGCACAAATTGATGCAATTGCTTTAGCTCAAATGAAAGACGCAACTCTCATTATGGTCATGAGTAGCTGCTGCTCAATTGGTTTAGACATGCAATATCACTGATTACCTCTGAAAAGCACGGACACCTCTCCTAGGCGGAGGTTTGGTGTCCTAAACGGACGGACACCCCGACACCCTCCGGACACCGCCTGACACGTGTCGGACACCCCCAATCGGTGTTGGATTTTTTTTTAATTTTCCGACACCGTGTCAGACACTTCGTCGAGGAGTGTCGGACACGGCAATCTGTAGTGTTGGACCGTTTGGGGCTACTTTGTAATTTTTTGAACTAATTTCAGGGGTCAAGAAATTGTGCCCTAATCTGATCTTCCCTCACCTTACGGCCGTCGGCTATCTGGGAAGGGAACACTCACGTTATGGAAACCTTCGGAGCATTACAGACTCGTAGCCGTCGTCGAAGCTGGCCGCCAAACATTCCGACGCTGTCGCCAATAGATCCAAACTATCCAGTTGCCGTCGCGAAGACCGAAACAGCTGCTGCGACACGCCATCGCCATAGCCATCGCCAGACCTCACTTCACCGTAGCCGGAGGCCATCGCTGACACAGGTTAGTCTCCTTTTTTGTTCGAAGTTTAATTCTCTCTCAGTCTCCTTTGTGCCCTAATCTGTCCAGACTCAAGACTCAAGACTCAAAGTCAAGAGTCGTCCACTCGTTCTCAATCCTTTTTTTTTCTCTCCCTCCTCAAGAGTCTAAAAAGGAACCTCCTATTTTTTTTATGTTATGTCCACTCGTATGACTTTATAACACTTAATTTCTTTATTTTATGTACCATGCACTATGTTGGATTTAACGTTTAAGTATGACTTGTATTTGAATCCCTTATTTTTGTACTTTTTCATTATTATTTGTTATTTTAGATTATGGAATGTATTTGATACTTATTAAATGTATGTATATATATATATATATATATATATATATATATATATATATATATATAAAATAAAAATATTAAAAAAATAACGGTGTTTTGCTGTGTCCAAAATCCGATTTTTTTGAAATTGCGGTGTTCGTGTCCGTGCTTCTTAGCTGATTACCGTGAACATCAAGGTGTGTCTGCCTCTCTCTCATAGGACACAATTAGAGAGAGAGATATATACATACATTCATATTCAACATACTGCCATGGTGAATGTATTCGTGGGATGGCAACTATAAGCCTAAACCTTCGTTCAAATTGAAACAAAAAGCAAATTACTTCTAAGAAAACCAACAAAGCTTGGCATGAGCAAGCACATGAAGCTTTGATAATGACTTTAGATCAAGACCATCGTAAAAGTTACTAGTCTCCTACAACATACACAATTGCATCCTAGTTAATATTCACCTACTACAGTGAACAGATACTATCCTCCTCGCGCCCCCGCAACCCCTGCTTGATTCAGGAGATAATCAGAAACAGTGGAAGAAAAAGAATACGAATGAGGCAAAAAGGAAACAAGAAAATTAACGTACAATTCCACAAAAGCCGCAATTATATAGCCATGATTCCTCTCCATATTCATCCTCAAGTACCATACCATTAACTCTTCCAGACGCTCTGAATCTTCCGGCCCATAACCTTCAACCATTGACTCCATTGCCACCCGAAAATCTGCACATGGATCCGCAGATCCCACCGTTACGGCTAAACAGTCCTTGTATGGTAAGATGGCCGCTGCTAGTACGGAACTTGACTCGTACGGCTCGAAAAAGAGCCTCTCGGAACTCTTCGACTGCTCCAACGGCCCAAGAACTCCCGAATAAGGAACCGTAGAGTCCACAGGCAACACTGAGCGATCCTTGTTTCGGATCTCGGCAGCTGTTAATATTGAACTCGACTCGTTCAGCTCGATAAAGAACCTATCTGATATCAAACCTGCCAAGGGTAGGTTTGATGAACCAGAGATATTATCTTGGGTTTTAAGAAAGGGACCTTCATCCTTCTTCGCAGCCTCCATCTTCCTTCTCGCCCAAGGCGTTGATACGAATGGTTGAGGCACATATAGCTTCTTTACTGGTTTTTAAATGTGGAGGAAGCTAGGGTTTTATTAGGGTTGATAGAAAAGATAAAAAGAAAGATTGTTCTCATGAACAATAATAAGCTGAGTATAACGTGACCTTTGTAAATGCATGAAAAGACTATCCAACTATTATAGAAAAAAGAGTCCTAAAAAAATTAGAATTAAGAGATCAACAAAATATCCTAGACTCAGAATAAGAGATAGAAATGTAAAAATTAATGTATTATCTAATATCCTCTCAAACTCAAGGCGGTAGATAAGAATAAGCATGAATTTGGAGGTCAAGTCTTGAGCGGTGTCTTGTTCCTTGTTGCAAAAGGCTGACATCCAAGTTGAGGTCGTGGTCCTGTAGATCTAAGGTCCGATGCATAGAATTCAAGATCCCAAATAAGGTCTGACAACCAATTAAGCGATAAAAGGTTAGGGGGCGAGGTCTGACGACTATGAAAAGAGACTCGAGGCGTAAGGTCCAACGAGAAATAAGGTCTCGGGTCGATACCTTTGAATATTCTGTAGCTCTTCTACTTCCAGTAGCACTCTCATTTATGTTTATTGTACTATAGTTTCTTCATGTATATATAATGACTCCATGGTTTTCACCTTTTTTATGCTCAGTAATACAGTTACATTTTCTTTCACCTTCCCTATCATGGTATCAAAGCATGACGATCTGCCTTTCGAAGAGTCTCTTAACCGTTTCTGCAATTTCTGTCTAACTAACGAGTTCTTTGTTTTTTTTCTTTTCTTCTTAAGTCCTTCTTTGCTTAGATTCGAGTCAAATCTTTTCTTAGGTTTTTCCTTTATTCAGACTAGTTCTTTATTTATTCGACCCAATTATCATGAACTATTAGGCCCGCTACATATTTTGTTCATGTGCACCCTGATGGTATAACTCGGATTGAGGCCCTTTATTCTCATCATCATCGAAACTCTTTCATCTTTTATCCATGTACTCATTATTATGATCGAGACTCTTTAATGATCTCCTCCTTATGCCAAATCTCGAATCGAGATTTTTCGATAGTCTTGGCCATCACCTAATCCCATGTTTCACATGAGGGTGGGTAATAAGTTACATTCCACATAGGTTAGAAATAAGTTGGATCTACTTCTTATACTTAGTTAGTCCTCATGTGAGCATGATTTTAGATTGGGGATGGATTTCAACATGGGATATGTCATCGAACTTTGCATCTAGACTTTATTCCTTGTGTCTTCAGAATTCACCTAGGGATTCTTTTTCACTTGACTTCTCACAAATACTCTTGTCTATGTCATCAGAATTTGCTCCGGGTTTCTTTTCATGGTCGTCAAACCTTTCCCCGAGCCCTCCATGGTCGTCAAACCTTGTCACCGCCACTACACCAACCCCTCATCCCTGCCACCGCCACTACACTTGCCACTACTTTTTTTCCTCCTCATATACCAACCCTGATCTTTTACTTGTTCTCATATTCTTCTCTTCTCCTCCCCTCCCCCCGACCCTACCACTATCGCAGGACCAAGCACCACTATTGAGATCCTCTATCGCAGGACCAAGCACCACTAATGAGATTCTCATAGTCCCACCTCCCCCATCACTGTCGCGGTACCAAGGACCACCATCGAGATCAGTAACCTCGATACATGATGTCCACCACAACCTCTGAATCACTGATGGGATCTGTTGTCACAACACTGGTGTGCAGGATGGCGACAGCCGTGGGGAAGACTTAGGTCTAGAAAGAATAACTACCTGTTTTGGTTATCAACTTTTCAAATGATGCCTAAAAGTTAGCGTAATAAAAAAAAAGTAGTTTTTTTTTGTCACACAATCACCCTAAAACGTTTGAAGTTCAAAAGCTCCTGAACTGTAAGGTTCAGTAGATCAGAAATTTTGGTTAGCCCAAAAACTATGACCGGGGTTATGAGTAATAATTGCGGGTAAAGGCATTGGTTTTTTATTAAATAATATTCCAAATCTTATTAAGTAACAGGGACATGTTTTTCTCATAGTAGTAATTTTCGCAAAGAGCAAAATACCCGGTACCTCTTAAGCGGATGAAATACCATGTCATCTGCACAATAGAACGCAACCCCAAGACAACGAAAATTAAACTTGCCATGGTCAAGCCTCTTAGAGAATCCAAAACCATCATGGATATGCACCTCCAAATCCTCATAAACTTTATGTCCAGCTCCAAGGACAACGCTCTATTGCCTTAGGCACCAAGACACCAGCACAAAGAACTACCTGATAGTAAAACTCTTGTAGTTAAAAATTACCTCCAAAGGACCAAAACAAAGGACCAGTTAGTTGGCAAGACAAATTAAATTCCATTAACAGGTTTTTGAAGGTTGGTAGCTAGGATGTGCTGTTACACGAGAAAACATTATTGGCTGTTTCTAACCACTACATACGCTGCTCAAAACTGTTGAAATGGGGTTCAGAACACGATTGATGAGGTATGTGATAGAGGGAGGGAGGAGACAAATATGCACAAAAAAAAAATACAAGATTTCGTACCAAGAAATAAAGAAAACAATAGAAAACAATAAATGAAAATAAAGGCACACAACACAAAAGATTTACGTGGTTCGGCAAAAGCTTACTCCATGGTAGTGGCAGTGATTATTATGTCTGGCAATGGAGATTACATATCTTTGTCTCTCTCAACAAACTCTCTCAAAGAACGACGTCTCCTCTCTCTTGACGCTAAAACACAATACAAGACGACTTATATATATTTAGAAATAAGTGGTAACCTTCTCTCAGTAATCAATGTAGGACAAGACGACTTATATACTTATGGCCAAGTCACGACCTATTTTGAATAACCGATGTGGGGCACCCACACATTAACCAATTTTTTGGACTCTAGCTTATATTTAAGAAAAATTATCACAAATCTCTAGCTTGACTTGGATAAAACAAGGCACATACAACTTAAAAAATAACATCTGCTGCTCCCACACCTGCCCTTTAGGGCTGCACATCAAAAGTACTGCTGATATCGATCAAATCTAAGTAATACTTCAACTTGATCTCTGGAATATACTTTGTCATCATGTCTGCTGGATTTTCAACTGTGGAATTATTCTCTACCATAACAGTACCTGATAAACTACATCCCTAATAAAATAAAACATGACACCTATGTGTTTGGTCAACTTATGGAACATCTGATTTTTGGTCAAATGTATGGCACTTCGACTGTCACAGTAAACAGTGCTAGACTCTTGTTTCAACCCTAAATCACCAATCATGCCCTTCAACCAAATAATTTCCTTCACTGCTTCAGTTGCCACTATGTACTCAGCTTCTGTAGTTGACAAGGCAACAATAGTCTGTAGGGCAACCTTCCAACTGATCAAAACAGTTCAAAAAAGTGAAGACATAATCTGTCAAAGATCTCCTCCTATCCAAATCTCTAGTGTAGTCTAAATTCACATATCCAACAACTCTACCATTCGCATCATTGCCCTGATAGTAGATTAAACCAGTATCTGCAGTACCTTTCAGGTATCGAAGTATCATTTCACTCCCTCCCAATAAGCTTTCCCATGATTACTCATGTACCTACTAACCACATTGACCGCATGAGAAATATCGGGTCACGTACAAACCATAGTATACATGAGACTGCCCACTGCATTAGCATACGGAACACACGCCATGTGTTCCACCTTCTCCTGGGTCTATGGAGAATCAGTTGCTGAAAGATTGAAGTGTGCCGTCAAAGGAGTAGTCACAGGTTTGGAGTTTTCTATACCAAAGCATTTTCTACAAGAAACTGCCCCTTTAGTGACCACTGCCTGCGGTCGCTAAAGAGGGAGCGGCGGTCGCTAAACTGTTTTAGCGACCTCATTTTGTGGTCACTAAAACTGCCGCTATTGGTCAGGTCGCTAAATTTTAACGACCGCCTTGACTATATATATTTAATGCGGTCGCTAAATATTTTTTTAATTTAAATATTTTTTAATTTAAATAGTATTTTAATTAGCCACCAATTTAGCGACTGCCCATTGCGGTCGCTAATAATTTTTTTATTTTAAAATTTTAAATTAGTGATCGCATTTATTTTGTTTAACGACTGCGATGTGCGGTAGCTTAACCTGGGTTTTGCAACAAAAAAAAATTGGGTCAAAGAACCTGTCCCAAAACTAGTATTAATCCCAATCCCATCCAATACCAATCCAAGGTTAAATCGGGCCAAAAATCGATTTAACCTTGGTTGAAACAGTTTTGAATTAATGCATTGAAAGCTTTCAACGCATTTATTCAAAACCGATTCAACCCCCTGTCCCGCATTCATTCAAATAACTTGTCCAAAAGCTATCTACTCTACACAATAAGACATAAGTGTCGCATTTATCAACTATATATAAATATATGTATTAAAATCAATAAAATTTGGATTGGACCAAAATTAGAAAAACGAGTCAAGTATATGAACTCAAAGTTAAGCCACGCATCGAAGTCAATACATAACCCCTACCCCTGTCACTAGCCGGCAGACCGACCAACCCCATCATCATCTTCTTCATTCCTCGATGAATGCACGTTCGATCCAACAATGTCCTCACCCCTTTGAGAATCACCGGCACTGGGATTAATATCGCTCTGCACGAAGCCATACAAATGATTCAACAAAATTTATGCAAATCAAGATCACATATAGAATGACCAAAATACTTAACTACTTGAGAAAATTTGTATTACATGAATTCTGGACCCGGGCAAAAGAAAATTGCCTTGGATCATCATCTAAAGTCTTTCATCAAACCATGAGACGAAGTGCTCTTTCTCCGTCACTTCAATCTGAGGACCGCTACAACTGGTCTCTCCTGATGACTGAATTCTGTCAACTAGTGACAAACGTGTGGATTGACGAGGGTGACCGAGTATATGGCCCTTCTAAGGACCCCCCCCCCCCCCCGTAGCTTCTGACCAGAAAGAGACATCTTCCACTGTCTGGCTACCGTCTGCCTAGGAGTTGGCCTGAACTTTTTCTCTATATGAATTTTGTATAAGAAAACAATGGAAATGTTAGAGGAATGCTACTGGCCGCAACCAATAAGGATACAATAGAAATACAAAAGTCGTGTGCTCACCGCAAACTGCTCCGCGTTCTCTGACACCCACTTCCCATCTTTGTTGGTGTGTGTGCTCAAAGTGGCGGAGCCTCGTAGGGGGCCTTTTCTCAGGGTCCTCTTCTGTCAACTTCAGCTCGTTCACAACAAATGGACGGGAACCAACACTAAGCTTT
Source organism: Escallonia herrerae (assembly GCA_033070095.1). Classification (NCBI taxonomy): domain Eukaryota; kingdom Viridiplantae; phylum Streptophyta; class Magnoliopsida; order Escalloniales; family Escalloniaceae; genus Escallonia; species Escallonia herrerae. The sequence continues at coordinate 181,469 of JAVXUP010000257.1, read as the reverse complement.
ATCTTTTTCTTGCTGACTGAGAAAATATGGATTTTTTTCACCCGCCTTGCTGACCAAGAAAATATGGATTTCTACATGTCTTTTTGGAATATTGAAAAATTAAGTTGTACTTTTTAGTTGCAAAAATTGTTTGGATTAACATTAGACTTAAAGTGTCGTTAAAATACTTTGTATGCTTGCGTACATCCCATACCAAAAGAGTTTCTTTTTGTTGCATACTTATACTTCTTAAGATTACAGGTCCCACATTGTTCTTTTAATAAAACCTCAAATAGTATTTATAAGCACACACGAGATCTCTTTAGCATCTTAGTTACTTGTGCTTGAGTTCTTTACTAGCATACTCAAGCAAAAAAAGAAATGATGTGGGAGATATCAGTTATACTTTCCAAGCTTAATATGAAATTATTGCATTTTATACTAAAAACATATAGTCTTTAAGCTACCCATTTTAATAGCCAATTTCATGGTTCAATTATGCTCCCTAATATTTTCAGCATTCTTCTTTGTTTAACTTTATATAAAGTTAGAATTCTTGGCATATTGGTAGGGTATTTGCTTAAGCTTCTGCTTCAATTGTTTGTGTATAAATACAATTGCATCAACAATTTAGGTTGGGCTTTTATCTTGGAGGCAACTCGCCAATACTTTACTGCACCGCATGATTGTCTTAAGGAACATGAATTGTCTTATGAGAGAGACCCTGAATCCACGCTTTAGCCATGCTACTTTTCACTTTAATATTGTATTTGCATAATTTTTAGTATCTGTTACAGAAGTAAGCATCATTAGTCAAGTCACGTTAACTCATTACGAGCTTTCAACAAATTTCTGACGATTGAGTACTCAACTATTTTAAGTAGAGAAAGGCAAGAAAACACTACAGGAAATAGGCTTTTAGCGATGGGGAGATCCATCGCTAAAAGCATAGCATCCGTCGCTAAAAGATTTTAGCGACGAACACCCCGTCGCTAAAAGTCCCTCGCATAAAACCTGTATCTAAAAGTTTTGCGACATAATTTCAAAATTTGTCGCCTAACATTGGACTTTTAGAGACGGGTTGTTTTATATATTAGTGACGGAATTTTCGTCGCCAAATGTATTTTCCGTATTTCAATTATTTTTAAAAAAAATAATATATTACGTTAAATATTTAGCGACGGCATTTCTGTCGCTAAAATTGGAGCTTTAGGCATACTATTTAGCGAGAAATAAATCCGCAGCTAAAAGTCAATTTTTTAATTTTTTTTAATGCCTAAACCTGTAATTATAAATTCAAGTTCTCAACAGCAAGGCATAATCCTCCAAATGCTCATTAGGGTTAAATAACTGCTGATCCATCAGCAATTATTTAACCCTAAAACAAATACAAAACAAGTATATAACTTTAAAAAATATTTATTGTAATGAAAAATAAAATGTACCTATAGTTTAGGAAGGCACGGAAGCTAGATATAATAAAATAGGGGAGGGGAGTACAAGCCGTGAGGGCACGGGAGCCGGAGGTTAGTACAAGCTAGGAGGGCACGAGAGGGGGCTCATCAGAGGTTGTCGAGGTGGCCAATAGCAGTGCCCTGCATGTAAAGTTACTAACGCATTAATCTTGATGGCCCTCGTAATTTCAAGCGTTTAATAAACGTATATAGTGTTTGTACCTGATCCTACGCCCTGATCATCCTGAACACCTTCGTAGCAATGCAGCGGATCTCGTCCTCGTCCAACGGTCGTTGCGCAGCCGGTGCCTATGTCTGTGGAGGGGCAGCGGGGGTGGGGATGCTTCTATCACGGCACGTACAATCATGCTGGGTAATGCGGCCTTTTGGCCGATTAACGACCTCCAATGTATCCAGCCATCGCTTCAATGCCCCAGTACTCGTACCCGTACTTGTGGACACTGATGGCTGTTCGGACTGCTGCTCAGACCCTCTAAGTTGTTCATACGAGGCTTGCAAAAACAGTGATTTAAAGATATGTTAGGGCATTAACACAACAAACATTATATACAAAGACAAAAATTTAACAAATTAAATAAATTGACTCGAACTTACATAGATCCGCAGGGCAATATCTGAAACATAGTCCCACACCCGGTGCACCTCGTCCTTGTCCTTCTTCCTCACGTGCGTCTGATTATACATCAGAGCTATGACCTTATCCTCCTCCAGGTCCAGTTGCTCAACCGCATTCTTGTGTCGGATGACATCGTGTGCCATCGACCCCCCCCCCCATGTACGTCGGATATTTATCACGTATGTTCTCTGCCCCACTCCTACTCTTGGTGTCCCAGCCTGGATCAGTATCCTACTGATCAATCATCTGCCCCATACCGAAAGAGATATACAATGTGGGGGATATTTCTTCAACTTCGGCATCGGGGCACCCTCGGGTCGGGCAGCATCTTCTTCGTCCGATCATGTGCGTCGTGTAGCCATCGCGGTAATTATTGCCGATATAGGCAAAAATTGCATGGCACCCCAGCGCCTGCTGCTCAGGCAAGTCAAACGCGAGCCCTTCTTACAAGGCATCCAATTACAAAAATTAATTTAAATACTGCATTCTAATTAAATAAATACTATTACAGACAAAAATAGTTAATCGTACTAGCCACTCCTCCCATAGGGACTCCCTCGTCCCGGCATCCCAATCTTTTCAGTACAGTCGTGGCTCAAAGAATCGGCCCTTCACAAGAACGCCGATCGTCGTCTTTACCTGATTCTCTAGGATCCTGCCAAAGAAATAAAATGCACCAATGGTCACTCAACTATGACCCATTTTTCACTTAAGTCACTAAACTTTAATTTGTGTCGATTTGGTCACTGGACTCTCACTTTTGTTCAATCAAACCATTATGTCAGTTAGGGTTACACTTTCTCCGTTAAATGGTCACATGATGCGCAAATGCCCCTCAAAGCAGGGGCAAAACCGTCACTCCTCATCCAAAATCTCCTTTTTCTCTCTCTCTCTCTCTCTCTCTCTCTCTCTCTCGATCTTTATTCTCTATCTCTCCTTCCCTCTCACATAGCGATCTGCCTCCACGTCATGTTAGGGGACGATAGGGGAGGCTTTCGATGATGTAGAATGGGCTAATTTTTGGGTTGGATTGACAAAAAAGTGGAGATTGGGCAAGCGGGGTGTCAGCGACGGCATGGATTGGTGACCGGCGGTTGTTGAGTTGTGATGTGGCGGTCTTTATGGCTGAAAGCGATTGGATTTTGATGGTCTTTGTGGGTCTGAAGGAACACGGTGGTGATTGTGGTCGAAGAGAACTTCCCGTACCCCTGAACACCACAAGCACACCCACGAAATAACTGACAACGAGAAGCACAGCGCCGCTGGTGGCCCCCACTGCTTTGGCCACAAACATCCCCAACGTGTTTCTACACCTTTCTTGACGTCTTCCTCGCGTTAGCCGGCATCGGTTGTGGGCCTAAAGTTTTTAGGAACTGTAGTGATGCTTGGATTAACTTGGAAATTGCCTTTCAATACTTTCTGTTATCAGAAAAACCTGAAGGAAAATATAATTCGTTTAATGTAATTTCTAAGGCATCTTGTTTGCTTAACCTTTTGTAGAATATATACTGGCGGCACTATTTCCCGTCTTTTTGCTTTTGTGTTGCATCATGTACATGTTTTAATTCAACCGATGGAGTAAAAACTAAGGCACATATCATTTCTTGTCCTGCCACAGCGGAACCTGCATCTAGCGACTTTGGTGGACAGGAAATAGTTACATTCTTCCCTGCAGAAGATGGAAGATCTTTGGCTAGTGATAATGTGTCATCAAGTGGAAGCCTTTCTCTAGTTCCTGAGGCATCAAGCACAGCAGTTTCTGAAGCTCCTCTTATCCATGAGGAAATAACAAGGAACATAGTGGAAGATTCCTCTCAAAATGTGGGTGCAGTTGTGCAATCATCTCATGCTAGCAAAAATGGCATTTCCATCTTCCAAGGGTATTAATATTCTCAGTTCTCCTAAGTCACTGATGATAATTTCTAGCGTCTCAGCTACGGACTAGCATGCAATCTTTTTTCCTGGATGGTCATTTATATCCATTTTTGTTTGGTAAGGAAGTTTTCCTATATGCTAGTTGAGGATTTGGTGAGGCAGTGGTTGGGCAGTAGTATGGTGGTGTTTGTAACTGTAGTCTGGTGGGGAGTGGTAAGTCACAACGACCAAGGTTTGGGTGGAAGCAGCGGCGGGGTTTGGGTGGTTGTGATGGGTGAACGTGGTGGCGAGTGGCGGCGGCGGCATCAATTATCAAGTTTTCTACTCAAATAGATACGACACGGTTCTACTATGTTAAAATTATTACTTCATTTCAGTATGGAAAGAAGACTTGTTCTTCACTGCTTCTTTTCGTTGATGGTTGATGGTTTCGGTTGTGATAGAGGAAAGAGGTTATGGGTATAAGAGAGAAGATGGAAGAGAAGACTATATGAAAGAGAGCAGGGTGGAGATGGCAGGGTTTGACAATTTTGCCCTTGAGTTAAGGGTCAGGTGCAAGGCACATGACCACTTAACGGAGCTATTCCTAACGAAGGCTAACAGAATGGCTTGATTAAACAAAAGTGTGAGTCCAGTGACCAAATCGATACAAATTAAAGTTTAGTGACTGAAGTAAAAAATGGATCATAGTTGAGTGACCATTGGTGCATGTTACTATAAATACATTAAATAAGTGAACCGTAATAACTATCAAAATTAAAGAATGTGTATACTACATGATGTGATTTTTTTTACTTACTGACCCTCTTAGGTAAGAGTAACTCTCTGTTTACACTGGTGGTCGATGTGTACCCCGCGTGACGGGCCACAGCCTTGTCGACATCCTACAAAACACCAACATTAATACAGTTCAAATATAAAGCTAGCAAAAATTAATTAAACATCGTTATCAAATATACCTGAGGTGGAACCCACAGAAGAAGGAGAATCAACACGCGTGTGGGAAGAATCAACGTCGAGCTGGGGCGACGGCTGGGGCAACAGATGGGGCTGTATGTGAGCACTCTATGCCCATCATCAGCGGGCAATGACGAGGTGGGACCCACCAGGGAGGAGGAAGCTCGGCGTCCACTCCGACCACAAATAGCCCGTATTCTATCCATAACTGACTTTGTATAGATAAAGTGCAAAGAAATTAATACATTAAAAATAATAATTAGGCAGAAAAAATGTTACAACACTATATAAACCGAGTATAAAAACACAATATGAACCAAGTACTACAACCGGGATGTTACAACAGTACAAGTCAATCATTTTTATTTTTGGAATCATCATCATCTTCATCGCCAGACTCGTCATCCTCTTCTTTCGTGGGACTCGTCGTCCTCTTCATCTTGTAATTCATCATCTTCATCAGTAGACTCAGTCACATCATCTTCAACACTTTCCACGTCTTTCGCCTCATCATCTACGGCTTCTTCTCCTACATGAAGTGTTGTTGAAAGAGGAAGATCGTCCTCCTCGTTGCTCACCTCAACAGGTACCAAGACATGTGCTTGGTCGACTTGAGAGGTGTTTACCTCACTGTCATATGCCACGGGCAATTTCTTGGACTTGATAACTGTATACCAATGAGATTTGGAATTTGCAACATTCTCCGCGTAAAAGACTTGTGCAGCTTGACTAACAACACAAACGGCTCGTCCGATGCAAGTCTTGACTTGGCATTGACATCTACAATCCTTTGAGAGCTAACACGGATTCCTCTACTGCATGTGACATCGAACCATGTAAACTTGAACACTACCAAGCAATTTTTGAAACCCAAATATGCTAGCTCAACAATCTCATCTAGCTCTCCATAAAAGTCCATGCAATTTTAGTCATAATAGACGCGGTGACCAAGACTCTACTATTTTGGGTTTGTTTTATTTCGGTCATCATCTTTTACGTTAAACCTAAACTCGTTGATGATATAGCCTCCATGACATGATGCTTGTTTATTAGGGCCTTGAGCTTGTAATTTCAAGTTGGAGGCTATTGGTCTATCAATTGACTGAACCTAATATAAATGACAGTAAAAATTAAGGATAAATCAGTATACTAATTGGCCACATAACTATATATAACACATGATATAATTTTATTAAAGACTTACACGTCTTATGAACCACTGTACAAATTGTGATTTTCGATGAGATTCAAGTCCAGCGGGATCAGTGATTAATGATTCTGCATCGAACTCACTGCAAACCAATATAGTTGACTCGTTTATCACACATTTTCAATCATGCTTAGTCCTATGTCTGCGAAAAGTTCGACAGACCTCCCCGTATTTTTCCAAGTACACGACATCGATTAAGTGTTCTAACATTCATCTAACCTTGCCTTGCAAGGTTTAACGGATGTTAGAATACCAGATCTGTATGAACCGGGAGAAACACGGGAGAATGTGTACCAAATATCCACGACATAGAATACGGAGCATGAGTCGATACACTGTTTTATAAACACTTAGCTTTTCTAAATTGTCCAAACTAGACATCCAAAGGCTCATTACAAAGCATTATTTTGTAATGAGTACCTTTGAACGGGAACTAAGGATTTTTATGCATGCATGCGTCAAACAATTGGTAACATATGCAAGAATCTTTTTGAAATATCAAAATTTCAGAAAGATCGTTGCATATGTTACCAATTCCACTTTAATTAGAATTCGTTGACAATGAGTTGAACCAACTCATTGTCAATGGACTTCGCAAAATAATAACAAATATTCTTAATGTAGGGTTTAATAACAACGATTAATTGAACCATCTATGTGGAATATGGATTAATTAGGGATGTACAAGGGCTTAGTAGGATAAATTAGGGATGTACTAGGGTTAGGTAGGGCAAGTAGGGTAAGTAGGTTTAAATAAGGTAATTAGGGCTACTTCCAGTCATTAGTGTGTAATTAGGTTTAATCAGGGTTACTTCAAGATGTTAGGGGTTAATTAAGGTTAACTAGACTTAATTAGGATTTAGTTTAGGGTTTAGGGTTTAATTAATCTAATTAGGATTTTATAAGATATGTTAGGGGTAATTAGTGTTAATTAGGAGTAATTAGGCCTAATTAGAGCTAATTAGGGTTGATTAGGACTAAGTAGGGCTAATTAGAGCAAATTAGGGTTTAATTGTGTTGATTAGGACTAATTAGGGCTAATTAGGGTTAATTGGGTCCTTGGGATTAATTACAACTAACTAGGCTAACTAAACTCAATTAGGGTTAATTGGGTTCATTAGGGTTAATCAGGGTTTAGTTAGGGTTTAGGCTTTCAATTTTACAAATACCCGACGCGGAGTTTAATCCAGTGGAGTCCATGTTGATGTGAGTGTTATTTTTTTTTTCAATTCTCTATTTTTCTGTGAAAATAACTATTTTGTTTTTGTTGTTCCTCCCCTTTCTTTTTCCCAAGGAAAAGTTGTGTTTGCTTAGTGTGTGGTTTGCTTATTACTACAGGGGGAAAGTATTGTTCTATAACTGGGTTATGTTAGTGTCTTGTCCCGAGGTTACCAGATTGTTGTATCATCTCTATTAGCCTCGTTTTATTCATGTTTGGAATTTTTATTGATCCTTATTGGGAAGGTTGACCTTTGGTTTATTCCTAATCATTTTCAGGGGAAAAACATTCTGGTTATTGGGACTACAAGTGAGGTGTCTTTCTTGGATTCAATTGGCATTTGTGATACCTTCTCAGTCACGTACCATGTCCCAACACTAAAGACCGAAGATTCTAAGAAGGTATGATTATCATCCCGAGTTTTGGTAATATCGTTGATCATTTTTTCATTTCCTTGAGATCTTCGGTTTGGGGTTGACCCGGTGTCAGGCCTCAAAGAATTGTTTCGACATGAATATTCGTAGGACGCCCTACTTTTGACCAGCTCAGAGAGGTGCGGTCAAGATTAATTAGGGCTAGTTCACTCTAGGGGGTGCTAAAAATATCGCGTTAACCTAATTAATCTAATTTTAACAACCAACCATTCAACTAAATCACATATATCTCAATTCAATTAGGTCTCATCCTTCATCAACAATCTCAATTCTCAAATGCTCAATGCACAGTCAACAACATAAAATTATCAATTAACAACCTATAATCATCAGTTAATAATCTCAATTCTCAAATGCACAATTAACAACCTAAAATTATTAATCAAATAATCAATGCTCAAATGGAAAAAAATTGTTCAAAATGCACATATCCTAATTAGGGTTAATTAGGACAAATTAAGGCTAATTATAGCCGAATTAAGGTTTAATTGGGCTAACTAGTGTTGATTAGGTCTAATTAGGGCTAATTAGGGTTACTTGGGTTCATTAGGGTTAATTAGGCCTAATTAAGGCTATGTTACTTATATTATGTCGTGCAAGTTTTATTTCCTTTGGGAGCAAGACATGCATACGTTTGTAATAACTTATGTCGTCACTTTGCAATGCTAAAATTAACTTGTACAGGAAGACACAAGTGTTATTTAAACAGGTCACAACAGGCGGGCTCCAAGCGTCGGTGAGTGGATGTCATTTTTAGTGTTGAGAGAGGTAGGTGAGTGTATTTTCAGTGTTTACTTTTCTATCTATCGTTGGTGTCACATTTTGGTCTTGTATTGAGAGAGGCTGGTGAGTGAATGTCATTTTTAGTGTTGTGGGTTCTCGCCAAAATCTATCGCCTCCCTCACCTCCTAACTTTGAGTGTGTTCATATATGTGGTCCAAGCATAGAAATTTCTTTTCTTCTGCCTATCTCTTTCACTCCAATTTGAAACTGACGGTCTCATTTGGAATTCATTTATATACATTTTACTGGCTTTTAATGCCAGATTTTGGATCCTTATGATGAGAGATTTTGGTTGTGGTATCTCCTCATTTTCTCTCACCGTTTTTAGTAATAAACTTGTACAACGGATCACCTTAGCTGGCCTCTACTAAGTCTATGACCAAAATTCAAAATAAGTCATGGATGTCAAGCACAGCCCACTGCCATGGCTGCTAGTCTCACCCTAAGTGCATATAACATTACACACTGCTAAGGTAATCGGTCTAGGTGTATAGATTGATAATGTGAATTTCAGGGTAGAGGGGGTCCATCCTAGCAATATTTATACGCGGCAACTTAAAAGGATCTAGGCTCTATGCCAGTAGGCTACTAAACAAGTGTGTGTATACCTCTCACTGAGTTCCCTCATACAAGATAGTGTTACGGAAGAAGTAACAACAACATTTACTCAACGTTATGTGCATTGCAATAGTGCAGTCCCTTCTCAAGCGTTTACACTTGCATTTTCATTATGCAAGTGTAAACTCAAGTAAACTCGGGTCATACACTAGACTGTCTTAAACTGTAAATAAAATATTGTTACTTGTCTATGTAGCATTTGTACTATTGATCCTTGTTACCTCCCACCCAAACCTTTTTTTATTTTAGTACGTGATAAAATTTATTTAATGATGCCCAGGAGTCTGATACATTAAATGATATTGAGTATGTTCATTAGAAATTTAAGTCTTTTATTTAGTTATGTTTGATAGTATGAACTCTTTTGTATAAGACCAGCAAAACAGAAAGAAGATGAAGTATAAGCTTTCATTATGGGAGGCATTGTTGTCTTTTTTCAAAAAAAGCTTGATGTTTTTAGTTGTTATTAGTTTTGTTCAGACTCAGTTTTAATTTTTCTCACACAGTCTATCTAAACATTATAACCTGATTGTTTTATCATTTCTCTTCAAACGGGCAATATGCAACTGATTTATGCCAAACCCCAAAATCAAATCGGAGAGAAATCTAAACTATTCATTTAAATTAAATGAAACTAAAAAGAAAAACTTCACAACTCAATCGATAAACATAATCAAAACCAACAGATCCAACTTCACAAAATCAATCCAACCTAGCAAACTCAATCCATAGACATAATCAGAACTCCGTTCATTTCATGCAAATTTTGGAACATATGAGAAATTAATCAACATACCTCCTGGGTCAATGAGCTGTAGGGTCTTCTAGGTCTACATGGGCAAATTGTTGAGCTTGCCCAGAACGACCGGGGTAATTATTGGGATTTAGGGTTGTAGAGAGTGGCTGGGTGCGGCGGTGGACGATGGTGAACGTACGACCGGGGTAATTATCGGGGTTTAGGGTTATGGAGAGTGGCTGGGTTGCAGCGGTGGACGACGGTGGACATACGACCGGGGTAATTATCGGGGTTTAGGGTTGCAGAGAGTGGTTAGGTGCAGCGGTGGACGACGATGGATCAAGGGCTTTTGGACGCAGGTGGGTGGGTCTTACGGAGACAGAGAAAAAAACATGCAGAAAGAAAAAAGAGGAAATGGGTTTTATGGTAGGACTTTTAGCGACGGGGTATTAAGTCGCTAAAAGTCCATCACTAAAGTCGGTCTTATTCCGTAGCTTAAGAAAATTAAAAAAGAGAGCGAATACTAGAAATTTTGTAAAATCTTTTTAGTGATGGAAGTTCGCTAAAAAACTGTCTATAAAAGTCCGTCGGCAAATACCTTTACCGACGGCTTATTCCGTCGGTAAAAACTTTGACCGACGGACTTTTACAAACGGTGTTATCTGTAGCTAAAAGGGCTTTTAACGATGGAATTTGTTCCTTTGCTAAAAGTTTGTCGCCAAAAAACATCTTTTCTTGTAGTGAAATAAAAGTTGTTTCACTTTGCTGAGTTTGATTTAGAGGTCTCCCTTCTTTCATCTTTGTTTCTTATCTTGGTGATTTGCATCATTTGGTATTCGATGTTCAAAAAATAATTTCAAGATTATTCTATCAGATAATGTAGACACCAGCACCAGTTTGAAGCCATTGAACATTTTTTCCTCCACCGTTAAGTAGTTAGGCTTTTAGTGGAGTGGCGAGACCTTATGTTGCCTATAATAAATTAACTTTTAGCTTTGCTCACCTTAAATTTGCAACTTTTTACATTGAGATTAGTCTTTGTCCACAGTATTCATGCACCATAGCCTCGCCAGTGGGAGCAAGACATACATTATTTTAAGCAAGTGGCACCTCGCGAGCTATCCGACCAAAAAACGCGCACACTTGAAGTCAACATATGGATGAGTCTCATTTTCCATTGGCTAATTCCACTTTTCTTCATTATCTTGGTCTAAAATTAAAAGTGGATTCATTTAAAGAATCGCCTCAGAAATAGGTGGACTTTCTTAACTCGCGAAAACTAACGTATGACGTTACAAAACAGATGCTTCACACAAATGATTAGCCTTCATTTTCTTCTTTTCAATGGCTCTAGTATCTTTTTTTGGGTAGAATAGAAGAATAGGTTGATAATTTAAAATTACAAAGTTGCACTTTTTCTAGAGCTCAGAGATATTAGGTCACGATATTAATCCTGTGACTCATTAATATACATGATCGGATGGCTGCACTGACAACCACTTGCACATCGGGTGCAGTGGTTGGTGGTTGGTCTTGGAGTTGTACGACTCTGGTCTCTTCCTGGTCGCTGAGATGGTCTTCTTTTTGTACAGTGGCATTGAGGCCTTCGCTTGTTGTCCTGGTAGCTCTCCGATGTACAGGCATGGTGCATAAGTGTGGAAGACGGGCAGACTGCAATACAATGCTCACCTCCCCAATAGGGTCGCCAAAATGATGCCAAGGAATGTGAGTTCGTACCTATGTGGAGGTTCCACAAATGATGCAGTCCAAGTCAGCTTCCAGATGTACAAAGTGAGAGACAGTGAGGGTGGAGTAAGAGCAGAGAGCAAGGCTTCCCAGATAGGCCATGAAGAATGACTGTGCTGTGGAGACGATGCTGAGACGAACAGGGCCGGAGTCGACAGTCCAAGTCAGGGTCCAATGCTACCGTCCAATGTTATGTCCAAGATTATGTCCAATTGTGTTTCTCTCTCTGGAATCCAAGAGCTCTTGAGTTTTAGAGTGAGAAAGTAATTTTGTGAGAATGAGCAAAAGTCCTTGAATGAATTACGAAGTCCACTATTTATAGGCCAAGGTATGCATCATCAAATGCCACATGTCATCCCCTAGGAGTGACACGTCACCAGGGGGTCCAAAAATACCGGTTCTCCCTTGGACTGTCGATTCCCAAATTTGCGCTACTTGCCCCACACAGCGTCGCTCTACCTATCTGAGAAGACTGACCACACAGTGTTGGCATGATTGGAGTAAGCCCGTTACCCCAGCCACCGGTCTAAGCCCTTACTGAATCCTACAAAGGTGTGTCAAGAGATGTGGAGGAAAACCTGACAGCAGCGAGGGAAGGTCTCTATAACCAACTGCCAAGCAGACTAGGCACGATGCCCTCCAAAGATCTGCTCCCGTCTCGGGGGGAAAGCCAAGGCTAAGGCCAACCCCCAATTGGAGGCCAAGGCCACTCCCCATTGGGTAGACATTAAGGCACGTCTACGATTGATGTCTTGGTGAACGACACGGAGTTGGGTAGTTGAGTCACGACGAGCGCATTACCGTGTGTCCCTCCAACGTAAGAAACAAGGCACCAAAGACACGCACGAAGCACACAAAGAGAAGAACGTGTGATAATATGCATCACAAGAGGAGTGGACAACCTGGGGAAGGCCCAAGGCCAAACCCCTGGGGGGGAAGGTCGAGGCCGACCCCATGGGGGAGGCTGAGACCAAACCCTGCCCTAAGGTATGCCGTCGATCGATGTTTTTGGGTGGAAAGTAGTTGGGTGGTCATGATGTGACAAGCATGTTCTGTGAGTTACGCCGATGAAGAAAATTTGGCACTAAAGTTGAGCACGAAGCGAAGAACGTGTGTGCGGAAGCGAAGAACGAGCTTGCACATTTTTGACCGGTTCAATACGTTAAAAAGTTGACCATTGACCATTGATTATGTCGACGTGTCGCAAGAAGTGGGACCCCTAGTGGGCCCTTGGGTGCTACCAGAATGAGTTGGAAATAATAGTTTCTGGGGAATGTCAAGCTTGCGTAAGTCCGCCCATGCTATCAGAAAGTACAAGGATGCTATGATCTATAACTTATAGTGCCATTATTTTTAAAAGGATGCGAGAAACTCTTTTGACTTGTACTCCATGGCATTGTCAGTGCGACATATACTGTGAAAGGATTTTCATCATGTTTACAAAACTTATGACAAAATTAAGATAACTTATACAACATCAATATAACCATGTGAAACAGTGTGAGAGGGTTTTTCCTGCGATATTGATGGTGATCAAATCTTCGTGAGGAGACGATGAGTTAAGTGGGGTCAGGTTGAATTTTGGTGAAGAATTTAGAAGAAACAAATCCAATATTGGCCGAAGAAAGAATAGTAGAAAAAAGGGACAAATTTTAGCTAAGCGAGATCGATTTCAGAGGTAGTGGTGTTAGGATTAATGAACAATAGTACTGGTCGGACCATTATGGCTCGTAAGACCACTATAACACTACAGGGAGACAAGAGAATATATTGTTAGTTATACATTTCATAATATGTAGGATAGATAGGCCCGGGCGCCAAGTTATATACAAAGGTACACTACTACGTACATTAACATGATATATATATATATATATATATATATATATATATATATATATATATATATATATATATATATATATATATATATATATCAGATTTTATAAACATGGCATGAGATCCAATATTTTTATCAGCAAGTACGCCCAGACGTTTCAGAATTATTTGAATATCCAGATCATTGAATTACTTGCAACCTGCAGATGTAGTTACTTCGTATATCCTAGGCCAGAACAAAAGAAGTTTCCCATAAAATGAACACTTGGGTAGGTTTGACACTCTTTTTTTGCCTCTTTTTTTTCAGTTTTAAAAATTGAAAAAAAAAAGGAGTGTTTGGTAACCATTTTTTTTAATTTAAAAAACCAGTTTTTAAACTGAAGAGTAAAAAAAAAACTCCAAAAACTAGTTTTTTTTTTTCACTTTTGGTTTTTTTTTTTAGACCACCACCACCACCCTCCCACAGCCGGCAGCCACCTCAGGCGACCACCACCGGAGACTGCCGGCCGCCGGCGACCACCGGCAGCCACCGCCGGAGACTGCCAGCAGCCACCTCCGGCCGCCGGCCACCACCGCCGGAGACTGCCGGCAGCCACCTCCGGCCACCACCGCCGGTGACTGCAGGCAGCCACCTTCGGCCGTCGGCCACCACCACCGTCGACCACCGCTACGCCCCACCACCGCCACCGCAAACCACCAAAAAAAAAAAGTCAAAATAAAAAGGGTTACCAAACACCAAAAAAAAAAATAAAAAAAAAAGAGGTTATCAAACACCCACTTGTTTTTATAAAAAAAATAAAATTAAACTGCTCTTTAAAAACTGAAAATCAAAAAAAAAATTTGTCAACGAACCCTTAACCTTGCTAAGAATATTCTAGGGGACACTTCTTCCCGGGCACTCGGAGTCTGACAATGCATATTTTCCAATAACTGAATGCTTTAAATCTAAGTAATGTCTATGGTTTAAAGTCTTTAGTATACGTCATTTTGGCCTCCACAAATATAGGCAGAGATTAGAATCAGCTGTGAATCTTGAGCCAAAACCTTCAAGATGGGAGCGGCATGTGGGACCTATCAGATGGAATTGCCATCTGAATGCTTTCAGGTTATAGCGCTTCCTTGGTGGTGTGTAGGTTTTTTTTTGCGAGGATATATATTTTTACTATTTTGGCCAAAAAGAAAAGGGTAGGTAGTAAACTTGTTATATATCTCATTGGCTGATTTTATACTTGGATGTAGCTAGGATGAAATATAATCCAATTGAAATAAGTATATAAGTAGAATAAACAAATTTGATTCCTCTTTTGTTACTTTTTTTAAGCGAATAGTATATATATATACCAAGATCAACTGAGAGAGTTACAAACATGCCCAAAATGACAAGTAAAAGACTTACGAATGACATCTCCATCTGAGAAGAAATACAATAAAATAAAGCTTAAAACAAACTACAAAAAGATTAATATGTTTTTTTTTTCTTTTTGTTTTCTTTTTTCAGGAGATACGATAACCAACTAAATGCAAAATAAAACCCTACACAACGGGATAACTACGAACTAAATATAAGATAAATAGGAAAAAACACAGCCAATATAGTAACACCAATAATCTGTCAGCCCCAACCCAAACTCCAGGCACGAGTCCCCTCAATGACCATTGCCTCGATCTCCGTGCTTCCCCTTCGGTGCCCGAAAACGCCACCTTTTTTTGGCCAAATCACTGCTACCTAACCCGATCGAGAAGACACAGAGCCAAAAAAACCCATTGGAAACCCTCATCGGCAGACAAAACGCCAACAAACTAAAACCCAGCCGTTGCACTATCATTTACCGATCCAACCGTCGTCACCCATTAGCTTCCAAACTAACCTAACAAGATCAGAAAACCTCTCCACCTGTAGCTACAGATAACCAACCTTTCTAAATCTAGGGGAAGGGGGACCAACTAGGGGGGAAGGAGAAGAAAAACACTAGAAGAAAAACCTAGATCTAGACTCACCTTGCCTTCTTGAACCCAAGACAGCCCGACGAAACCCGGAAGGCAACACCCACAAACCCCGACGGCCAAACTCGAAGCCACCATAGTCGATCACATAAACCAAAGCAACCCAGCGCCCTGACAGCTAACCTTGCTTCCAACACCAACCAATCACCGATGCCGCAGAACTAGGATGATCGAACCGATCGAAACTACCCGTCATGACAGCGACGTTGTCCAGCTCTCCGACGCCCTCAAGATCCCTCACAAAGACTAACGAAATAGCAGCTGGACTACCACTTCACCATCCGTAGGAGAAATCAACGGTGGTAACGGATACGAAAGTACGAGAGAGAGAGAGAGAGAGAGAGAGAGTTGTTTGTACATCCTCGTGATGCCTATTTTCTTCTTTAACAAACACACTAGCTTTAGTTGAAGGAAAGCATCCATGTTTGAGCAGCTAGGGAAGTACCGACTCCTAACAGGGTACAAGGACTGCAGGTTTTGGAAGGTTCCTAGCTTCCATCTTTGTCCGAATTGGAAAGACTTCTAAATTCTAGTCAGCTGGATTGCACGTTTATGTAAAGTTGGCCAAATCAAACTTGTTCATGATCAAACGTTTAAAAGTCAGTTGCAATAACTGCCGTACGGTATTGCTCTAAGTGACTCTTTTTCCTTTAGTTGGTCTTTTTGATCGTTAAAAGAAAGCCATATAAACAAAAATATGAATGGCTTGTTTAATATTTGCAGCTAATTTATTCTTTAATTTATTTAGTATCAGTCTTAAGATCAGATTATTATGTATTTAATGTTCTTATCAATGCAATTGTAATATTTTACCTGCAAAAAAGAAAAAGGCAACAAATTTAGAAGACCTTAGTATCCCTCCAAATAAATTAAAAAATGTGTATTATGTATGTTCCCCAATACTAATTGTTGTTACGTCTAGTACACTTCTAATCCAAACAATACTCCCGCATGCCTCTCCGCCGCCCCATCCTTTACAAAGTACACGTCCCTCATCTTCTGGAACGCGTGCCACGTCAGCAAGCTGTCCGAACCGGCCTGGTGGCACTTCCCGACCGCCCGGTTCACCTGTAGCATGCCGGCGACCCGGTCCAGCCCCCCGTACAGGCTCTGGCAAAACTTCATCATGTGCTTCACGTCGTAAACCTTGTTCCCGAAAAAGATCCTCAGGAGTTCCAGAAACTCGTCCAGGCCCTCCGGCAGCGCCCGCCGAGTCAACGCCTTCACCAGGTACCCGAAATCGTACGCGCTGTGGAACGTCACCCAGCTCACGGTGTCGCTGCACACCAGCCCCGAGCCCATCATCAGCTCCGCGAACTCGGCCGAGTCCACCCCGTCACTCAGGTTCTTCTCGAAGTCGATCCCCTGCCGTCTCAGCAGCTCGATCGAGTCCGGCGCGTAGGCGTCACGCGCCACGTCGAAGTCGCTGAAGTTGAACTGCCAGATGTACATCTTGTCCGTGCCCAGATCTGGCAGGTTGCCGGCTGCGTCGGTCAGGGTCAGCCCCAGCTGGATCAGGTTCAGCGAGTCCACGTTTGACTTCAGCACCCTGTACTGATCGGACGGCTGGCGTTGCCGGTAGTACGGCTTGGTCGGGTCCACTGGATGCCGGAATATCACGCCGGGAAATTCGGTGTCCATCGAGACATATGGGTACCTATCCACCAGGTTTCGGATCAGCTCGAACTCGGATACGAGGTTGTCCGAGTACACTTCTCTCACTTCCACGGCTTTGGATCCGAGTTCGGACCCGGGCACACATAATTTGACTGCCATGACCAGCTATGCGTCTGTATGTGTGTGTTTGTGTGCGTGCTCTTTCCCCAGTTCGCGTGGTGGGTTATATATACCAAGGCAAAGTGGAGGCTCTGGAGGATGCTTGGAAAGAGGGGTGATGTATTTGTTTAAAGCATGTGTGTGTTAGTAGTGTGTGAGAGAGAACAAAGAGGGGGGCTGTCTGAACCAAGGTTCAACGCGGTTTACGAATTTGACTGGTAAAGTACGATAAAGCAGGACACATATATACCTACTGTGTAACGGGCGAGATCTGGTCAAGTCCTCTTTTACTCCTTGTAATAGGATTAGTATTGTACATTAGTTTAGTACTAGTGTTTTGCGGGTATGTCGGCTTCTAAATTCGTGGCTTATTTGGAGTGTACTCTTAAGAAAGGTAATAATATTAATTTTGGGTTAAGAAGATAGGTATTACCATATGCATTAGCAGTTGTACAAAGCACGGATATCGGTATGAACGTTGGATTGTAAAACTTTACGTTTCAATCCGTGTTGAATATTGCTAACGATTTGCATAATCTTCTACAATCTTTTGGTGTGCTGGACGCTTTTGTTTTTCTTTCTTATCACGATTAGCTTTGACTTATTGCGCTACGTTAATTGAGGCGATTTACTTTGGAGATTTTGTAACGTGTTATGTGGTGTAAACTGAGTTTGACTCGTCAACGAGTGAGTGGGTGCACGAATAACTCTGTTGGACCCATTGGGCCGCATGTACAACTTCATGTCATATTCTATTTTCCCCCTTCTATTTTGTGTCTCTCGATTTGTCTTTCGACTGTTACGAAGATTAACCTCAAAAATCCAGCCTAGGCCAAGGATACTTTACTTTATTCATACCCAATTCTGGTCAGACCAGCAGGGCCCACTAGGGGGCCCGCTAGGGGACCCACTTTGCGCTACACATCACCCAGTCAACGGTCAATTATTCAATGCCATCACTCGGTTAAGGCGCATCTCCTTTTCGAGCATTCGCAGGCATCACCAATCCAGCGACGTTAACACAGTCAAACTGTTGGAAAAAGGGCTCGACCCTTAAAGGGGGTCGGCCATCCCTTTCTTAAGGGGGTCGGCCACCCCTTCTTCAAGGGGATCGGCCACCCCTTTCTTGAGGGGGGTCGACCACCCCTTCTTTAAGGGGGTCGGCCACCCCTTTCTTAAGGGGGTCGGCCACCCCCTTCTTGTAGGGGGTCGGCCACCCCTTCTTCAAGGAGGTCGGCCACCCCTTTCTTGAGAAGGTTGGCCACCCTTTTCTTGAGGGGGTCGGCCACCCCTCTTTCAAGGGGGGTCGGCCACCCTTTCTTGAGGAGGGGCCGGCCACCCTTTTTGTCTTGCAAGGGTCACTCCTAAACTCCGATATCACTCATGGCGCTCTCTACAATGCTCTCTCAACACCAATTACTTCGCGACCTTCGTCGCCGTGCCTGTGCGCCATTGTCATGATACGTGCCCCCGGCACCAAGTATTGAACCGCGAGGTTCGTCGCCGCGCCCATGCGCCACTTCCATGACAGGTGCCCACGGCACCAGGTATTATCTCCGCGACGTTCATCGCAGCGCCCGTGCGCCACTTTCATAACACATGCCCTGGCACCAAGTGTTATCTCTGCGACGCTCGTCGCTGTGCTCGTGCTCCACAAACACAGACGTGCCACCGACACCTTACTCACTCCGTCGTGCCCATGCGCCGAGCTACTAACACAGTCGTGCCCCTTGGCTCTCTGTCACAATACCATGCTCCTTGCATCGGTCCATCCTTTCACTACACCATGCGTACCTTGCCTGAACATGCTTCGATCCACCCTCCGGAGTGTGCAGCATCACCAGGGGCTCTGGCCCTCACTGCGGGATAGGCTTAGCGCCATCGCCGGCTCAATCAAACTACGGGATGGGCTAACAACCTTAAAGCCATCGCCGGCTCAATCAAACTGCAGGATGGGCTTAGCGCCATCACCGGTTCAATCAAACTACGGGATGGGCTCATAACCTTAAAGCCATCGCCGGCTCAACCAAACTGCGGGATAGGCTTAGCGCCATCGCCGACTCAACTAAACTGCGGGATGGGCTTAGCGCCATCGTTGGCTCAATCAAACTATGGGATGGGCTCATAACCTTAAAGCCATCGCGGACTCAATCAAACTGCGGGATGGGCTTAGCGCCATCGCCGGCTCAACCAAACTGCGGGATGGGCTTAGCGCCATCGTTGGCTCAATCAAACTATGGGATGGGCTCATAACCTTAAAGCGATCGCCGGCTCAATCAAACTACGGGATGGGCTTAGTGCCATCGCCGGCTCAATCAAACTGCGAGATGGGCTTAAGGCCATCGCCGGCACAATCACCGGGGGCTCTGGCCCTCGCAGCGGGATGGACTTACAACCCTGAAGGCATCGCTGTCCCAATCTTAAAGCCATCAACATTACACTCGCAGGGAGCTTTGACGCGAAGACTTCCTCGCAATGGACTCTAAGCACCAAGCGACGAAAATGCCCACTCATGTTGCTATTGATTGTCGACACCATCAGGGCAATGACCCCCGGGGTCACTCCGGGACGGGAGCAGGTCCTCGGAGGGCATCGCGCCTAGTCCGCCTGGCAGTTGGATACAGGGGCAACCCTCACCGCTGTCAGGTTCTATGCGCGTCTTTTGACGCATCTTGTGGGATTCAGTAAGGGCTTGGACTGGTGGCTGGGGCAACGGGCTACTCTGGCCATGCTACTGCGGTGTGATCAATCTCCTCCGACAGGCATAGAGATGTTGCAAGGGCAGGACAGCACGAACTCGGGGACCGATAGTCCAACAAAGAATCAGTACTTTGGACCCCCTGGCGATGTGTCGCTCCTAAAGGACAACACCTGTCAACTTATGACACATGCCTATTTTTGCCTATAAATAGTGGACTTTGGAGCTTATTCAAGGATCTTTTCTCATTTGGACTTTTCACTTTCTCTCTCTAAAAAGACATTCTCTATGAAATTCTATTGAGAGACTTCTGTCACCAGACCTCAACGCTGCACCCCTGACTCGGACTGCCAACCGTCGGTCCTGTTTTTCGTCGCCCTGCCTGTACGGCTTTGCCAGCCCTTGCAACCTATCTGGGGAGCATTGCTCTCAGCCCTTATGCCATCCTTGCTGTCTCCCACTTTGTCTACCTGGAAGCTGACTCAGATCGCATCCTTTGTGGCACCTCCACGTAGTAAATCCCTTTTCCTAGCAACATTTTGGTGACTCCGCTGGGGAGGTGAGCATCGTGTTACAGTCTGCTGCACTTAGGCATCATGGCTATAAAACGACGAGTCACGAGGGCTACCAGCCAGAGCCTTATCCATCCCGTGCAAGAAGAGGACCACCTGGGTGAGCAAGAGGGGACTAGTGCCATGTGTCCCCAAGGCCATCCCGCATCTGACGTGCAAGTTGCAGTCAATGCGGCCATCCAGCAGTTCACTCCTACTATAGCCAGCATACAAGACTCGCAGGCCACTCTCATGATCTCCATGAGGGAAATGCAAAGATCCATGCAGGCCTTGGCCTCACAGCAAGTTATTCCACCAGTCCAACCTGCAGGGCCTGGGCCGTCCCCTAACGTCGCCCAGGCCCAGTGTCACGACCACTGCCGCCTTGACCTTCCAGACCCCTAGCGGTGGGGCTCGTGACATCTTCTCTGCCTATAGTAGGCACGCTGCATCCCGCGATGCCATCGCACAGACCGCAGCCGGACCTGGGACCAGTGCTGCAGCAAGTCATCCCTGCTATTGCACCTCAGCATGTATCGGCCAGAAGTTCTTCTGAAACTCATGAATCCATTGAGATGCAGCCTAACCCCTACCTAACAGAGCAACATCAAATGACCGGCCAAGTGGTGGACATGTCTCACCCACCCGCCTATGCTATTGCACATGTGCCTATGGCAACACCTACCCTGTATCATCCTCTTGCTCCTCCAACTTATCCAATTGAACCGTCAGGGGGCTCAGGGGCTCGCGGAGCACAAGCCAGCCATCAGCCACTAGTCGACCAGGAGGAACCACTCTTTCATTATGTCTCCAAAGCCCACTTTGATGCACTCCTCCGCTGGTTATCACAGCAGTCTGCACCCGGCTACTCAGCGCGACTGACAGACCACGCATCGTATGCCAACGAGATGGCCACCATACCATACCCGTTCAGATACAAGCAACCCACTTTCATGCTCTTTAACGGGGGTGAAGGCAATGTCCGTGAGCACTTGACAAGATTCATCGGCTCATTGGAACAGTATGGCCTGGGCGATAGTTTGAAGCTGAGGGTGTTTCACAAGTCCCTTATAGGCTTGGCATACACTTGGTATCATCAGATCCCCGCGGGGACAGTCCATTCTTGGAATGAAATGGCCCAACTATTCTTGGACAAATTCCACTACAAAGCTAAACACGTCACCATAGTGGACATCGCCAGCATACGCTAGAATCCCGGCGAAGACTTAACCAAATATGTGCACAGTTTTCACCTTGAATGCCTCGAGTGTACAAATTTCAGTAAAGATGAGATGTTGGTTCCCATATGCATCAAAAACATGAACGACATCTATCGGGTACACATCGAGAACTTGTAGTTAAAGTCTTGGGGGCACTTCAAGGAAATGGCCCGACGTAGTTACGAGACAGTTGGCCCCGTCAAACCGTGGAAGCCTCACGCGCAGGATGCACTACTGGCCTCGGCAAACATACCCAACACCCAGCGCAACTGCAACAGCACCAACCACAACAACATCAACAACTACGCTGGCTTCAAGCGTCAGTTCCCAAATAGGGACCAACGCCCTGACAAATGAAAACAACGGGAGATTCCCCCTGCCTTTCCATGCGATTTGAATATGGTGAAGGAGCTCTTGACAGAATGGGTCGTCAATGATCGCAACTTCAGATTGCCACCTGTGCGGATCCCCATCACAGACGAAGAAAGAACCCGGCCTAACTACTGTCCCTTTCATCAAGCCTTTGGCGATCCTCTCTAAAACTACAATGCACTGCGAACTATCTTTGCAAGGAAGGTCGCGTCGGGCGACCTACAATTACAGAAGAACAATGATGTACGAAAGGACCCTTACCCGAACCATGGCAACAACAATCGAGAGCATCAGGTGCTCATGGCCGTTACTAACCACATCGAGTCTCTCGTCTAGAAGCTACTACAGAGATCTTTCCTATGGTCACACCTTGTGTACCTTCCACTCTTTAGCCAGCGTCCTCAGTCGGACAGATGTTGAAAATTAAAAGCTTTTTTGATGAAATGGGATTTTCACCCGCAGCACGGACTTACCTCTTAAACTGTCTGATCGAGGTCACCACAGGCCTCAGTCCTGAATGTTTCGCTGCCCAAACCGAACTCAGACACGTCCCTTCTACCGCATTCATTTTCTCGGACGAGGACTCGCCACCAATTGAACACCATAACCGACCGTTATACCTCGAATGCACTATTAAAGGCACAAGCTTCTACTGTGCCTTAGTAGACTACGGTGCCTCAATCAACATCATACCTCTCATCACCTTGCAACGAGCTGGCATCCCACCAAGGAAGATCATCCGCAACCTCATCAAGATTACTGGCTTCGGGCAAGGCCCCCAGTCCACCCTCGGCCACATCACTATCGACCTCATGATCAAAACTGTCTATCGCAACACTACTTTTCATGTGATAGACAGCGAGTCCTCCTTCCACCTCCTGCTTGGATGACCTTAAATTCATGTTAACAAAGTCGTCCCCTTAACGTACCACCAATGTGTAAAACTGGTGGCCAGTCCTGTGGGACACAAGGTAGAAATAATGATCCCCGCAACTAGGGCACCCTTCAAATGTGCCGAGTCTTACTTCGCTGAGGCCTCCTTCTTCACTGAGCTTGCCGCGGATTGTGAGAATGCCACTCACATCCATTCCACCAAATTGCCAGATTGGGACGAGCTATGTGGGAACAAGCTTCCTAAGTCCAAGTCTAAATCCAAGAAAAATAACAAAAACAAAGCATCAGCTTCGGCGCCACCACCTGCGGTCTTGACCAATTCTCCGCCTTTATCCCCCAAGTTCAAAAAGCCCAAGTCTAAACCTACCTTCCAACACATCGTCAAAGACGGAAAAGTGATCTATCAGTTATGACGGTGTACGGGGGTCCCAGGTGGTTCGTCATCTGACCCCCTCGATCCCGACCCGACCATGAAAACAGAATGGTGCTGTATGGCCAAGCGTTGCCTGCCAGACCCCGAGCTTACCCCGGGCGCTGCCCTACCTTGCTATGAAGACGACCCTAGATCGCAGTCCAAAGATCTCGAAGAAATTAACCTGGCTCACCCGAGCGATGAACCTCGACTGACATACATTGGCACAAAACTCGCCCCCGGCCAAAGATAGGAATTGGTTACCCTCCTTCGCGAATATCGCGATGTATTGGCATGGAGTTACAACGAGATGCCTAGGTTGGATCCCGCCTTGGTGACGCACCATCTCAACATTTCTACCGGATTCAGCCCTGTCCGATAACATCCACGGTCTTTCCGCCCCGAGCTCGAATTAAAGATCAAGCAAGAGATATAGCGACTTCTACAAGCCGGCTTTATCGAGCCAATTACTCATCCCATATGGCTGGCTAATGTTGTCCCTATCCAGAAGAAGAGTGGCCAAGTCCGCGTTTGTATTGACTTCCGCGACTTGAACAAAGTGTGCCCCAAAGATGAGTTTTCACTACCCAATATCGACATACTTACGCAGGCTGCCGCCAGACACGAGACCCTGTCCTTCATGGATGGCTTCGTCGGCTACAACCAAATTCAAATGAATCCGGATGACTGTGCCAAGATAGCCTTTCGGACTCCAATGGGTAAGTTTTGTTGGAAGGTCATGCCCTTCGGTCTCAAAAATACGGGTGCTACCTATCAACAGGCCATGACTGCCATCTTCCATGACATGATACGCTGTACTGTAGAGGACTACGTCGATGATCTTATCATTAAGTCAAAAAGGAAAGTAATCATCTCACGGACCTTCGAGCAGTCTTTGATCGTTGTCGACAATACAACATGCGGATGAAATGTGCCTTTGGAGTCTCCTTCGGCAAATTCCTTGGCTTTTGGTCAGTCGACAGGGGATCGACGTTGACCCTTCTAAAGCTGCTTCTATCCAAGAAATGCCCCTGCCTAAGAGCGCTAGACAATTGAAGAGCTTCCTCGACAAGGTCTCTTATCTCCGTCGATTCATCCCTGCCTTGGCCAAACTTATTGCGCCCTTCCGGCACTTGACGCACAAAAGCGCACCGTGGAGTTGGGAGGCGCCCCAACAACAAGCATTTGAACAGATCAAGGTGGTCCTCATGTCACCATAGACCATGGTCGTGCCCCAGTGGGGTATTCCACTCTTGCTTTACTTAACCTCCACCCCCAGGTCCGTGGGGACCTTGTTGGCCCAAGAAGTGGATGGGGTGGAACGTCTAATTTATTACCTCAGCTGGTCAATCAGGGGACCCGAAGCCAACTATTCTGAGCTCGAGAAGCATTGCTTTGCCTTGGTCTATGCCTCGCAGAAGTTCAGGCACTGCTTCTTATCGCACCAAATCATGCTCATCACCAAGGCTGATCCACTACGATACATGCTTACACGCCCTGCCTTGTCTGGACGACTTACCCGTTGGTTATTACTGTTGTCCAAGTTCGGCCTATCCATTAAGAATCCTACAGCTCTGCGAAGCCAAGCACTTGCAGACCTCTTGGCCTTCTTTCCGCGCCAACAATATGAACTAACCTCAGATCAATTACCTGGTGAGGAGACGGCCCTGATCTCTGACATAGATGAATTATGGACACTTGAGTTTGACGGCAGCCACTAGCAAAGGTCCTGATGGAGCTCCCCTCCGGCGCCGGTATAGTCCTTCGCAATCCACAGGGTGTTACCACATCCCTATCCTTCAAGCTTGCATTCTCGATATCTAACAATGAAGCTGAATATGAGGCCCTTGTCATCGGCCTCATGCTAGCTACCAGTTTGGGGGCTAAATCATTATGCATGAAGGGGGACTCAAACTTGATCATGAAACAGGCTGACGGAGAGATCACGGTCAAAGAGCCATCTTTGGCACCTTATCGAGCCCTGGTACAACACTTGGAGGGAAGACTTGGCCATGTCCAATATAAACATCACAATAGGTGCCACAACCAACATGCAGACAGCTTGGCCATGATTGCATCAAAGATTGAGTTTGACGGTGAACAGCAAATGCTAACCATCCTCAGAAGGATCGCACCATGCACGGCATTGAATTTAGTCCCAAAAGACACTACTGCCGGTGATTGGAGGCAGCTAATCGTCGACCAACTTAAGGCGCCATCTCTTGCGTCCGCCTCCACCCTCACGGACTTCTTGATGTTGGGAGACATCCTGTACAAACAATGCCCCGGAGGCAATTTGGCTAGATGCTTGGCCTCAGTAAAAGCAAAGCATAAACTACAGCTCGGCCATCAGAAATGTTGTGGCCTCGATGGCCCCCCTCTGTACCGTCGCCTCAAGCACATGTGCCTCTTTTGGCCGTCCATGGCCAAGGACGCTTCAGATGCATAGCGGATTGTTCAGAATGCCTGTATGCGCCAGATAGCGCGACAACGCTTGTCATTAATGTCGAGGGTGACTGGCGTCAGCCTTTCCTACAATACCTAACTCATGGGCTCCTACCGCCTGACCGCGGCTGGCAAAGATCTGTCAAGCTCCAATCGGTCAGATATTTTGTGACGAAAGGCAAATTATTTCGTAAAGGGTTTTCGGGGCGCACCCTACGATGCTTACAGGGTGCCTCGGCCGTGGAAGTAATTAATGAAGTGCACAATTATGCCTGTGGCGAGCATCAGAGATCGCATAAGCTATATGCAGAATTGCTAAGGTTAGGGTACTATTGGTCAACCATGGAATCTGACTTCATCTCTCATGTCCGACATTGCCAACCCTGCCAGAGACATGCTGACAGAATGCACACCCCAACGTCCGATCTTCGTAGGATTGTGGCCCTTTGGCTATTTCAGTCTTGGGTACTTATCGGCCCCATACATCCGCTGTCAAAAGGCTTCAAATGGATCATGGTCGCAACGAAGCGTTTCACAAAGTGGGTCGAGGCCATACCTCTGCAAAAAGCCACGGGAGGCGCCATTGCCAACTTCTTGCAGGACCACATCATCTATCGTTTTGGCATCCCCCAATGCATCATCTCTGACAACGGCACGCCATTCATCAACCGGGATGTTCGGACTCTCATGGAAGCACACGACATCAATCATACCACATCAACCCCTTACTATCCACAAGGCAACGGTCAAGCTGAAGCCTCCAACAAAACCCTGTTACGTGTTTTGTCACGCATGGTTCATGACGCAAGCGGCTCTTGGTCTGAAAGCTGAGCCATGCCCTATGGGCTTACAGAACTTCCAAACACACAGCCACGAAGGCCACACCATTCTCCCTTGTCTACGGGGACGAGTAAGTGGTACCATCTAAGGTCGCGGTCCCCTCGGCCCTACTAGAGGTGAACATCGCAAACTCTCTCAGCGACCGCTCAATGAACGCTGTCGACCAGCCCATCACAGGAATACTCGCAAAGGGCAGTAACCACTCTAACCGGCGCACTGTCTCAGCAGGCAACTGGAGACTCTCCCATGATACGACGTCGACCTGCCCACTCGATGATCCCCTACTCGCTTCACCAACCACTACACTGCTCCTTACTACCACAGGCGTCTCCCGTACTCCTCCCGATGCCTGTGCATCGACAGTCATCGAGTGCATCGCCATCAATGTTGCCCCCGCCTTGACAGCAGACCCCGACGACGCATCCTGCTGATGCTCTGTAATAGGCTGCACCGGAATCTCCGACTCCTGAGCCGGGGGTGCCACCACAGGCTCCAACTCCACTGGGTCCTCCTACTCAACCACCACAGCCTCCGCTTCTGTGCCTGTCCACCAGTAGCCACTGGCATCAAACATCAGCGACTCGTCAACTACTCCACCATACACTTCCCCCACTTTTTCCCAGCACCCGACAGTGGGCTCACCCTGCCGCTCACGCCAACCCCCGACGTATCAACCGCCTCCGGCTCACCCCCACCTGCCAGCTCATCTGCTTCAACTGCCATCGCCTCCTCTGCCTCGGCAGCCGCACCTGCATCACTGACTCCCTCCACTGTCTGCTCCTCATACTCCCGTCAAAGGAACCGTCAGTACGTCAACTCTTTTATGACATTAATAACCAAGACTTAAAAAATAATAATATAATAGTAACAGCAAGTCTTACCTCAACCGCTGGCTCCTCCGATGCCTCTCGCGGCCTCTTCGACCCTACCAGGCATGAGCCCGAAGTGCCTGCGCTCGCCTGACAAGCACTATTCATCATGCTTACCCGAAGCACCCACAGCGGCCCCTTGCCGGCCCCTGGCACCCCGCGATGACGGCATCGCTGGCTCCTCTCCACGGTCCTCCCCCGGAGCCTCATCCTCAGACCCTTCTCCCTCCTCGTCCGGCTCCTCGTCTGGATCTCTCTCAGAGCCCCCAGCAGCACTCCCTGACACTAGCGCCAGCATGCCAGCCTGCCTCGCAGCTATCATCGATATCAAACTCAGTGCCCGGTCACATGCAAACATGTCCACCAGACGACGTGTACTCGATGGCTGTGCCAACCACTCCGCCCAACTCGCACGCAGTTGCTCCCACCACCGTGCGTACCCCAGGGTCACTGCCTCCACTACTGCTGTCCCCGGTTGCCTCCACTCTGTCACCAATGTCGGCCACTCACGGACTCTATCATACCGCGTGTACCCAAACGCAGTCGTCACACTCCACGGGCTGCAGTATCCACACTGCGGCTCCAAGTCATAGTCGAACGCCAGCGATAACCGGTTTGGGCAATACCGGGCCACGTAATATAGGTTTTCTGCGGGCTTCCCACCGTCGTCAGTCATCACCGGAAGCCAACCCAAAAAGTAGGCCACCAAGAGCACAACATCTGCCGGTGCCAAGGCCCCCCTCCTGGTCAAGTCCCTCGTCATCTCCTGTCCATGCAACCAGTGGGTACTCTATACAACACATGTATATCTCTGTACGGTCGTGCCAGGCACGCCTCACAAGAATCTATCAGCCGTGACAGCGGACAATCGGGCCTTTTGATGCCCGACCATGCAAACGCCCGTGATCCGTTACACCATACCGCCACCTCCTGTGACATGCCCCCATGCATCACCGTCCTCATCGTCGGTACCGGATGCTGGCACGGGAATCCTACCGGATGATAATCCGGAAAGCACTCATACAGGTACCTCTGCAGAAACATCCAGTCCACGTACGTCGCCACCTGGTACCGCCCATGCGACTGCTTCACGTCATTCACCAGCTGATCCAGGGGTGAATACAGGGTGCCCAGATACACAGGGGCCAGCCCGACGCGCTTCCCCTGCGCCATCCGAATCGCCAGGAGAATCACCCTTGGAGAAATGCCATCCTCCGGCATCCCCTTAAACACAAACCTGTAAGCAAACAACAACGCCTTATACGCGACGTTAAGTAAAGTCACATATGCAAAAATATGATCTATGGAAAGTATGATTCTCACCTCGATAAGAACATCGTCAGGAAGGCCACCATCTCATACCGCTCGTCCTTGTGATACGGTCCCATCACAAAGTGAGCAGCATCGCCCAATCTCTGCCCCGACCTCGCCTGCGCTGTACCATAGAACAGTCGGAGCCACCCACCGTATGTTCCCTTCCTGTGTTGCCTCTTCTCCGTTAAGATGTCCAGCAACTGCATCTGCAAGAAGTGCTCCTCACCACTGAGCCGCGTCACACGCGCATCTAACTCTCTCTACATCGGCAAACCCGTCAGCATCATCACATCCAGCAGTGTCAGCCTGATCTCTCCAAACTCAATCACAAAGGTATGTATCTGAGTGCTCCACCTCGACAGCAGCAAGGTCATCCAGGGCGTATCCCTATACAACTCCAGACCCCTCCCCGTAATGTCCACCGTCGGCAGCAACCCCAACCTTTGCAATAGCGCCTCCCACCGCGGCGTCTCCACCACGTGCTGACATAAGAAGTCCCACCCAGTTGGCATTGCGACATGCCCCCTGAACACTATAGGTGCCCACAGTATACCTCCCTCTCCAGCAGCAACCCCAGCACATATCTCACCGACATCACAGGCGCCTCCTCCCAGCTTGGAGCACGCACATATGGTGACGGCGCCCGTGGATCCTCTCCCATCGACGGACCATTCCACGGCACTGTAAAAGCTCCATCGATCACCCGGATGACAAGCTCCCTCCACAACTCACTGTCAGGTACGGGCCGCACTACCCCCTTCACTCTCAGCAGTGTGTTCGTCTTGTCTGGATCCGAATTGTACGATCTCGCTCCGCCATCATCAAATGTCAAAGGCACTGTCGTCTCCCCACCCGATACAACCCTGGCCTCATCTGTCAGCGCCTCGGCCACTGGTTCTGTCGTCACAACCCGTGAGGGTCGGGATGCACTAGCCACTGCACCCTGCTGCTTCGCCCACATCTTCTGCTTAACTTTTTTCAGAACAGGCATCGGCTCGACGGGCGCGGCCCTCGTTCCACCCAATGACCCCGCCGACCCCCGTACGGCCGACCCCTCTGACTGGCCGACCCCCTCCCCTCCCCTCTCCTCCCTTCCTTCCCACCCCCTCTTTCCCCGGATGAGGCCAACTCCCTTGGCTGGCCGACCCCTGTGCGGCCGACCCACTTCCCCTTTCCTCCCTCTCCTCCCTCCTTCACCATTTCTCTCTTCTTTCCTTTTCCCCACCTACGTCGAACCCCTGGCTCCGCCGACCCCTCGGCCACTTGTTTACCCTCTCTCACCATCTATCATTTTTTTTTCTCTCTTTTCTCTCTTGTCCTCTCTCTCTGGACTGATAGGATGCAAATGTTTTTTTGCAACTCCCCCCCCCCTCAGTATTTATAGGGGAGGGCCAACTTTCAATCTCAACCGCCCATTTTCAAATCCAACTCAATTTTCCCCCAAAACCCAACAACTCTATTTTTTGCGCAAATACGCCATTTCGCAAAACACAATGTTTTAACGTAAGATTCTATTTTTTTCCCCCCACTACTCGATCGCCAGCCACATCGTTTATGCTTGCGGCGCCCGCTCGGGTTACCCCTCCGCGCACACCACATGCAGGGGGCTTATGTTTATACCCTATTCTGGTCAAACCAGCAGGGCCCGCTAAGGGACCCACTTTGCGAGACACATCACCCAGTCAACGGTCAATTATTCAACGCCATCACTCAGTTAAGCCGTATCTTCTCTTTGAGCATTCACAGGCATCACCAATGTAGCGACGCCAACACAGTCAAACCGTTGGAAAAAGGGCTCGACCCCTAAAGGGGGTCGGCCACCCCTTCTTGTAAGGGGTCGGCCACCCCTTCTTCAAGGGGGTCGGCCACCCTTTTCTTGAGGGGGTCGGCCACCCCTCTTTCAAGGGGGTCGGCCACCCCTTATTGAAAGCGTCACTCTTAAATCCCGACATCACTCATCGCGCTCTCTACAATGCTTGCTTAACACCAATTGCTCTGTGACATTCATCACCGCACATGTGCTCCATTGTCATGATACGTGCCCCTGGCACCAAGTATTGATCTACGACATTCAGTGTGCAGTATCACCAGGGGCTACGGCCCTCACTGCGGGATGGGCTTAGCGCCATCGCCGGCTCAATCAAACTGTGCGATGGGCTTAACGCCATCGCCGGCTCAATCAAACTGTAGGATGGGCTTAACGCCATCGCCGGCTCAATCAAACTGCGGGATAGGCTTAGCGCCATCGCCGGCTCAATCAAACTGCGGGATAGGCTTAGCGCCATCACCGGCTCAATCAAACTACGGGATGGGCTTAGCGCCATCGCTGACTCAATCAAACTGCTGGATGGGCTCACAACCTTAAAGCCATCGCCGGCTCAATCAAACTGTGGGATGGGCTTAGCGCCATCGCCGACTCAATCAAACTGTGGGATGGGCATAAGGCCATCGCCAACACAATCACCGGGGGCTCTGGCCCTCGTAGCGGGATGGGCTCACAACCCTGAAGCCATTGCCGTCACAATCTTAAAGCCATCAACATTACACTCACAGAGAGCTTTGACATAAAGACTTCCCTGCAACGGACTCTAAGCACCAAGGGGCGACCATGCCCACTTATGTTGCTGTTAATCGTTAACACCACCAGGGCAATGACCCCCGGGTCACTCCGGGATGGGAGTAGGTTCTCGGAGGGCATCGCGCCTAGTTTGCCTGGCAGTTGGCTATAGGGGCAATCCTCACCACTGTCAGGTTCTCTGCACGTCTCTTAACACATCTTGTGGGATTCAATAAGGGCTTGGACTAGTGGCTGGGGCAACAGGCTACTCTGGCCATGCTACTGCGGCGTGATCAGTCTTCTCAGACAGGCAAAGAGATGTTACAAGGGCAGGGCAGCACGAACACGTGGACCGACAATCCAATGGAGAATCAGTACTTTGGACCCCCTTGATGATGTGTCGTTCCCAGGGGACGACACATGTCAACTTATGACATATGCCCATTTTTGCCTATAAATAGTGGACTTTGGAGCTTATTCAATGATCTTTTTCTCATTTGGACTTTTCACCTTCTCTTTCTAAAAAGACATTCTCTCTGGAATTCTAGTGAGAGAAACACATTTGGATTCTGTCACTGGACCCTAAATGCTGCACCCCTGATTCAGACTGTCGACCGTCGATCCTGTTCGTCGTTGCCCTACCTGGGCAGCTCTGACAGCCCTCACGACCTATCTGGGGAGCCTTGCTCACAGCCCTTACACCATCCTTGTTGCCCTTACACCATCCTTGTTGCCCTTACACCATCCTTGTTGTCTCCCACTTTGTTTACCTGGAAGCTGACTCAGACTTCATCCTTTGTGGCACCTCCACGTAGCAGCGAACCCCTTTTCCTGGGCAACATACTTAAATGGGACATTCATCAAGCTCCGTACTTGTTTGCCTCATACTAAGTCATTAGGCATGATGGCTCCTCATTGCTAGACCACCCAGAACATATCTCCATGAGAGATGTCCGCCTTTCATTGATTGTGTAGCTTGAGTACTAGGCAAATCTTCACATTGCCCGACTTACATCAAATTTATGAAGAAGGGAAGTTTGTGTCGTTATGAAATCCTAAATGATCAAATTTGCAAGTGCAGTTTAGTTTCATAGGTCGGTAAGATCTATGATGGAAATACGAGTGAATGGTTTGTATGCTCTAAACAAGTGTAGGCAATTTCTTTTGGTGGTTGAACAACTCAGCTTATGCTTTGAATTGTTCTAAGGAATAATTATAGTGTTCAAGGACAAGAAAATATTTTATTGTCTCGAGTAATTTGTCACGACCATTTATAACCTTGCATATATAGTGTAAAATAAGTCTTGCCTCTCTTAGCCTTTCTTACGATCACATCAATCCTACTCATCCAACGGTGTTACATGGACAAGGCTAATGATCAAACCATACAATACTTTCTCGTTATAGGACCAGAGGAGTTGTTCTTGTGGAATGATTGAATTGCTTTTGATTTTAAAGACATAAATCGGAACGAACGATAGGAAGATTGGTCAGATTTTCAGAAAGTAATAACAATTGAACTATCTTCCAAAATAATTTTCGTGCATTCAATTCCTCAAAACATAGTAGTGATCTAAATAGAGTAGTAAAATCAATCATTATATAAGTCAAGCATTATATCTGAAAAAGCGATAAATACATTTCTTATAGGGCTAATTACACCCATGTCCCTGAGGTTTGGGGTAATTACACGCGAGGACACAAAGTTTCAAAATGTAACACTTATGTCCGTTGACAAACGGAATACAAAAATACTTAACGGTTTTGACAAAAAGACTTGATTGCCCCTGACTTTAAAATAAAATACCCACTCTGCCCCTCCCATTTTTCTTTTTTATCTTTTCTTTTTTTTTGTTCTCTCTCCTTTCTCTCTCAAATTCAATCTTCAAACTCAATCTCTCAGATTCAATCCCACGCCACGGCTTCCCCGCACTCCCACTCCACCTCACCCTGCACCCCCACGCCGGCCCCGCTCTTCCCCCCCCCCCCACGTCGTCGCTATCCTTCCTTCCCCACCATGCCCCAAGACCCCTTTCTGCCGCAAGACACCGTGAATTGCCCATCTCTCTCTCATGTCGTAACTCAGAATCACGATAGGATGCCTTTCTTGGGTTGTTGAATTCATGGTGGGTTTTGGTTGAGGAAGAAAGAAGTGGGTTATGGCAGTGGTGCGGGGTGGTGGGTAACGGCGGTGGTGCCAAGTAGTTGGCTCACGAAAGTTGGGATGGTGGTTCGCAATAGTGTGTAAGTATGGTGGGGGGTGGCTACAGAGTGAGGGAGGATGGCATAAGGATGTGATGACAATACGTGGTGTTTGCGGTTGTGTGAATCTCTCTATTTTCTCGGATGGTGGGGCGAGGGGGACTGTCGCGATGTGGCTTTGCCAAGGCACTTGCCGGAGGCATCTCGGCAGCTTGGGTTTGCCAAAGGGCTTCCCGGCGTGGTGGGGTGGTTCTGCCGGATGATGGGGCGAAGGGGCTACCAACGGCGTGGGGTGGGGGAAAGGGGCTGCTAGCGGCGTGGGGCGGCGGAGGGGGGCTACCGGCGATGACTTCTGATCTAGGGTTTAAATTGTGGAGAGAGAAAATTAGGATATCAAATTAGGGTTTGATATCCTAATTTGAAAATTATAAAAATTATTCACGATATACTGTACAGGGGTAGTATTACCATTTTTAAAATACGTAATGACGAAAATTACACTTTTTGGACGGAATCCTAACGGTTGGATAGAAGTGTTACTTTTTTAACGTTTTTGGTCACGTATGTTACATTTTGAAATTTAGTGTTCTCGCGTGTAATTATCTCAAAACCTCAGGGACATAGGTGTAATTAGCCCTTTCTTTTATTAGATTCTCCTAGACTTACCAATTTGTTGGAGTGAGGTTGGAGAAAGGAAAGTGATAGGTCCAGAACTTGTTCAAATCACTGTAGACAAAATTCAAGTGATTATGAACACGCTTAAGACTGCACAGAGTCGACAGAAGAGTTATGCGAATATGAGGTGTTGTGAGCTTGAATTTGGCGTTGATGATCATATATTTTTGCGAGTATCTCCATGGAAAGGACTCTTGAGGTTTAGGAAGAAGGGGAACCTATCTAAAATGTACATTGGACCGTTTGAAATCTTAGAGCGAGTTGGTACACTTGCTTATCGTTTAGCTTTGCCTCCTAATTTGTCAAAGATAGATAATGTTTTCCATGTACGTATTTTGACACTAATAGCGTATTTTTATACCTAGTTCTCTTCTGCTTTTTCTCTCTCCTCTCTTTTTTTTCTCCTTTTTTCTCCTTTCTCGTCTCCCTAATCTCTCCCGAACAGATTCCCACCCCAGTAGGTCATCCACCCACCCACGCTCACACCCGCAAACTCAACCCCACCACGAGCCACTACCACAACCGGCAGCAGTGAGCCATTACCACAACATGTCGCTGCAAGCCACTGCAGTGACCCATTGTCGCGATAGCTGTGGGCTAAGGTTATTGCTGTAAACTGAGGTGGGATGATGGGTTTATGGTGGTGGTAGGCAGGATGGTTAGTTGGGGGTGTGTTTTTGTGTGTGTGCACAGGTGTTTGTATGCGTGTATGTTTCTGTTAGAGGGTCTTTTTAAAGCAAGTGTTTCTAATGGTGGGTGCATTTCTATGCGAAGCATCATTTCCAAACTTAACATCTGCTTATCTTTGCAACTAAGGACTTATTGGCTTTGCTTAGTTTGTGCTACGTGTGTTGCTTAGGTGCTTGTGTTTCTTGAGATTTAGATGGTTGTTGGTGAAAATTGGTATGATTTGAAGTTGTTGTGATAGTGGCTAATGGTGGGTTACGATGGTGGCTGTTGCCGGTTGTGGTGGTCAGTGTTGGCTAAGGCTGATGGAAGAAGAGAGAGAAGGGGAAGAGAGAGATGAGAGAGGTTTAGTCTGGAGGACAATTACGCCATTTCAAATAACTTTCGAACTCTGTGCCATTCTGTTTGGTAAATGGACATAAGTGATATTAATGCAAAATAGTATACTCGACTGTTATTTATCCATAAACTCAAGGCATAAGTGATGTTATCCCTTTGAAAAATCAAATAACCGAGTTAAAGGTAGGCTTGTTTAGATATTTTATCGCATAAAATTACGAGTCAACTTCTTGTGCTCTTTACTTAAAATGACATTTGACTTTTCTAGAGAGTGAGGCAATTTTAATGCCCTTTTTTTTTTTCCTTTTCAACTCACACCAGTCACACATCCTTTCAATTTTTGGGTCACTAAAGTTAAGTTCTGTTTGCAGTACATGCTTTAACCGATGAATATACATGCAAGGATATTTAGAAAGCACAATTAAATATAAAAACCAATTAGCTGTCATCAGGATTGCAGGAATACAACTATAACGCGCTATATAACGACAATTAGTGGTCTTTAAATGCCTTTAGTAACTTTCATTTACCGACAAAAAAAATACTCTTATAAATTTTTATAGAAAGTATTAACACAAATATCATAATGTATTTAACGATCGCCAACTGTTGATATACAAAAAATTATAACTGCCTTACTACTATCTGAATAGCTGGTAAAAAAATTTAATTTTGTATATAAGCACAATAACTACTTGTTTTCTTTTCTCTTCTTTTATTACGCTTGTCGTCTCCATTTAACTATTTTTAAATAGCCGGAACCAAGTACTGAGCACCATGAGAAGTCAAATCCGGTAACGATTGGCTCATTGGTAGCTGGAGACTTCGGAGTGGATGACTTCCAACCTGCTGGAAGTCGGCTGGACGGCTCGCCCAATGCTGACTTTTCTGCGGTCTTGTTTCTTGCCACGTTTTAGTTTCAATTAAGCATGATGTTCACGCTGGTGACCCCCACAGTTATGGTATTTTAAGTGGCTTTCTTGGTCTTTGTTTACTTCGGCCACTTATTTGAATTAAGTAGCAGCTCAAACTTTGTCAGACTTATCTTATGTTTTTACACTTGATTTCATTTTCATGGGTAGAAAATGTGAAGAAAAAGATAATTATATTAAATAATATTATAAAATTTAGTACAATAAGACCTTTATATAAACAAGATAAAACTATCCAATTAAAAACAGAAGAGAGAATCTCATATAAAGCGTAAAAATTTTGAAATGTTCTAGACACATGACATGACAATAAAAAAAAAGATAATTGTCATATTAATATATACCATCTAACATTGATGAGGTCTGTGTCGTACCAGTTTTTACATTTTTTTTTTAAGTAGCGTCAATCTTTTTTCCTTTCATATTCAATGGTTCTATATAATGTCATGAATATTGATTCTGAATTATCCAATATTCTTTTTGTATGAAAACTTAAGTGTATGCCTTAATGTAGAAATTACCATGTTAGATAGGACTGGGTCCAGCCGCGAACAGAGGAGGAGACTTCTCATTTCCGTTTGGGTCTGTGACCCAGTCATGGCCGTTGGTGAAGCCTGTTTGACTGCTGAAGCCTCTTGGTTCCGCGGAGCACCGGTAGAAGAGAGTGATAATGAAGGGGACACACCTATCATTTTAACTGACCAAATTATAAGCCACAAAAGACCCAAGCTGGTGTGCCTTCTCCACTCCCTTGATGAATAACCTAGCTATCCCCAACTGGGCCATCCATTGCCCCTTATCTGTCACCTCAATGAAACACCCAGCTTGCTTCAATACCCCCCTAATTCCTTCACAGACCATGAATACAGCAAACCAGCATCGACCTCAGACGAATACTGAAGACATAATAGATCAAACCACACCCCTCCACATACCCTACCCCAAATTCACACCTGAATATAAGTGCAAATAAAGCAACACTCTCGAAAGCTGGGAAACCCAGTAAAGGCATCAATATAGAAGAGCATGGAGACAAGTTCGTTTACAATTTCACTGACATTGGCCAGAAAACTGAAGTTTGGAGAGATGGATGCATATATGGCTGCCACAACCGGCTTATACCTGCCAAGTTCAATCTCCCAAGAAGACCGAATCCTATTCAGTTGGTCTCTCTCGGGAAAACTATGTGGCCGGAGAAGTGAAAACCCTGGCTTGATCAATATTCTTGAAAACCGATCCTGCAATCTCTCTCGCGCGGTAGAAGGCTAGAGGTGCCAACCAGATCTCTGGTGGTGGAGTCATCGACGATCCTAGAGCCCTTCGGCCTGTTGAAGAACAACGACAGCCCTCGGCGACAACGACAGAGAAGTGAGCCGGCGTACACGTCAGACAGATAGTTTTGCCGGCGCTGGAAACAGCTGCATCTGCTTCTGCAACTTCTCCGCGTTCTCTGACACACGCCCATTCTTCGACTGCTATTGTATTTCTTTGCGTCGAACCAAAGGCCGTTTGTGATTGTTTTTTAAAAATAAATTTTAATTAAATCAGAATTAATTTTTAAAATTAACTTTAATTTATTTTAAGCACAATAAATTAAAAGTTGTTGAAAATGTTTTATCTAAAGAGATTTAAGTGGGTTAAGTGTAACAAAATTATCATATACTGTATTCAAACCAAAATTGAGCATTTAATGATGTTTATATGTAAAAATATTTTGGTAAATTTCTGAGTTAAACCCGATTCTTCAAAATTTATTAAATCTTAATTCAAAAAAATGAAGATTATGGATTTAGTTAGTTTTAATTACATTGGAGCATATTTAATCAGTTTATTATTTTTTTGTCAAATACTTCAAAACTGATTTAATACAGTTGACCAATCTAGAATCAATCTCAAACACTCGCTAATTAGCCGTCATCCCAACTTGAAAGCAGTTAGTAGTATAATCATTTACCCCACAATTACAACTATATATGTCCTTGTGGTTTGGAAATAATTGCACGTAATCTATACTACCTTTAAAAATTTTACGAATGTTGTAAATTATTTTTGACTGATTATACCTTCCGTTAATTACTCCAATAACAATCTTACTCCCTTTATTGCTCTCCTTTTTTATGTGGTTTATGTGATGTGAACATTAGATTATGAATCTAATCTAAACAATGAGAAATGAAAGGTGTGGTGAGAAAGAGATAAAAAAGAAAGGAAGCCCTTTAACTAAAAGGAAAAACAAAGCAAATAAAAAACTTAAAAGGAAAAATAAAGCAAAGATATTGAAATATGCAGAAAAAAAACCCAAAAAAACAATTTGAAGCGCCAAAATCCGTTAAGGAAAAAAAGATAAATATTGGGGAAAAAAGAAGAAGAGAAAGGGACGAAAAAGGCACCCAAATAAAGGGGAAGGTTAAATATTTATGGCACGAATAATAACCGAAAATTCGGTTCAGCCGTTGTAGTTGAAGACCAGCTGTTTTGCATTTCACAATCATGGTTGTTCTTCCATGGCTGATCATATTCTCTTCCGGATTTTCCTCCATGCTTGGTGGGTTCATCCTCCGTGGATACACTCAAATCAATATAACTTGCGAGAATCACAATAATTGAGATTGAAAAAGACAGCACACGTCTATTGTCAATTGGAAAAATGAGGGATGCAACAATTGTGGCCCTTGAAGGAATCCTCACAAATGAACCAAAAACACCTCAGATTATGTGTGTGTGTGTGTGTGTGTGTGCGCGCACGCGGATAGATAGACTAGAAACACTACACTTACGAACAATATCTTTACACTAAAATATCTTTGCTCTTTTCACTACAAGAAAACGCACATTAAAGGTTGGGTTTATGCATTTTAACCCACATTTTGAGTCCCCACCAAACCTACTCAAAATAATGCAGATTTAGCGGGAGCGGCAGGTTTATGTCGCGATCACTATGTCAAGTAGACGACCTGAACTATGGGTAATATGGCGTGGATTAGAGGTTGCTTGGATACATGGATTCTGTAAGGTTGCTGTTGAATCGGAAGCTTTAGCAGCTATTTCAAAGCACTCCGAGCTCGACCGTCATGGTAATATTTTGTCACACATTCATGAATTCTTGGATAAATCATGGGAGTGTCTCGTATCATTCGTTTGGCGGGAAATTAATACTTGGTTTGACTTACTAGCCAAGGCTAGTAAATCAACGACTACAGAACTACGCATCTAGAGTCTCCTCCAGAGTTCTTCTTGTTCGGTCTCAAAATTGATACAATCAAGCAGGTATGTAACTTTCTTAATT
Source organism: Escallonia herrerae (assembly GCA_033070095.1). NCBI lineage: Eukaryota > Viridiplantae > Streptophyta > Magnoliopsida > Escalloniales > Escalloniaceae > Escallonia > Escallonia herrerae. The sequence goes on along the minus strand of JAVXUP010000257.1, from coordinate 141,909 downwards.
GTATGTAAAAAAAATTAAGCAAAAACAACATCTAACACTTATAGATTTCATATAGAATGGAAAAGATCTTGAAAAATGGATGGGAAAGAATTTAGCTTCGTTATTAGGATGGACAAAGAAGCTGATGATGACAGAATCTGAGCAAGGCTAGCTGGTAGCACAATAAGTTCAAAAATACTACCTAGCAGAACAGGATGAAGAAAACCATCAAATGACAGCTCTCAAGATCATATGCACTCAAACAAGGCAAAAAAGAAAATCAAATTTGATGAAGGCTGAAATGATACTATATAATAGTATTAATTAATTTATATAAAAGTAAAACTACATCTTCTCATTATCTATTTTCATGTTGAAAAATGGCGTCGGGTATGTACGTAGGACATACATAATGTTTTGAGCACCTTTTGATTTGTTATTCATTTCAGACCCCCTTTCCACTCTCTTGGTGTTTAAAGCAAAAAAGGAACTACACTCCTCTGTTATTGCTGGAATCAACAAAAAATGGCGCTCTCTTTGTGCAAAAGAAAGCTTTACTTTTGTCTTCATAAATAAAAGATATCTAGCAACCTTTTCCTGAACTGACCTCTATGGCAATAATGTTTATTCCAAGAAAAGACAACAAATCTAACAAAATTACAATAAAATGATGATGATATCTTGAGTCAATGTAGCAGTTTACAACAAGAAGGACTAAAATTGCTTCTTTTAGGTTCTTCATTTGCTGTTCTTTTCACCAGCAGCATCACACATTCTTCAATCCAGCATCCAACAAACAAGATTCCCAAACATTCGACAAATCACAATGGCAAATATAAAAAATTACTAAAACCAAAAAAAATAAAAAAATGAGAATGTTTCAAAAAGCTAATAATATGACTTAAAAAATTACTCTCGGTTACATCCACGTGCAACGCACGTGCTCCATACTTGTGACATAAAATTTGCAAAATAACAGTTTCAGATACTCCATTTTAGTTCCTTGTACTTTCCCCACTTTTTTTATTTTGGTCCTTGTAGTGCAAAATCCTTAAAACCAGTTCCTATACTATATTCCGTCATCAATTTGGTCCCTCAATTAATTGTTATGTTAAAAAATTTGGGGGGTATTTTCATCCTAGCAGCCTCCCACACAATGGAACCAACATATCTCTCTCTCTCTCTCTCTCCCCCCCCCCTCCCGTATTGAAAAATGCAGGAGCAATTTCTAAGCTTAGCATTCAATACTCAACACTTTTGTAATCCTCAGAGAAAACAACCACCTCATCATACAAGACCAGAAGAAGGGCCACCCACCATCTCCACTCATTGCCGCCACTGACAGCGAATAAAGCAAGTCAGGGAAACCTCATCGCAAATCCCTTCCCAACCCTCAAAAACTCGTGCACCTCATTCTGATTCTCATCCTCTACTTCCTCGTCCTTTGCCTCTCATCTCACAATCCATCTAAAAATGGTAACCTGAATTAGTTGCGGCAGTCAATGATGGCTAATAGTAACTACGACAGTCAATTGAAGGCTATAAACATCTCATATTTGTCTCAAATCCATTCTCTACTTCAGCTTAATGAATTCAAGCGACAATCAAAGAGATTATGATCTGAAAAAATACGTGTAGTCTGAAATGGGTGGCAGGTTGTGGGTGTAGTTTAAAATGGGTGAAGAGGCTACGGATGTTGTGGGTGTAGTTAAAACGGGTGTAGGGGCTGTGGGTGATGGGTGGTGATGTTGATGGTCTTAGGAGGGGGTTGGGGTGATGGGTGGTGGTGTTAATTATGATGGTTGGGAGGAGGACAGGGGTGATGGGTGAAGGCAATGATCTTGGGGCAGGTTTGTTGGGGGGAAATGGTGCCTCGAATGATGGCGGGCACTGGTGGTTACAGCAGCAAAGGGGGGTTGGTCCATGCTATTTTGTTCAATTCCGTAAAATGACAAATTTAGATGACAAATTTAGCATTAATTTAACAGAAAAAATAATCAGAAGGACTAAATTGATAACAGAATATAGGACAATAACCCGTTTCAAGGATTTTGCACTACATGGACCAAAATAAAAAAGCGGGGAAAGTATGAGGGACTAAAATGAAATTATCCCTAACAGTTTTATCTGTTGACCTAACATAATTTATGCAACACGTGACGGAATTAACCCCGTTGACGGAAAATGCCAAATGAACCTTGCAAAACAAGTCTATGAGCCATTAACCCAATTCGCCCTCCACTATGACCTGTTAATCCAGCTTGCCCGCCCGTTACTTTCTAGTATTGGGGTCTAAGTTCTTAGACCTGTGACAATTTGTCTTCCCCAGCCTAGCACAATAACGAACAGGTAAAGTCGGGCTAGTCATTTGTGATTATAATTATTCTTTGACACTTTTCTAAAAAAAAAAGTAAGACCTTTTTCTCATTCGCCTTTCTTAGATAGCCGCCACATACCACCAGCAGCCGCCGATACCATTGAACCCCCACAGCCACTATCGCAATCCTTTGTCATTGTCGTCACCGCACTAGTCTTCAGCACGCTAACTAAACATTATCCATCTCCCTTTGCAATCTTTTTTGGTCGCTAGTTCTTGGTTAGTTGTTTCATGGAATCATTTGGCGCCTTAGCCATATGTAATGCAATAGTTTGGGAGACATGGTCCAAACCCGGTTCATAAATTCCAATTTTATTTTTGAAATCTGTTCGTCCAATTTTTATAATTATCCTTTTAATTAATCCGATCGTATGCACCTCTGATGGAAATCTCTTGAATGGATTTTAGCATTTCAAGTCAAATGCATTTTACCATTGCAAGTCAAATTGCTATCAAGAATTAGCTTGAACTCTAAGAACATACCAAAATGAATAACAAGTAGGAAGAAAGAACTTTACCGAGTCACCAAAACCATCTCGAAAGTAACGATATAGCTAACAAGTGGTCATTTTACCCAGCCATTGAACTTGGTATCTTTTGGATTTTAAGTGGGTGACCCATTAATTGACCTTGGCACAAATACGCACGGTATGGGTCAAAAAAATGATGATCCATTAGGAACCGCGTAATCTGACCCGTGACTTGTTTGACCTACCACCTAGTGCACCCAACCTAGATATGCTCGACCCACCTGTTTTGACGAGTCTAGTGCAAAATGTCTTAATTTCCCTAGGATGAAGGGTACTTACAAAAAAGTTTGAGCAATTCATCATTCATTTATTCCTTTTTAAGCAAACCCAGGGCTATCATGGAGTCCCCAACTCCATTCTCCATATACCTTCACTGATTATCCACAGCTAGCCATCACGGTGTTGACCTCATGATCCAGTTCACGACAAACAATTGTAATTGTTTTGATGATTACAATCATTGACTCGTGCGAGTTTGATATATGCGCTAAGTAATGTTTCAAATATTATATGTAAAATGATCATAGTCACCAAGTATTGCTTTACAACGAAACTCTAAAGATCTAAAAACTGTCTATTTGCCAGGTTGTCAATTTTATTTTATTTTTTGGTGAAAACTTAGGCTAAGTTCAGTTACAAGATCCGTAGAAAAATCCTCAATGTGCTGATAAATATAGATTACTTAGCCAAATTTGTCAACCTAAAGCAAGTGTTCAATGTGTGATCTTTTTAAGGCAAAATATCTAAACAGTCCGATTGTTTCGTTCAGTATTTCTCAAGAATCATGCTAATTGAAACGACCGATATTAATTCATCTGATTTCAAAAACAGTCAAACTGTTTGGTGAACAGTCCGACTGTTTTCGCCATTGATCATGTCTATTGGCAAACTGACAAAAACAATTGAACCGTTTGAAAAATAATTTAATTGTTTAAAATTGGTTGGATTGATTCATTTTCTGGCTGACTATTTTTCTAGAAAAATCGCTTCAACCGTTTATCACAAAAAAAAAAAAAAAAACTCCATTATTTTTAACCTTTTAATAATAGTTCGGCTGATTCTTTATCACTCCAGCCGATTTGATCGACGGTGTTTAACAGTGCTGTTGTATTTCAACAGCCAAATTGATTAAAGGAAATAGTTCGATCTGTTTATAAGTAGTTTCTCATTTTTATAGCTTTATCGGCATCGAAAGAGAACCACTAGAGATCACCATCTAACAAGGACCAAATAGATTGGGGAATTGATCACGACCAAATGTAGGGAAGGACAACCATTGTAAGGTCTCGCCACGAGCAGATCTAATGCCATGAGTAAGCTCTCCAGACTAAAAAGGAGATAAATAAAAAAAAATAATTAGTAAGGAACACTAAAGGGTGTATTTGTAGCCCATTTCAGCTTTCAGTTTTTTTTTTTCAAAGAAACCAAAATCAAACCTTTTGAGTTTTGCATAACTAGTTTTTTACCTTTGCCCCCCCCCCCCCCCCCCCAATTTCCTCTCTTCTCTTTTATTTCATTTTTCAATACTTGAGAGCTTATTTTGAACTTCTATGATCAACAACCAGAAGCGATCCTACCACGACCAACACATCTCCTCTGTCATATTCCAACTACTGCTACGGCAATAACACATTAGCTTGGGAATTAGGGCTTCATTGTTTTGATCAGGTTTTGATTTGGTGAATGGTTTGGAATTTACTTGAGCAAATCGAAGATACTAGAACTAACCGATGGATGAAATCTTTTGGTGGTGTTTGTTGTAGGGACAATGCTGGTCAGTATTACGGGGATTTGGATTTAAATGAGTGGTGGTGACTGATGTTAGAGGATTTGGTGTTCGGCGGTATTGGTCAGTTGTGGTTATTAGTGGCTATGGTGGTTGATGATATTCGTGGGTGTTGGTGACTGGTGGTGGCGGCGGCAAATTGATTGTCAGTATTATGGTGATTTGGATTTAAAGGAGTGGTGGTGACTGATGTTAGAAGATTTGGTGTTCGGCGGTATTGGTTAGTGGTAGTGGTGGAGGTTATCAGTGGCTATGGTGGTTGGCAATATTTGTGGGTGTTGGTCACTGGTGGCGGTGGTGATGATCAGTGACTATAATGGTTGGCGGTGTTAGCAAGTTTGGTGTTCATATGTGTTGATCACTAGTGGTGGCAGATCGATGGTCAGTGGCTGTGGTGGTTGACAGTGTTTGTAGTTTGATATTCGGGGGTGGTGTTCATTGGTGGTGGTGGTGGTGGTGGCGACGGTCAATGGCTGTGGCGGTACTCGTGGTAGGCAATTTTCAAAAAGAGCTAATAGCTCTTTTGGAAAACTGGCCACTCTTTTTAAAGTCTTGGGCTTTTTTCAAAACTAAAGAACTATCAAACACTCCAATTTTTTAGACTTTTGCAAAAAAAAATAGCCAAAAAAAGAGGGGAAAAAATCCATGTCAAACGCCCCTAGTCTCGGGTGCGAGATAAGGGCGAGATGCCGAAACGGTCATTAATATTGTCTACCTACGGAGGAAGTGAAGTGAAGTGGATGTGGTGTTCAGTGTGCTGATTGCTGATGATGTAATTCATCATTGAAAAGGAGATTGGGTGGGGGGGGTTGGAGAATTGACATGAGCATAGAGTTGTCAAAAGGGCTGGGCGGCCCGCGGGCTGGCCCGACCCGGCCCGTTTCTGGCCCGGGCTGGCCCGGCCCCAGAAGTGAACAGTAGAGGCCCAAAAATAAAGGGCCTTGGACCTGGGCTTAGACCAGGCCGAGGTTTCATCCAAAAAAGCCCGGGCCAGGCCCGGCCCGAAAAAGCCCGGGTTTTGGCCCGGCCCGAATCTAGCCCGAAATCAGGCCCGAAATTGGCCATGACGCAGTTCCAGGTTCGGTCGACCTCAGCCTGTGCACCGCCTACCAGCGCTCCGTCGACGGTCGACCTCAGCCTCGACGCCATCGTCTCCCGCAGCGCCGACCTCGACCGCCACCTCTCGTCCCTCCTCCGCTCCGCCGACGTCCTCCACCTCGACGCCATCGTCAAGGGCACCGCCTGCATCGACGGTGTCAAAAAAGCCCTGGCCTCCGAAGACTTCGAATCCGTCGCCACATTTGTTCAGACGTTCTTCCAAATCGACTCTCTCTTTCCCTCATTCATTCGACTCTCTCTTTTCCTCTTCACTCTTTACCTACGGCCACCCTCCATAATCATCCTTGCAACCAGCCACTACTGTTCCGGCCAACCATCACCGTACCCAATGCCAAACGCCACCATACCCACACAATCAATTTACAACCAATACCCACCATGGACAGATCTGATAAAAGAAAAAGAAGGAATTGCATATAGATCTCTTGGCTTCTCTGGTGTGGTGACGACGATGCTCACAAGGTGGTGACGGCGGTGCTAGCCAACGACAACAGCGGCGGAGGCGACGATGCTCACGAGGTGGTGACGACGGTGCTAGGTGTGGGCATCGACGCCGTGTTGTCCTTTAAGCGGCGGCGACCGGCAGCCGTCAGATCCCATCGCCACCATCGCCTACCATCAACCTCAGCCCTGTGACCATCTACCTCCGCCATGTAACCGCATCGCTCAAGAGCTAAAGGCGCCTGCTGTTAGAGGAGGCAACACTGGGCTTCATCCAGTTTCACAAAACAGGGGAGACCGGGAGAACATGGGGAAAGGCGAGAGAGAAAATGAGAAATGTTAAGAATGGGAAGAACAAGGGAGAAGACTGAAGAGGCTGGCGAAGAACAAATCCAGCTCGCTGCCAAGGAAAAAAAATAGGCCCGGGCCCGGCCCTAAAGTTAGGGCCTAAGGCTTGGGCCTGGACAGGGCCTCCATTTCCTAGCTTTGGGCCCGGCCCGATTTTCAAGGCCCGAAGCCCTAAATGGCCCGGCCCGTTTTTTGGCCCATTGGGCCTGGGCTGGGCCAGCCCAAGCCCGGCCCATTGACAACTCTACATGAGCATTGTTTAGTGTAAAAACTCATTACTTTTGAAAGGAAAAAAAAAACTCACTAGAGTTTTGGTTTTGAATTTTTTGGCACATTGCAAATTTTTTAAAGCTATAGTTTTTTAGAGTGTTTGATAGCATTTCGGTTTTTTAAAAATTTGACAATAATTTTTAAAACTAAGGTTGTTTTTTTTTTTTGTTGCTAAGAGGAGATAATTTCATATATAATAGCGTGTTACAAGCCGTCCCGGCTAGATCAGTTATTTTACAGACATGAAAGGTAACTGCAAAAGTTATCATAAACTCTACAATTTGACAACTAACTTATAAATCTATAAAAATCGATACAAATTACAATTAGACTGAAATAAAACATATCCTACATAAATAACACTAAAAACAGCAAAACACATAACATAGAACACAAATTACAATGAGGAGGACAAATGGAACCCCGCCAACAAAGGTGTACTCGATCACCTACGGAACCACAACACAAGGACGAGAGTCTTAAAGACTATCAACACCGCAAGGGCCACTTTTTCCACCAGCATTTCCAACACCGCCGGTAAACCGGACAACGAAACAACGATCACACTATGTTGCCTCACCCCCCCCCCCCCCCCCCCCAAAAAAAAAAATACCAACCTAGAGCAGAAACCTTGCTACCCCAAATCCCCCAAACCCCCCCCCCCCCCCCCCCCGACCCTGCCCCCACCCCACGAACCCACAGGATAGCAAGATTCTCCCATACCAAAACACAAACAAAGGCACAGACACCAAGCAAACAGCTCCACCGTTGGCAACGAGTCCGGCCACTGCCGGTGAGATTCCGCCAGCACATCCATCGCCTCTGTCGCCTCCACTGCGTTAGATTTCTATAAACTCACACAATGCCTCTACTGCCTCTGTCGCCTCCAACCGCCTGCTCTACCTCCGTCTCCTTTCTCCAGCGGATCTACACTACTAAGGTATGTCTCTTTTCTCCGTCGCCTCCATTGCGTTAATTGTAGACTTGTTTGTTACAGCTGATTACTTATACTCAAGTGAAGTTCAGCATTCTAGAAAATGCTTTCGCTGCCGATTAATTCTCTTATCAGTGTATTATGCACACACAAAGAAGAGAGAAGGGGCGTAATGCACCCTGTACACAAGATGAGTTTAGTAATCAGTATCTTGTCATACCTGGGTCACTGTATCGCATGGCAGATTTACACATAAGACTATAAAGGCTATATATGGCATTGTCCTCCCCAGGAAAATTAAGCTCTATAGCAGCAGCAGAAGCACAGAAAGGGAGGAGACCTCTTGAGAAAGAGAAAACATGGCAAAAGGAGACAGATGTAGAAATTGCTAATTTTTTCTTGTAAAGTTGAACTCATTCGACTGTAAAATCAAAAGTTGGTATGAATTTTATGTTAAAAGGGTTTGAAAGATGCAATGGATATACCTTAAATCTGATTGTCGTAGTAATCTGGCCTTCACTCTTTGTTGGCGTTATGAACTCAAGGGAAATTTTTGGAATGGTATGGTGTCTAAGAGACCTTTTCTGGTACAGCTTGACATCTTCCTTAATAATTTAGTTTGAATCTTTGCTTCCTTAAGAAAGTAAATGAAGCTTTTCTTTACTTATGCTGAGAAGTTAGAGGATGAGTTTTGCTCACGAGGGTAGAGCCATGCCTGTTTACCTGGTGTCTCTCGCATCAAACCTACCTATAATCTCATGATTTTGTACATCTGTGTATGGGAATTGGTCAGGTTTCCTAAGAGGTCCTAACACTGTCCCTGAAAAAGGGTAAAATAAAAAGAAATAGAAAATAATGCTTTCATCGGCCAAGTCAGTATCACAGATCATTATATTCAAAGTCAGATATCATTCACTTCAGTTGCCAAAAAAGCATTTACTAAATGCTTATTTGTCTGAATAGTGTTTATGTGCCTGATTCGTTTGGGATTCCATCTTGCCTGAGAAATAATCTGTGTAAATGTTTAGATATAGACAAACAGAGCACTGTTTATGTGCCCGATTTGTATGAATTACACTAAATAAGGTGTTTTGTTGGGTCTTATTTTGTTTAATTACTTTCTCTGTTCAACATGTGTATATATCTCTATGATTTTGGTAGTATGAAAATAATTTGATAAACATTGACTACCAACCGTTAATTACCAGTTTCATTAAATATCGATACTTTCAGGATTTTGCAAGAGAAGATATGATTCAATTACCAGTTTCATTAAATATCGATACTTTCAGAATTTTGCAAGAGAAGATATGATTGTTGAAGGTGCTGATACCGGTTCACAAGATCATATTCTGATAGATTTAAGTAATCCTCAAAAACACCAAAGAATGAAGGTAGTTAGAGTTTGCATTGCTAGAAAGATTTGGGATAGAAGAGGTTAATTTGTTGTTAAAATTCGTCTAATACCACTTGAATCTTAGACTACAGATGTAAGAAAGTCATAAGACTTGCGAAATATTATGTGTTTTAATCCTTCAAATTTGTAAGACATGATACATTTAAATTGTTATGTTGACCGTTTCAGTTTTGACACAATTGTTTTCGTAATATTTGTTTAATTATGTGAGAACCTATTAATAAAAGTTCAAAGAATTATCCAGTCAAATGCTTTTGGTTTTTTGAAAACGTCCAACAGTTTTTAAAACTGGTGCAAAAAAAAAAACCAAAATTCTTTTCAATTTTTTCTTTTTACAAAAAGCTACAAACTATATCAAACGCTACTGACATAAAACATTTTTTTTTGGTTAATAAGATAATAGCATTGATAATTAAACGGTTACAAAGCTACCCAACGGCGAGTAAAGGTGACGACATTTCCGTGACTCTATATATACACGACCACAAATGTCAGAAACTAACAACGAACCTATAGACCCGAAACCAATTACAATTAAACTAAAGTAGAGCATTTCCTACACTTTAGATTAACTTTAAGCAATAAGCGGAGGCGTAAAGGTAATAAAGACACTAAGTAAATTAAAAAGAAACACTATAAATCTAAATAACACAATGAGGAAGTCAACTAGAGTCGGACAAAAGACAAAGATGTACTCAGCAATCAAAGGGATCACGATGCAAATACAAGAGGCAGGTAACCTTGCATGGTTCACAATATTTCGCCGGCGATTTCCTCCAAAACACGGCCACCATTAGGCCGGGCATCAAACCAACAGTCACAAAACAGGCCTAAGCTAGATTGTATTTGACTTCTTCCCCCCCCTAAAAACCCTACACAAAACCCCTAGAGCAGATACCCTGGAAACCCCTTCTCCCCCACCCCTCCCGAGGGCCCCAACCCCCCTTCCCCACCCCACCTAAACACGCCTAAAACCCCTAATACCCACCCGAGGCCCTATCCCCCCCACCACCCGCAGGAGATCATGACATAACACAGCAAAAATCGAGGCACCAAAACCTAGAAACAGAGCCTAGTAACCAAAACGAAAACCCCACAGCCAACTAAAGAGCCCTAATTTCTGTCGGCAAAAATTCCGACCGCCGCCGTAAGATCCCGATAACCGCAGGCTGAAATCCGGCCACTGCCGGCAATTACAGATCGAACCCGAGCAAAGGCAAACCACTTCAATCAGCAATACAAACCAAACAAAACCATGACCATCACTCCGATCTAGATCTAAAAAATCAAGAAAAACCCTAGATCTTCATAGATCTGAAGAAATTCGGTGAATCGGCGCCAGTGCAGACATCACCGTCCCCAATCGTGGCTGGGTATGATGGCGCCGGCCACCGCATTGTAGTCGTCCATCGCCTTCCATCCTCGATCTGCCGCCGGCCTCAAAAGAAGACCTTCCTCAGAGCATAAACACACTAAAAGAATACAGATTGTGTACCTAGTCCTAGGCCGGATTCCGGCCACCGCCCCACGCGCGCCATCGCACGATGGGGCGGCTGCGGTGGCTATATGTGAGAGTTTGCTTAGAGAGATGTGAGAGATATTTTTAGAGAGTGGAAGAGGTATTTCTTCTTTCTTTGGTTAATCACGACATAAAACATTTGAAATGCCAAAGCACATGCATCATACGCTGATTTCTAGTTTTAGAAGTCAACAATGGACGGCCGTTACCGGACTTCCAGCAAGTTGGAGGTCGGTCATAAGTCTGTCGAGTCTTGAATTGCGATGGCTGCTATATGACTTGACTTCCACTTGACATCTATCCCTGAGGACAAATGATGATGTGTACTCCAACAAATGTATGTATGCGTGTATGCTGTCGGGGCATTCTTTGTTTTTGTTGTCAATGGGACAGTTCAACGACTATTCTAATAAAATAACACGTCCCTCAATATACAATTTTAGAAACTGAAAGTAGAGAAAGAAGCTGATACGTTCGTCAAATTTTAAAAAACTAAAGCACCTTTCATTTACCATTTTCATTTTCATTTTCATTTTCAGTTTTTACAATGAGGATGAATTTATTTATTTATTTTATCGTGTACATCCACTATTTTCTATTCTTGTTTTGAAAAATATTTAACCCAAACAGTACAAAAATGTAGAAACTCCTAGAATGTGTTTTAATCCTTTTTTCCGCCGCCTCTCTCATTGTCGGAGAAAAGTAACTAAAAGAAATTGTCAAAATGATAACAGTACACAACCATATTGGGCGATGAAAACGAAAACAAAAAATAAAAATGATAAACAGGCATGGCCTAAACAATCTCTCCGTCAAAGCTTTTCAGAACTCAGCCTTAACTTATTTCATTCGAAGTTCAGAGACTGAACTATGTTCACGCACCGGAATTAGAAATCAAATAAAATAAACGTAAGTTGGAAACCAAACAAGCTGCCATTTAAGCTAGTAAAAATCATTTTCCGGTTACCAAGGATAGCACAAAACAGCTCGGTCGAGAACCAGTAAAATTGAATAAATGCAAACAAACAACCAGAAAAACCCAAGTGCCTGGAACCAAATCAATGAACAAAGCTCAGCAGTGGTGACTATTCCATTCAACTAAGATCCAACTGATTGAAGACCCAGATAAGAAACCAGATTAGGGGTACTTAAACCCCTAGCCACACTTTAATTTGGAAATCGAATATGTGAACTGTGTACGAGTATACGAGAGATCAGTCTACATGTTCATCTTCCTAGAAACCTTCAGGGGTTCCTCCCAACTAAAAATGGGTACCTTCGGGAGGTTGGACAAGCTTCCGATTTTGTGAGGCCGCCATTTCTTTTCTCAATTGGGTTAGTACATTGTCCATAGTGAACTCTCGTTGCCAGTGTGCCAGCATTCCAAACTTCTTTGCTTCAACCTGCTTCATTAAAAGTTTACTACTTCCATGCATATTAAGTCTGACTGGACCATGATAATACAGATTAAACTATGACATGATAGACAAGTACGACCGATCATTTATGATTCATTTTTAAAGCGAGAGAGAATCAAGAGTTCAATCTGATTCTAAACAAAACTCCCTTGGGGTTCCTATACTATCAGTGTTTAGCTTCTATCGGCCTTAAACTAATCATTTAGCAAACATAGTCCTTAACATTCAAACAATAGGCACAGTTGTCCTTCCAGCCAATTCTGATATAAATAGTCATCTGATTCCCGAACAGTAAATTAACAACTAAACAGGCCCTATATCTCTCATCTTAATTTCTGAGATCCCCTCCTTCCCAACTGCCACCACGACCACTTCTTGATCAACAAAGCTACCTCCATTCTGCATGTCATGGCACTATCCCCACTATTCTACTAAATTATACGCTCCACAAGAACCCTCTATCCTCACCAATTCCTCTCTCCCAACATCATCACATATCAAAAAAGAACAAAAATGGGGCATGGTTTCAATTTCTCAAGGGAGGTGTCCAATATCCTATACTTGCCTTCTGTTCCAAAACCACCATGTCCTACTCTTCTTTCGGTTTATGTCTTCCACTTCTGCAACCCTTGGTTTGTCTCCAACAAATTTTACGAACTTCTCTCTCTCTCTCTCTCTCTCTCTCTGAGATACTTGGGCATAAATCCCAAACTTTAAGTTCATCTTCAGCAGTAAATAATATTTGGTTATAAACATAAGGCTGAAACTGCTTGTGGTACCGGTTGGTGGCGACATCATCGAGAAGAAAGGATGGCTCATGGCGTGGCTCTCGGTGGTTACACTTCTGTAGCATCTTCGATGGAAGTGGGGTCCATTAAGAGGGAAAAACTAACAGAAATGGATGGAAGGACGAACACAGCTAACTTTTAAAGATAAAAACAGTTATATACTAAAATTTAGTTTAGGGACTATAGCAGCAAACAGGGACCATTGGCGGAGTGTGTCCAAAATCTTTAATTCTATCACCAAAATAAGACGAAAACAAGATTAACAAGGAAAAAAAAAATATTACCGCTCCGGTCTCATGGTTCACACAAGCCATGTTGATGCGAGAATAAAAACGAACACTTGGAGGCTTCTCAGGATAATCTTTGTCACAAAAAAGCTTCAGCTGATAAATGCGGCCTTCATGTACGGTCTGAAAGAACAAAGATTTTTATGAGATCCCTTATATTACTACAAGATAAGTTAATCTTTCCTTTGAAAAAGAAACTATACATGTAAGTAAGAGCTTGAAATTCAATAAAATAATGGAATATTTGAAAATATAGCCCAAGATTCCTCAAATAACGAAAAGCAACTGGAGTTGCCTAATTAACGATATCCAGCCCAAAGTTAAACCCTGCTGATATCAAGATGGCAGCGTCACATTTATAGTACACAAGTCACCAGTGGGTAAGGAAGAACAATAACTTTTCCAATTGGAGTACACAACGACAAGAAGAAAAAAAATACTCTGCCCACCCCGAGGTGACCCGAGGAGATTTGGCTTAGAATAAAATTTTTGAAGAAAGTGGAGAGGGTTTGGACCCACAGTGCATGCATCAGTGGATTATCATTTGTGCATTAAAATCTAGGATAGGTCAATGGTAATTAAGAGGGCATCGTAATCAATTATGAAATCTAAGAGTTCCAAGGTATTTATGAAACTTGTCCCTCCACAAGGCAGTACTTTTAGTTCCCACATAACCTTGTCTTACACAGCTCAAATTTTCCTCTACAGTATATGAACCGGATTCGCTTCCATAGCCATCGGAAGCCCAGCAGGATTACCAACTCTGATCACATCTACAGCAACCCAGAACCAGAGCACCATCACAGGGCATTGCCTCTTTGCGAAATGAACAGCTTAAATCGCAATTAAATCAAGCACGTGTACACCAAAAGTAATAAGAATGCTTGGACTTGAATATACTGAAAAGACGTAAAAATAACGGTCAGGTTCAAGTCCTGCACTTCCGTACTACACCTTGCAGACCTGCTTTCGGACCTAATTGGTCAGGTCAGAAAAAGAGTGACCCAAGCGGCAAAAACAGGAAGGGAATCAATGCCACAGGAGTCGGTTAGCAAGTCTGATTTTTTTTATGTTTTTCCACTTATATAGACATTGTCCTCAGCTCTACAGAAGAGAGAAGCGAAGGGCAGTCTCTATATGAACGGAGCTAGTGATTAGAAGGTTTTACATTGCTCTAGTCAATCTCCAACCTAAGCTCTCATAAAATCATTGATACCCCAGCTCCACAGCTATGCATTGCCTCCTTCTATAAGCCAAATCAAGTAAGGTACTTTTAAATTGGCAGGCTCTTTCAAGGCAAACTATAAACTCAGACACATCCTCTGTCGGAGAGGGTGTTAATCCTGGGACCCGAGGGTAAGGTGGTGTCGTAGTACCTAGTCACAAATCCAATTTGCATGTTTGCATTTGGCCTTATCAAGTTAAACACAACTTGCTGGCATATTACGGAAGCAATGCCCCATGGTACTTGATGGGGATCTATGTCGTTGCAGATGGTATCAGGGCATAAGCTCCAGATCTCGTGACCTCTTAGGCCCCGACAGAGAAAGGAGTTGACTAATATTTAACTATAGTTAATGACCTTTTAGAACTAGCTCTTGCAAGCACGACAAAAAGAAAAGGAAACTGATAATGGATATCGTTGTGGATACATGTAAGTGAGATCCACTGGTATGAAAAGGAATATATGGTTGATATTAACCGTTATAAGAAGGTCGAGGAGGTAGCAACAGATGTTTCATGTGACATGTTGGATAGGCACTTTATTAATACACACGCACTCATATAACTGTAAATGCATGTGTGGGTGTCTGAATATATATACGTGTGCGTCTGTGCATTGTGTGTCTCTGCATTTGTGCCTGTGTATACTCTTAACTAACATGGGAGCTAGGTTTTAAAAGTTCTTCATAACTCTAGTCTAAGCTCCACCTTGTCTTGCTGGCAAAATTCTCTCTTTAATTTCTCTATAACAATATACATATAACGACCCAGGTCCATAATACGCATTGCCTCCCTTGAAAGATAAGATAGGTACTTTTCAGTAGAGCAGTTATTTAGACGTATCAGACGTCCCAAACCCAGTATGCGACTTTATATTTGGCAATAGCAAGGAACCTTGTGCTATCACTGATGTAGATCTAGGTCATTATGGATGGTATCAGAGCATAGGATCCTTATGAACTCTTTCCTCGACTAGAATTGGAACTGACTACTAGTTGACTATAGTATAGCACATTTTTCGTAACTAGCTCACAAAAAAACAAATGTATGATCGACATCATTTTGGTTGTGTTCCTATTAGATTAATCCGTCCGTGTAACACGTATCTTGCAATAGGTTCTAGATGTTGTCAACTCGTAGACCTCAACTAGAATCGGAACTGACAAGTAGATGACTAAGCATTTTAGTAAGTAGCTCATACATTTTGTGTAATGAACATCGTTTTGGATTCATGTCTATGAGATCAACTAGCATACACCTTGTTTTGCAATCCTTGTACCTTCACCCTAACAACCTGATGGGGCTGCTTCTAACCCCTAGAAAGGATTCGAATTCCATACACACACGCACCAGACACCCACACACAGATATTGGGGCTGATCCATATCCACCACTGGAAAAGTCACAATTTTCCCAGCTGATCTTACACCGTCCACATCGCGAAATGGAGTGCAGATCTAATTTTTTTTCTCAATTCTCGCTAACCGCTTTATAAGATTAGCGGTTAGGAAACTTCATAAAAATGTCCACTAGCTCTCTCACTCTCTTCTCTTTCTCTCTCTTACCAACCCATCTTCATATCAATCACCTACGCTACAATCACGACAGAGCTCCCACCGCCTCCCTGCCACCATCTACCACCAATGCCAAAGCTATACCTCACCAATGTTAGCCACCTCGCCAGGTAGCTGTTACCCCCTTGTCGAAGCTGTCCAATCTGCTTATCCTTCTCCTTCTGTTTTTCCAGATCTTGTAGCAAATCTGCAATCAAGATCTCCCACCACACTCCGTTAACCCACCAGCAGCCAGCCAACACCACAGCTGATACCCACGCATACCATTGCTGCTATACTACCCCTTCCACACCATACCCACTACCTACCACCAACCACCAAACCTCCAATGATCTATCACCGCATCCACTGCCATCCAGAGCTATTGCCGCCACCGATGCCGAATGAATATCTGTTGCTGCCGCGGCTGCGGCCACCACCAGGTTCGTATCCGCTCTTCCGCCACTGTTGTGGCTAAAATGGTTGATCTGGGTACCAAGTTGCATCGTCTGGTGATTGATGACGCTTGGCTTTTGGTGGTGGTTGGTGGGGTGGTGGCTAAGGTGGCATCAGAACACAGTGGTGGCGCTGAATTTCATTGCTGGCGACAATGAAATGTAGTGAGTGGAAGTTTGCAGTGGTGGCAATTGATTGAAAAATAACAATATGTCATCTGCAATCATAATGAGAAAAAACACGGGTCTTGTGACTGCAACTAAGGACGCCAAGGTTCTGAATGAACAGAAGAGACAGTACTTTTGACTTAGAAAGGAAATCCCATCTGAAGACTATACATAATAGAAAAGCGATTGTGACAAGAACATTTCACGTTATCTCTCCCTTTGTTCAGAATCTGCTATATGGGGTGAACCCTCTGTACACAAGAACGGTAGACACAAAGAATGGGATGCAAAAATGTATACTTCACTTCCATAGAAGGGTGCAAAAAGAAGTAAGAGAACAGGCGCGCGCGCACCGGGGGGGGGGGGGGGGGGGGGCGGGGGCAGCAGGTGTTGTTGTGGTTTGGTTGGGGGGCCTTACATTGTGCGGACCAATAATGGTCCCCGTCCAAGAACGCATGTAAATGTCATCAGCATCATCCATTCCGTAGCTCACGGAACCATCCCCGATACCCTTTTCCCCCCGTTCAAGCTCCTCCAGCAATCTGAAGTTCCTAGGGACTGCAGACAAAAAAAAAAAGAAAAAATGGTAAAAGAGTGCAGACTTGCAATTCCATGTAGAGAGAGCTTCACAGATCAGATGTGTAAGATACAGAGAATTGCAAACGTAGTCAGTTTGACTAAATGATTTAACAAATTTACAACTGAAGAGCCTCCTTCCTATCAAAAGGAGAAAAAAAATTTACGCCAATCGTGCGAAGAATTAGAAGGTTGCGAGTTATTCAATGTGTTCGCCAGATACAACATAATATTAGGAGCAAAAAGTGTAGAGAGTTGCATTTTAATCATGAGAACCGGAAGAAAAGAAAGTATTTCCCTAGTCGACATAAAAGGTTAATTTCTTCTACATTCTCCTTTCCGCAACTGTTCAACCACACTATGATATCCATATTAAACACTTTTATTTTACATTAAAAAAATCAAAGCAACTAGATGAAATATTTCAAGTCAAAATTGCACTCCAATAGAATATTGTATTCATCATGGCATAAATATACATAACAAGGCCTCCAAAAATGTTTACTTTTGGTTGCTCTGTTGTGTCCTAAGTGCACTTAGTGCCTACGTTTTTATTAGTAGAACAGGCATGAAAAGTAGTCACACCACCTGTTACCATTCAGGAGGAATTAGTATACGTCCTTGTTAACATCAATCTCTTTCAACCTACTCTATCTCCAATTGCTAGGACATACAACTTTATATTGGTAAAACAATTATCGATTCTTCCAAGCAAATTTAGACATTGAAAGTTTAGAATCTTCGTGCTGCTTAAACACATGCAAAATACAATTATTCAGCCGCTCTCTGGATTGTAATAAACCCTATAGAGTTCTCCTCCACTTACCTAGTATTCGCTTTGTTCTTGGTGCCCTCTCTTATCTGTCCTTATACGTCGTCCTTGTAGTTCCTTAAGGCAAATGCATACTGGGTCGATAGTTTTATATGTTTAGTTTTAATATCTGCACCAACACATTCACAAGCATCCATTCTTGCACTTTATGTATTTATATGTTCCATCAAAGACATTTCAATCTAGAATAAAAGTGATTGTCAAACATTCTTGCTTCCATAGTGGAAGTCACTTCATCAATTGCATGTATAAGCGATAATGCTCCTTCCACTATATATGGTAGCGATCGGGACTATAGTTATCAGAACTAGTGCAAAGCTTCTCCAAAATCCAAACCCCCCATCCCCCCCCCAAACAATCAAACCCTACAAAATTTTCAATAACCCTGACTTTTTCACAATTCTCTAAACAATACTTATAGGTCCTTGAATACCTGAATTCTACAGTTGGGTAAGTCTACAGGGGGAAACAGTTAAGGAAAGACTGCAAAAATACAAAGCTAAATATTCAGGATTTGTGGTTCTGTAACCGAATAGAAATGACATCAGAATGACAAGCCCATGCCAAGTAAGTACCCGTGCTTCAGAATACATCGAGGGAATGCAACAACCCCCCCCCCCACCCACCCACCCACCCACACAACACGAGACATATTTAACATTATACATAAACAAGGCTACGTCCACATTGCATGACCAGTTTGCAATTTTCACCAGTCTGCAATAGTTGATATGCAAGACCCTAACGCCCACTCTGTCCGCTGATCTCCCTCTACATACTACTCTCCAAAAGCGGAAGCACAATGTATAGGAAAACCCTAGAGGCAAATTCTGGATAAGTTTATCGTACTTTCAGCTGACAATGTAACTTTATTTTCGAAATCAAGCTCCACATATAAGACGTTTCACAATCTTTGTACCCGACGACTTTTTTGCAAATGCCGAGAACAAAATCCAATGGTGCAAACATCGACTTCACTCATAGCCCTATTCCAACTCGTCAACAACACCCATCTGATCCATAACTACCGCGCGATTCCAATTCAATGTCCAGACGTTCGAGTTCCATCCCAGAATCCCGCCAAAAGTCAAACGGGGACAACAATTATGAGACGGAGGGAGTATCGGCACACAGCCCTGAATGGCTAAATCTACCCCGGATCGGGCGCATCAACTAGCGCAAACACGTATATAAAGCAGTACGAAAATGGCAAAACCAAATTAAGAAAACGGCTAAAAATTTGTGGCTGACTGTGTGTTGCGTATGCACATATATAACGGAAGCTTACCGACGATGGCGGATCCTCCGGAACCGATCGTCATTTCTGGTGGTGAGAAAAGCTGCTGCTCTTGAGTAATTGAGTTTAAAACCCCGCCGGATCGATCAAGTATAAAGCTTTGAGGGGTTTTGGAACAAAGATAGGGAACTACTATTAAAGAACGGACCAGTAGGTCACGACCAATTGTTAGCGTGGATTTGCCGCCTGCATATTATTAGGGTAAATTACACAAAACTCCCCTGAGATTTGTCATAATTATACTCCGCCTCCTATCTTTAAAAATTACACTCTGTTCCCCTGAGGTTTGTACCCGCATTACAGACAACTACACACATTTAACGGCAAGCCCAACTCCGTGAAAAGATTCCCTGACACGCTACTTTATACAAACATCACCATTGATCCCCAAGCCCATTTCTAGATCCAAATCAATCCATACCCTACATCATTCGTCGAGGCTGACACTACCACTTTTAAGCAAGTCATCCAGATGCTCACCGGATCATCAAATACTTCGAAGCAAGCCTTATCAACGCCCAATCAACCAAATCCAACTCTTTCAAGAAAAACTTCCCCTATCAAAACAGGTCAAAAGAAGCAGGGGTTTAAGCTCTACGAAAGACGAAACAACCTCAAGAATGGGCTTATGATTAGCCCTTCCATGCCAAATTTTGTCACCAACTCTGGCTTTTCTCCAAGGATGGGCTTCCATGGTTGAGCGACGAGATGAGGGGGTAGCAGTCATGGCTGCCGTGAGAAAAAGAGGTGGATGGGCAGCCATGGGCTGGTGTGGGTTACGAATTTTCAGGGTGCCGTGAGTGATGGAATGTAGTAGTGTGTGTTTTGTGCGGGGTGCGTTTATGGAACGAAGGGGTGGTTCAAGTAAGTCACAGCCATAGTAGATGCGACTTGCGCAACTGTGTATGTTCGGTTTAAAGACTGCGAGTTAAAGAGAGAGAGGGACCATGGCTTCCATAGGGTATGCTTTATGGGGGTGCAGCTGCATTGTGGTGAGTTTGTGGGTTGTTGTGTGTGTAACCCGTATGCGTGTGTGTGTGTACACATGAATATGAGAGTTGAACAAAACAAAAAGGGAAGGGGAAAAGAAAAGACCCACTGTCGTGAGGCAGTGGGTGTTGGGAGGTTTTTCATTGTTTTTGTGTGCTTGTATGTATGTTTGTGTGCTCGAACGAGTGGTGTGTGTTGCTATGAATATGTGTGCGTGCAAGGCGGTGTCTGCATGGCTTTTATCTCACGACAGCCACCAGCATGCAGTGCATATATGCATATACAAACTGATAATAGCAATGGGATACTTCGATCAAACTTCATGTTTCAAAGCATACATGCAGATTATATTCCTAAAAACAAGAATGCCAGTGGGGGATGGCCATCTACATTTATGCTTTTGAGTTTGTGTGAGAGACAGGAAGTATCACCAAAAGTTTTCCCTATAAACAGTTAAACATGAAAATGGTTAAACATGATAACGATTAAAAACAATTAATCATTTCCCTCCAATTCCCAAGAACAAGTTTTCCCTCCAAAATTCCAAGAAAATAGTCTGAGGGCCATTTCATGTCTTTTTGCATTGCACCTTGACACAGTAAGAGAAAAAGTTACTTTTTGAGCTGAGTTTAATTTTTAAAGATAGAGGGCAGAGTGTAATTATGGCAAACTCGGGGGAGTTTTGTGTAATTTATCCATATTATTATACTCTTAATTAATTACTTTTTTGTGAATCCCCTAAGTCGAGCATGAACAACTTAGAAGAGGAGATTACGCTGTGAGAAAAGACATTTGCAAAGTAACTGCTTATAGTGAAAAATCCTTCCGTTCCAAAAAATTCCGTCTATTTTTTTTTTGTTGCATTATTCTCACTTTTCAAATTAAAAAAAATTGTAGGTATTTTTCATTTTATCAGGTTTATATTTTCTTTAATTTTATTTCTCTCTCCACGTTAAACCATCTATCAACTCATTATTTCTTTGTTGTCCTGCTTTCTCTCCCAAATCCCCCCTTGCCCACCCCCCCACCCCAGCTTTCTGCAAAAACTCATAGCACTGACTCATATCTTAATAAAGCATGCAATAGAGGAGTAGTTAATTGGCACTATTATGTAGGGTACATGATCTTGTTTGTTTAAACTTCACCCATTTTGGTTGTTTAAGATGATTTAGTAAAAAAAGTTATATATGACACATCTGGTATGGGAGCTTTAATTTTCATGCACTATTATGCACATGTTCTAGGTTGATTCTCGAAAGCAAATATATATATATATATATATATATATATATATATATATATATATATATATATATATATATATGAGAACTAATCCATTGAGAGCGTTAGCAAAATAGGAGATTTTGCTAGCGCGATCAGTCCAGATCTTTTTTTTTCAGAAGTTGTCAGTCATCCGCTACATAGTGTAGTAGACGGACTTTTTTACCATATTGCCCCTCCTCCCTCGTCCGCTACATTGTATGGCAAATAACTTTTTTGACTGACATTGACAGTTAAAAAGTCGTCCGCTACACTGTGTAGGGACGATTTTCACCTGACACGACTGATACAATTTCAGACTTGTCTATACCTTTATTTCTGCACACGTCAATGTTGTCGCCAATGTTGTCCGCTGCACAGTATCACAGACAGTATTGCCTATTCCAAAAAGCTACTCAACTCCTTCAGCACAATTTTCTTCTTCTTCAGACTTGCTTCCATTTTCAGCTCCCTTCAAGCTTCGAGTAACAGACGCTTCAAGCTTCACTCAAGCAAGGTAAGTTTGTGAATGGTGAAGTTTTCTTTATGGATTGACTGGTAAAATATAATTTATTTGTTTGGATAAAAAAGTATAGATTTTTTTTATGTTCTAGAAATTTGTCACTCTATTCATCAATTTGTGATGTTCTACTCTAGATTTTTTGTGATATTTTAGACATGATGTTCATAAAAAAGGTATAATTTGTTAACTTTAAATAAATTCATTATAGTTTAAGTTGATTTTTTTTAGGTTCGCTAACTTAAAAAAATTTATCCTATTTAAATTCAAAATTTTGAGATATGTTTGTTGTATTTTGGCATGATGAATTTGGAAACACTTTTGAGACACTTATGAGATTACGTATATGGTATATTTGTCATCCTAAATTGGTCTATTCGTCAAGGTAATTTTTAGGTAATATTTTCAGTTAGAAATGTCATTTAATTGTTAAGCGTAGTCTATTTCTACACAGGTCTTGTTTCACAATGTCTAATTTCGTGTTGAGCTCCAACGTCCTCGTAGATGCTAGTGATCCGTATCCAGGATGAACGTTTCAAAGATTAGAAGAAGCTAAAGAATGTTTTCCAGCGTATTCATTGAGGGTTGGTTTTGGCATTAGAATAAAGACTACAAGAACAAGCATAGACGAGCCGCGTATGACCTCAATGATGCTGAATCTACAATGAGCCTATTGAAACGGATGCAGATGGAGGACTCGTAGTTTACCTTCGATTATAAACTTAACGACGAGCATCGAATTAGTATAATTTTTTGGGTCGACAGTCGTTCGAGGCTAGCTTATAAGCATTTTGGGGATGTCGTGACTTTCGACACCACATACCGTACCAACAAGTACTCGATGTCGTTCGCTCCTTTCACGGGCGTCAAGCATCATTATCACTCCATCCTGTTCGGGTTCGCCTTGTTAAGGGACGAGAGCGAGGGTTCTTTTATATGGTTGTTTAGGACGTGGCTGGAAGCAATGAACTTCAAAGCACCCAAAGTGATCATCACCGATCAAGATTTGGCAATGAAGAAGGCTATTGCCACCGTCTTCCCAGACACTTGGCACAACTTGTGCACTTGGCACATAAGCAACAAATACCTTGAACGTCTGCATCACGTGTACACAAAGTATCCAGACTTTAAACAGGATTTTGACAAGTGCGTTAACAAGTCATTAACGATTGAAGAATTCGAGGAGAGGTGGGAAAAGCTTGTTCGGGATTACTCATTGCAAGACAATGAGTGGCTCCAGCACTTGTACGAGCGCAAAGAGCAATGGATTGACGTTTACATGAGGAGGTATTTTTCAGCCGGCATGAAAATGACGGACATGAGTGAATCTATGAATGCCACGTTCGATAGTTATGTGGATACAGCTACCAATTTGAAGAGTTTCGTTGCATCCGCACAAAAAGCGGTTGCTTCGTTTTTCGTAAAAGAAAGGGCTGCAGACTTTGCAACAACGTACAAACAAAGGAGAAGGTTGCTTGAGACCCTGCTGGAGCTGAACGGTGCCAAAGTCTATACGAAGGAGATCTTCTTGCTATACCAAGTAAGCTACAAAAATCGGGACGATACAGTATAAACAAGGTGGCAGAAATGTCTAAGCGTGAGTACAAGGTTTATTCGCTCGTGAATGACCTCGTCCCTGAGAAGCTGCGCATAATTTATACGGTGAGCCATGACACATTGATAGATTCGGTGACATGTGTTTGCAAGAAGTTTGAGTTCCATGGCATCCTGTGTAGACACATTCTGCGGTTTTTCACCCAGAAGAATATCAGGACAATCCCCGATAAATATGTCCTGCCACAGTGGACGAAAGGTGCAAACAGGTTGCACGGTACCATTGCTTTTCCGGAGCACCCGTATACTGACTTTGAAGAATCAGAGACGTTGCGGTATAATCATCTGGTGACAATGTTCACCCGTTTGTCCGTAAAAGGTGCTGCTACAATGGCTCGATATAAACATCTCCTCGAGGTAGCTCAGCAGCAAGAGCCCATCGTCGACCAGTTGGAAGCAGCTTCAGTCAGCAATGTGGTTGACACTGAGCCTACAACAGGATCAGAAGATGACGAGCCGGGGAGGAAGACGACAATGATATCCGGCCTTTGGATCCAATTATATCCCACACGAAAGGCCCCAAGAGCTCTATTGAACAGGCAACTCAACCTAAAAAGCTGAGAAGGTGTGCATTGTGCAACAAAATGACCGACCATGACAAGCGAAACCATTACAAGGCACTAGGGATAAGTCCATGGGATTTGCAAAACGAGGAAGAAGATGACGCCGAAGATGAGGAAGAAGCAGCTGCAGTGGACCTTTAATTTTTTGTATAAGCCATCAAGTCTGTTTGACATTTGTAATAGTGTGTAATATTTTTTTGATGAGATTATCTTTCGACCGAAGACTGGAAGGTTATTTATGATGGACCTGTTAGAGCCACCATCAAATCTAACTTTACTATTTTTATTTGCCCCGCCCGCTACACTATGTAGCGACGGCGCAGCAAAAACCAAAATTTTTTATTTTTCTAGAATTTCCGCGACACAATCTAGTGGACAACAAAACTCTTGGTATCCCTTATGCCCCCTACACAATGTAGCGGACGTCAAACTTCTCTTAAATACCAATCAGATCGGCCTTTCTTCTTTCTCCCATTTCTCTCTATGTCTCGAACATCTCACCTACCCGTGACTCCCTCTACGGCGACCCACATCTCCGGCGACCGATCCGTCCTGATGGCTTCTGCTTCTGTGAACAGGGACATTTCAGTCGGCAAACACTTCTTCAAGGTCATGATGCCTGGGTTTCATACAGAACTTGTAGGCCATCCCTCTTTCTCTGTGTTTTTGTGTGTTAAAGTTTTATCTTTGGTTAAAAACTTACTTGTCTTAAAATGAATATGATAGGCCATACCGGTAGCCTTTTGTAGATTGCTTACCACACTTTGGTTCGAAGCAACTTTAACCAAGTGCAAGGGGTCATGGCTTGTTAAAATCAAGAAGAAGCGCGGCCAAGAGCAAATTTGTTTCGAAAGGGTTGGATCAATTTTTGCGAGCAGCGCGACCTCAATGAAAGGGACTTTGTAATCTTTGAACACAAGGGGTATATGCGTTTTCAAGTGCTGGTGTTTGATTAAAGCACTTGTGAAAAAGCTTTCCCCCAATGTTGAACCCTAAATCAAATTATGAACAATTTTGTGTTAATAAAATTTTGTCTAATAATTTTAGGTTCTTAATTGTGCATTTAAGAATTGTGATTGTTAATTGATGATTTTTTATTGTTAATCATGCATTTGAGATACTGAGATTGTTTATTCCGTCGCTAAAACACTTATTCCTTTGCTAGTCTCATAAAACAGAATTAGCGACGTCCGCTACACTGTGTAACGGACGGCGCAGCAGAAAGTCTGATCTCCAACACTTAAAAAAAAATTGTTCCCTCTACGTCCGCTACACTGTGTAGCAGACTATGCAGCAGACACTCTCAACTTCTACACCTGGAAAATTTTACTGTCTTTGGACGTCTGCTACACTGTGTAGCGGAAACTTAGAAAATTGGATGTCCGCTACACCGTGTAGTGAACAGAGAAGCCGAAACTCTCAACGTCAACGCTTAGAAAATATTTCCCCCATTTAAAAAAATTTTGTTCCCTCTACGTCCGCTACACTGTGTAGCGGACGGCGCAGCAGACACTCTCAACTTCAACACTTGAAAATTTTTCATGTCTTTGGACGTTTACTACACTGTGTAGCGGATGGCGCAGTAAAAACTCTCAACTTCAAGAACTTCGAAAATTTTCTGTCTTTGGACATCCGCTACACTATGTAGTGGACGGAGAAGCAGCAACTCTCAACGTTAGCACTTAGAAAATTTTTCCACATTTTGTTCCCCCACTTAAAAAAATTTTGTTCCCTCTACGTCCGCTACACTATGTAGCGGACAGCGCAGCAGACACTCTCAACTTCAATACTTAAAAAAAATTCTCCCATTTTGTTCCCCCACTTAAAATTTTTTTGTTCCCTCTACGTCCGCTACACTGTGTAGGGGACGGCGCAACAGAAACTCTCAACTTCAACACTTAGAAATTTTTCTCCCATTTTGTTCCTCCACTTAAATTTTTTTTTGTTCCCCCTACGTCTGCTACACGGTATAGCTGACGTCGTAGCAGAAACTCTCAACTTCAACACTTAGAAAATTTTGCTCTTTGGACGTCCGCTACACGGTGTAGCAGACAGCGCAACAGAAACTCTCAACTTTGACACTTGGAAAATTTTCCTGTGTTTGGATGTCCGCTACACTGTGTGGCCAGAAACTCTCAACTTCAACACTTGGAAATTTTTCCTATGTTTGGACGTCTGTTACACTGTGTAGCGGACGGCGCAGCAAAAACTCTCAACTTCGACACTTGGAAAATTTTCCTGTCTTTGGACGTCAGTTACACTGTGTAGCAGACGGAAAAGCAGAAACTCCCAACGTCAACACTTAGAAAAATTTTTTCCCATTCAATCATTCTCAATGAGAGCAAAAAAACCAACTCAAATAAAAATCTAATCAAATGTCAACTAATTTCAACACGAATCAATCAAATCAATCAATCATCTTCAACACAAATCAACTAATCTCAACACAAATCAAACCACACCAATGACAACTTTCTAAATAATCATTATTTATTAAAAAAAATTATTCTAATGGTACAATGTCAACTGGGGTCCTCATGTTGAGCCGGATTCTCGTCCTTAGACGGATTTTCAATAAACCTAACCGCTCTAGGCCGGCCTTTCATAATTTGCCAAGATATCCTATATCTAAAGCCTTCTATGCATTCTTGACTCCAGGAGGCCGCCCTGAGGCTCTCAGACTGACAAATGTAATCCATGTACATGCAAAGGAAGACGCCACAGTCCGAAGTATTATGTTGCTTGGGCCTCCTCTTCTTCAATCGAAAATGGAGCTTTGGCCGTGCCGGTACATGTACACCACGGATAGCATGGACCATGGCACAAAATAGATTCTGCGAGAAACAGAAAACGGCATAAGACACGAGTTAACATTTACAATTGGCAAGTTACAATAAGCATTAAACAATAATCGTAAGATTACCATAGAGTCCAACTGGGCTTTGTACATCTGCAGCACAGGCATGTGGATGGTATCGTCGTGGAGACTGTCGATCACCGATACGACTTTTTCTGTTGGTTCATAGCAAACCAAGTACCAGTGGCTTTCCCTAAAAATGGGATTAGAAACACGTGGGCAACCCTTGCGCTCACTGGACTATCCCTATTAAGATACGCTCGTAGGTTAGCGGACGGTCTCCACTGGCTCAACTTTTTCTTCCCCCTTTGTTCGACCCACTCATGCCATTCAGACACTAGGAGGCTATGAAAAAAGGCATCCACCAAAAAATGCCCGGATACTCGTTCAGGCTCTCCCGACCCCTTTCCTTCAGAATCTCCACGTAGGTAAAGATGACACCGTTGTCTAACCAACTCTCCAGAGCCAGGGAGGACATTTCTCCCCACAAGCAACAGTAATCCATGCCCTCTGGGTGATTCACACTATACAACGCTTTGTCCCAAGGGTACCCGCTAAAATAATGCTCTCTGGTTATTTTGGCATTTATGCGGCTTTAAGGGCTTCAATGGATGCCCTTTGCGATATTGCCCTCAGGGGTCGATCGGGGGATGTTGCACTCATTTGGGGGGATCGACTGGGAGATATTGCCTTCCTTCGAAAACAGATGGTCTCGCCCATGGGACAATGGGCAGTGTCTCAGACAGACTGATGTTTCTGAAACCCCAGTCCTGCGTGACTTGACTCTGAAAGAGGGGTTGGGGTTCCGAGTCCAGAAGCAAAGAGAAGGAGGGCGCACTGTACTCTTCCCACGGAGCTTGAGCCTGGCCCATGGTGCTTGGCGGTCCCCAATCACCACCCATTCCCAGTACAGAGGGACCACCATATCCCTGGCTCACCCTCGAAGTCTGTCCCGAGGGATCAGTGTATCCTTCGCTCACATAAGGGGGCTGCCACCCCGGATAACCCATTCCCAGGCTGACGCCCGAAGGCTGTCCCGATGCTTGGCGTAAAAAATTCCTGCAGCCATACGCCAACGCTTCAGCCTGTTGGCGAAGCTCCTCGCCCATTGCATCCACCAGATCCTTCCGCTCGCTCAACTTTTGGAAGAAGGCGAACGAGGCATTAACCTACATCCAAAGAGATAATAAATAAGTAACTTCATACACACTTAGAATCATCAAGTTCAATTAAAAGCACTGGTTGAGCAACTTACCAGATTGTATGCCATCTGCTCATCGATCTGACCCCTAGGGTGGTACTTCTCCCCGCGTTCAAACCTTACTGGAGCTACTCTCCTCCGGGTGATGCGGTAGTACCACTCATTGTACTGTTCGATGCTGATCACAGGGTCAGGCTCCGACACAATGGCCGCCAGCGTGTCCTGCCAGGAATTCCAAACCTCAATTTCTCGTGCGCACAAGTCGTGCGCATTTGCCTTGCCAAACCGTTCGACACCCGGTGGGTTCCTGTTAAGCCTCATATCCAGCGCATCGGCTGGCAACCCCTGCAGGCAGTCAAAATGGCGCATAGCGCGATCTGGCAGCTGCCACTCTGCGACCTCGAAGTGGATCAGGGGTGTGCGTTGCAACCTGGAGAGCGTGAAGACGAACGACTCTCCCACCCGTCGAGCCAAACGTTTGTACGGTGCCCATCGCATCTGGCCTCGAGATAGCGAGTCGAGCTCCCCCCAATAGTACGTAATGTTGTGATAGGGATCGTCTCTCCTCGAAAAGTGGTTGTACTCCCAGGTCCACAACCGAGGCCACACATTATCGGTTCCGTCCCTACGCCTGGGTGCGCCGGTAGCAAGGTGTTCATAAGACCACACCTGAGAGCAAAGACAAATTAAATAAAGTATCGTCAAAATTTATTGTAGATTCAACAAAAAAAAATCGAGCACGTAATCAAGATTTGTATGATATACCTGCAATAGCGAGAGACATGCACATATAGCTTTGGAGTCAGGCCTCGTTGCCTTGTGCAATGCTCGGTACAGGTACGCAAGAGTTACTGCACCCCAGACATAATCCCCAACCTCCAACAGGTTACCCAACAACGGTAAATATTTGATGCTTACCCTAGCGGTTCTCTTATTTGTTGCTTCCAACGGAGGAGCTGTTACCGGCAGCCCCGACACCGGTGACCCTAAGATGAACCCTACACTTCTAGGGTAATTGTCATCTCTCCGAGAGGCGTTTCACTTCTCCTCCTTTCAACAAGGGCACCTATTAAGTGCCGGTCAAGG